>VDFB02000008.1:365601031-365727086 GCA_007258455.2 Sequoia sempervirens
GAGTTAAATTTCCTATTTTTAAGCTTTTGTTTGCCTCTATTACTTTTTTGTTTTAGTTTAGTTGCCTTATGTTACATTGAAGTCATTAGAAATAACATTATTTACATTCATGGCAATGATGGATAGCATTAGATTTTTGTATTTTTCATTTTTAGCATTAGTTCCTAGCTCATTTAGATCGAATTCATTAGAAAATGAAAACAAAAAACTGAACACATCAAAAGAAACAATTCAAAAAATGCTTAAATTTAGAAAAAGTATAACATCCAAGCCCTTTAGTAGTGATGACTTAGACATGTTAGATGAAGCCCTTGGGGACTTCCTCTCACTAGGGTCATCCACTAAAGCTTGTTTTGAAGAACCCAAACCAAGTAAAGTTAACTTAACCCTCAAGCCTTTTAGTAGTGATGACTTTGATATGTTAGATGAAGCCCTTGGGGATTTCATCTCACAAAGCCCATCCACTAAGGCTTGTTATGAGAAACTAAAACAAAGAGAAGTCAATGTGATCCAACCTCAACTCATCCTTTACCTCCCTTCACATTAACCATAAACTAAAAACAAGATTGAGTTTATCCTATATCCACCTAAGAATAATGTATTGCAGCAACAGAGACATAACAACATTTCTCATACATATAATAGTAGGAATAATCCACCACCACAACAACCAACATCAACAACCTTACCCTTGCCTAATCCCATATTTCCTAGTGCCTCTCATTTAACTTCACATAGTGGGAAGGAGTATGATCTTGTTGAACAACTTAAAACTACTCCTATAAAAATATCCCTATGGGACCTAATTCAAAATTCCCCTAACTATCACACTATGCTCTAAACTGCTTTACAACAAATAGTGGTCCCTCCTGGTATGAATGCAAATGATGTGGCAACTCTAATACAAGGAATGAACATAGTTAATGTAGACATAAAATTTCACCAGCATGAGCTGCCCCCTTTGGCATTAAGATAGAAAAATGAGGCATTTATGATAATTTCTCAATTTAATCAAATAGGCATAAAAAGGGCCATGGTTGATAATGGCTCAACCCTTAATGTGTGCAGTGTGAAGCTCTTAGATAGGTTGTGAGTAGACAAATCAATGATGAAACTTGACTCTTTATCAATCCGAGGATTTGAAAATGTAGGAAGACAACCACTCGGTGTGATTACTCTACCTATTATAGTTGGGAAGGTTACCTTACAAACTCCTATTCATGTTATGCCTCATGACCTTTCATACAATCTTCTTTTGGGTATACCATGGATTCATGAGATGCATATGGTGCCTTTGAATCTTCATCGTATTATGAAATATGTCTATGACAACAAGGTATACCAAGTTGAAATGGACCCCAAGCCTGAAAGTTGCTTACGAGATGAAAAAGGAATGACAAGTCCTCTAAGCACATTAATCCCAACATCAAACGTAGAACCATTAAAATAATACAAACAAGAAATGAAGACAATGTCAAAACTATTGGATGATGATTGGGGTTCCTTGGAGTTCACACCCTCCTTTATGGGAGAGTACATAATCACAAGAAAAGAAGATGACAAACAAAAGGAAAAAATAGTCATGTCAACCCAGAATTTGGAAGAAGCTTCACAACTATCTACCTCATACACTCTAGAAGAAAATACAAGCTACACAACTAACTTTGATGAGATTGATTATCAGCAAACACCAAACCTGAAAGAAATAGAAAAAAATTATGGAAGAGGTTATGAGGTTGTGAAACAATTATGTTACAATGGTAAAGGATGTGAATAAAGAACAAATCATTTGAGTTCCTATAGAGTAACACACAAGAGACAAAAATTGGTTTGGGATATTGTCCTTCTAAGATTACACAAGCATCAAAGAGACCCTTGTTGAATGTATCAACATTATCATGTGCAAACCAAAAGCCAAACTCACTATGAAGCATCCTAAGTTGCTTGATATGGATTTACCACCATCATGGGACTACTTTGAAGATGATGAAGCCTTGAAACAAAGACTAGGAGTTTATGATAAACCATCTACTTCTCCTCACATGAAAAAGATTACATGTGCTATGATAAACACCAAACAAAAAGAGGGGGACAATGAGAATGGTGAGACAAACATGAACAATGAAGAATACAATCCTGAATTTCCAAGATCAAACACACTCTCTTTAGGAGATACAATGGATATAGCAATGGATATCGATGATAAAGAGAAATTCAATAGAATGAGAAATTCCTCGATGATGAATAATAAGAGGATATTGCAACCTTGCTTCATCACTTTCCCAAAAATAATTCTTGGACTTAATTAGACATGCCAGGAATTGATCCTAAGATTGTAACACACAATATAGTCCTTGTTGAAAATGCTAAACTTGTTAGACAAAAGATTCAAAAAATGAACCCTAAATTAGCCATGATGGTTAAAGATGAAATTGAAAAAATCCTTGACGCTAGTTTCATAATACCTATAGATTATTCTCCGTGGATCTCAAATATTGTTGCAGTCACAAAATTGACAATTGTATTAGGATGTGTACAAATTTTTACAATTTGAATAAAGCATCTTTAAAGGATGAATTCCCCCTACCTAATATTGAAATGATAGTAGACTCGACTGCAAGACATGCTTTGTTGTCTTCCATGGATGGATTTTTTGGATGTACAATCAAATCTTCATCAACCCTCAAGATCAATATAAGACAATCTTCACAACCATCTGGGGAAGATTTTTTTGGGTCATGATGCCTTTTGGATTAAAGAATGCGGGCGCAACATATCAACAAGCAATGGCATTGATATTTCATGACTACATACATAAGATTTTGGAAGACTACGTTGATGAAATTATTGCCAAATCGTTAACAAGACAAGACAATGTGAATGTCCTTCAGAAAATCTTTGAGCGAATGTGATAATACAACATGAGATTAAATCCAAAAAAGTGTGTCTTTGGTGTAGATAGTGGGAAGCTTCTAGGTTTTATCATATCTCATAGAGGCATTCAGGTGGATATAAAGAACATTGATTCTATTGTGAACGTGCCACCTCCTAAAAACATTTCTCAATTGAACATTTTACAAGGAAGAATTCAAGCCATCTATTGTTTTGTTGCATCTCTAGTGATCAAATGTTACCATTTACACATCTCCTCAAAAAGGACGTACACTTTGATTGGAATGAGGGTTGTAAAGGATTTTAAAAATTTGAAGGAATATCTTGCAACTCCACCTATTTTACAACCCTCTATGCAAAACAAACCATTCATACTTTATACAACTGCATTAGCCCATGCTCTCACAACATTGCTAGCTCAACAAGATGAAAATGGAAAAGAGAATCTTGTTTATTACATCAATAAAACCTTGATTAATTATGAGAAATGATACACAACAATAGAAAAACAATTTTTTTCTCTTGTATTTGCTAGTAGCAAATTGCGACATTATTTACTAAATGTGGAAATACAAGTGATGACAAAATTTGACCCTCTCAAACATCTTTTCAACAAAACAGACTTATCAGGACATCTAGCTGAATGGGTAATGTTGTTCACTGAGTTTGATCTAAAGTTTGTTTCACAAAAATCAATTAAAGGTCAATCCTTGAACGACCACTTGGTTGATGCTCCTTCTCCTCTGGCATTGCCTAGCAATGACTCTTTCTCTGATGATAGTGTGTTGACAATCGAAACTGATAGATGGGAATTATACTTTGATGGATATAAGTTCATAACAAGGTTTGGCACTGGAGTTATACTAATCCCACCTACATGAAAACCTATTCCCTTGTCATATAAGTTAAACTTCCTATGTACAAACAACACTGTTGAGTATGAAGCATTGCTTGCAGGGTTACATGTTACTTTAATCTTGGGTGTAAAAGACATTAAGATTTGTGGTGATTCACAATTAGTAATCATGTAAATAAATGGGACATATCAAGCAAAACATGACAAAATATCGAAATACAAGGATCTCACCATGAATTTGTTAGAGAATTTTGAATCATTTACCATTGATAACATCCCATGAAAAGATAACCAACATGTGGATGCAATGGCAAGTGCGTCTTCTCTTATATCACATCAAGACCCTTCAAAGGACTTTATCTTCACTATTCATCCAATTATGAAACCATCAATTGACGATAAAATATATGAAATATTAGCAACAACCAAGGAAGACTCGAGTGAATGGTAGGATACTATAGCTAACTATTTGAAAGACAGTACTGTTCCCAAGCCAATAATAAAGAACATTTGGGCTTGCTTATGAAAACTCACATCTAAGTACATAATTCTCATTATGTGTTGTATTGGAGATCATTCAATGGTCTCTTACTTAGATTCCTTAACAAATATGAAATCCCCACAGCACTTGAACAAGCTCATGCAAGTGCTTGTGGCGGTCATTTTGGAGGAAAAAATTAGTTCAAAAAATTATTTGCATTGGAATATTATTGGAGACATATGGAACAAGACTGTTTTAATTATGTAAAAAAATGCCAGGGTATGTGCAGGATCATCATGGAAAAAATAGGCCCTTAAGTGGCGAAAAATTCAGAAAAATAAGAGTTAGGCAACTTTATGTAAAAATTTGAATAAGTTATCTATATTATTTCAAAAATATTTAAGAATAGAATTTTTAGAAAATTGAATGTAGTTTCTAAACTAGGGTATGTGCAGGATGATCATGGAAAAAACAGGCCCTTAAGTGGCAAAAAATTTAGAAAAATCATAGTTAGACAACTTGACATAAAAATTTGAATAAGTTATCTATATTATTTCAAAAATATGTAATAATAGAATTTGTATCAAATTGAATGTAGTTTCTAAACTACCAGGTTTGTTTAATAAAACAACTATTTGGTGCAGTCATGAAATTTCAATGTAGTAGTAATTTCACTCTCAGGGAAAAAATAAGAAGTAGGTGTTTGTCTGACCACCCTAACCATAATAAAATGATAATATTTTTTTATAAGATTTTAGATATAAGTAGAGGACTCATGTCCCCATGTGATACATATTTTTTTATAATTTTTTTCCAAGTAAATAATTAATTATGAATTTTATTACAACTTTTAAAAATATAAAACTGCATTTGGACCACCTTAACTTGGTCAAAAACTTTGAAATTCAATTTTTTCTTTTTTTAATCTTATAGTATGTGAATCATAGAATGTGATGAATTTTTGGAATTAAAAATGTGATACTCATTTGAAAGCTATAGATGTTTTTCAATCACCTCATCAATTAGGACTTTTAAATGTGAATTTGAATAGAAAACATCAATAATTACTTATTAAATCAGCAAGCCATAATTTATATTAGTGGAAAGTTGAGAATCTCCTTTAAATCCTTTTGTTTCATCAATTTGGGTAAAAAGGACACACACATACCCATCATATTGCCACTTTTGGTCCATCATGATCCCCGCACATACCCACTACTAGGTTTATTTAAAAAATAAAAATCTATTTGGTGAAAATTTTAAACAATGCAAAAGAGTACTTAAATTACAAGGAAACAATAAGAAGTAGGTGTCTCATTCCCTGGACTTCACCCTAACCACAATAAAATGATAATGTTTTTTACAAGATTTTGATATAAGTAGAGTACTCGTACTCAGACACGATGAAATTTTTTTATAATTTTTTTCCAAGTAAATAATTAATTATGAATTTTTATTACAATTTTAAAAAATATAAAAAACTCGTATGTTTGACCACCTTAACTTGGTTAAAACTTCATGAAATTCAATTTTTTTTAATCCTATAGTATGCGAAGCATAGAATGTGACGAATGTTTCAGATTCAAAAAATGTGATACCGTTTGAAAGCTATAGATGTTTTTCAATCAACCTATCAATTAGGACTTTAGTCGTAATTCAAATAGAGAATGAATAATAATTATTTTTTAAATTCAAAGTAACAAATAATTTATATTGGTGGAAAGCTGAGAATATCCTTTAAAAATCCTTTCGTTTCATCAATTTTTGCTAAAAACAAATCATTAGCCACATACCCTACACATACCCATCATATTGCCACTTTTTGGCCCATCATGATCCTGCACATACCCGCCATGAATGTCAAGAGCATAGCAATCTAGTCCATGCTCCTAATTGTGAGTTTAGAGCTCAAGTCTCGATATGGCCTTTTGTTGTTTGGGGTTTAGACATTACCAGAAAAGTATATACCCCCCTCTTCTGCTAGATATAAATTCATAATCACCGCCACAAATTATTTCACAAAATGGGTAGAATCCATTCCCCTTCGACCAACAATAGTGGATGTAATATGTTGATTCATATTAGAACACATTATTGCCCACTTTGGACTTCCTTCCATGTTAGTCTTTGATAATGGTATGCCATTTAAGAATAATGACTTGAAGAAGTTCTTAGAAACATTTAACATACAACATCACTTTTTGACACCTTACTACCAACAATCTAATGGTAAAGTTGAATCAACCAATAAGACTATTGAGAAAATCCTAAAGAAAAACATTAACAAACATCATAAGGATTGGCACATGCAATTACAATATGCGCTATGGGCCTATCACATAAGTGTCAAATCATTTAGACATGAACTACACCTTATAATCTTGTCTATGGGAGTGAGGCAATAATGGCCTTGGAGTTAGAGATTCCTACATTAAGGATTGCTCTTCAAGGACTTATTGATGACAAAAATTATAAATAACAATGATTGCATTAGCTTGAAATGCTGAATGAACAGTGCATCAACACTCTTGAGCATCTTCAAGCTTATAGTAAAAGATGACAACATATTTACAATGATAGTGTTAACCCTCACACATTCAACAAAGGTGACCTAGTCTTATTTGAAAATCAGTGTAATGTCAATTCCAACTCAAATGAAAAAGGGAATTTTAGTCCTAATTGGTTAGGACCTTACATAATTGATAAAAATTATAGGTCTAGTGCACATACGTTAACTTAACTAGATGGCACACCCCTCAAAGAACTTATCAATGTTGCGCATTTGTGCCAATATTATGTCTAATCCCCTTGAATAGTATGAATGATAAACAGTGTTGTTAGAGCTACTAGATTATATTCCATATGCTTTCACATTGCTTCGTTCTTGACAAATAGTCATTTGTGTGTCTTGAACACTAAAGTAGTTATTTTGTTTATTTTTAAGTAATTGCTTTAGTTTTCATACTATTCAAGTGCATTTTGTATGTTGTGTTAGATTAGATCCTTATATGCATTTAATGTTCTTTAATTAAATCATAAGTACATTTAATTTAGCATAACATACTTCATCCCAATGTTGCATCTAAGATAAATTGTAATAAGTTTTAATTAGATCACATATTGAATGTTAAATCATGGGAGCATTCATTAAATAATCTTACAACTTTAGGTTATTTAATTAATCACATTGACATTTAACATTCAAACACAAATAATAAAAAATCAAGTGCTCATATATATACATCAAATTTTTGTGTACATGTCATCAAATATACAATACTACTGAGGCTTGTAACTACTAGATCTCTTGGAACTTGCCGGTCGCATCTTTCTGGTGGTAGTCTATCGGGAGATAGTGGTGTATGATCGTGATCATGAACCACTAGGTGTACCAAGAGAAAACTCTAAGCCTCATATCTATTCAAGGGCCTCCCAATGTGTTCCTTATCTAATCTCTCTCTACCTGTAGCTTGGCTACCTCTTCCTTTAGTCTCTCAAAATTGGTTGGGGTC
Organism: Sequoia sempervirens; assembly: GCA_007258455.2. Lineage (NCBI taxonomy): Eukaryota > Viridiplantae > Streptophyta > Pinopsida > Cupressales > Cupressaceae > Sequoia > Sequoia sempervirens. The sequence goes on from VDFB02000008.1 coordinate 365,608,773, forward strand.
CAAGATGATGGTTCCTCAGGGGTAGCATCAGCTTGGTGAACTCACCTCCTTAAACTCTCATACGTTGCTTGCAATCTACATATGGCCTAAACGACTCTAGGTCCTTATCCACACTAAGTGGGGGAACATAGTCTGAGTCTATGGCATCCTCGTCAACTAATGAAGGCACTATCTTTGCAGCCACCTGTCGATATAGATCACAAAAATGTCTCACAGACCCTACAAGATAGAAACCATAAGCATAATACATACACATCATGATATATATAAAGTATAAGCACAAGTATGAACTATAACAATACATAAAATATCATCACCTATATCTCTGGTAGGCTGTGTAAAATCAGCCTCCTCGTGTGCAGGGGCATGGAGGATGTGCTAGCCTCTCCATGACTATGGGTGTTGGTGCTTGTTGCAGCTACTGTTCGTGATCTAGTCATACAAATGGGAGAGGGATCTCCCCACTCGTGTCCTATTGCATCCTCATCTATTGTCTCATCACCTTCACTCATGGACTGCTCCTCCTTCTCATCCTCCTCCTCCTCCTTCTCATCATCCTCCTCATCTCCTCTATCTTGACCGTCGTAGTTGGGATTTGCATCCTCATCATACTCCTTATCTAAGACATGTATAAATATATTTGTAGCCCTGTAGCATGTCTCCTCAACCCTATCCTTTGCATCATTTAAGCCCTCATCTCTGAGTGGTACATCACCTATTGACTCCTCCATAGGAAACACGAGATTTGGTCATGATACTGTCCACCACTCCTCATAGTAATTTGTGTCAGAGATCAGAGGCATATCATGATCTGAGTACCTAGAGTCACTGAAGACAACATCCTCTATAGTGAATCGTATTGAATCACCAAGTCTTTGAGCAGTTCACACTAATATCCTAAAGAAGGGTCATACCCTAGGTGTTATCTGCATCTGCCCAAACTACCGCATGACCCAATTGTAGTAGAAAGGATGAACTACGTAATCATGTCTACCAAGAAAAAACCTATCAAGTTGTAATCTCCTCATCTATTGAGTGTGATCTGGCCATTGAAGCACAAGATGATAAGGTCTCCAAAGGATCTCATCCTCCTTTAGTCGGTCAAATCACACTCTCTTGAAGTGTAAATCACTATAGAGGATAGTTGAAGGCCTCAGGATACCCCAAGGCTATCAGACATGGGAAGCTGGTAGGTCTGGTACAATTGATATGCTCAAGGCACCAAACCTGTAGAAGTGTATAGTGTACCATATTTTCCACCTCCCAAAAGACAAACCATCCAAGATTATAATATAAGTGAGCTAGGATACAATGCCCCCAGGCATATATTGTATGGTGCTTTGCCATCCCTCATATTAGGTGAACTATTCCTCCCTCTAGATGTGCTCCCTAGCCATTTGGAATGAGTACCAGTGCAACTGTAAGCATCATAACCACCCAACCAGTGGGGCCATGAGTATAGAAGCATCGCTAAATCTATTTGTGCCCTCACTCTCACATCATGTACTAGTCTATTAAGGAAATGCTATGTGTCATCCTTCATCTCATGGAATGATCACTCTGCTTGGAAGTGTACTCGCTCATCCCGAATAGGAACTCAAAGTATTCGATGGACATCCTCCAACGTGATAGTCATCTCTCTGGTCGGCAGATGGAATGTAGATGTATCAACATCCCAATGCTCCACTAGCACCATCAACATCCCATCATGGTACCTCATGGGGGGCATGAGCTATGCCCAATATACTCTAACAGTTTGTAATAGATTTGTATCCTCCACTGAAAGAGTGGGGGCTAAATCTCTCAGAATATTGATCTATCTACCACCTAGACACTGACGCGAATGGGTGGGAACCTCACAAAAAAGAGACATATATGTCCTATAAGCAATCTAATCTCTTTAATTTTTAAATCAATAATAAAAAAAGTGCAGTAAAGTTGCTCTAGTGTGCTTTCCTAAAGGCCTTAGACACTTTAGAACCCTTTTGAGATGCTTAGCGAAGAAATGGGACACATCACGATAGAGTGAGACACTTCACAAACAAAAGAGACACTTTTGGAAGAAAGGGATGCTTTGTGAACTTTTCTTCTAGGGCCCTAAATTAACCTAGAAATGCATAAAGATCATAAAATTACTACATAAGGACAAAGTGAAGGTAGAAGAATTAACTCATCTCATGATGACACTCATTGTGTACCACCTGGTCCCGCAACACATCTAGTCTCACAGGCCTATAATCTCATCTGCTAGGCATCTTTCACTCCTTTTTAGTCACTCTCAAGCTACAAAAAGGTAAATAATAAAGTAAGCTACAATTTACTTCACTTTTTCCTTTTATGTAGGTTAAACCTAGGGTTTTTACTACATTAGGGTTAAAAACTGCATCTCAATCAAATTAGTATAATGGGTGCTAGAGAGCTCCATTTTTTACGTCATTTGTTACGTTGGAATCATGATTCTGATCTTGACATCATCAAATATATATATCATTATGTGGCATGGTACTTGGAAATGCCATATGATATGACTTCTCTCATTCAATGTGGCTAGATTACTACCTTGATTCCACCTCAGTAAACTAAGCAGAATCAAGGGGAGCATACATCTACCCTCAAATTTGATTTCTAGAAGAAGTTAGATAAAAGGATTTTTAGACAAGTTCTAATGAATTTGAGTTGCAGGATGTGATACCTAACATTGTGGTTTTGTAGATGGCTACACTAGGGGCTTCATTCTCCTGTAATATGAATAAGTATCCTTTTATAAAGTGTATTGTTTGGATTCCTTTAGCTTACATATGCACATAGAGTCATATGGGTGCTAAAGTGGGGCCTAAATGTGACCACTGAAATTGTAATCCTTCTTGGAGAAAGTACAATCTTTAATCTAATTTGCACCTATCTTAGGTACCCTTGCATTAATTATCCTTTAAAACATCATTTATAGGCCCCTAGGACCCATTATTTTGGATCTTGAGGCTCATTTCACCTAAAAATCCTATAAAACCACTTAAAACACCAAAAATTTCAAAAAACCCACCTCAAAAGGCTAAGGTGGTACTCATTCGCCACCTTAGTCGAATGAGTCCCCTTAGGTGGGACCCATTCACCAAGTGTGGTGAATGAGTCCCATTTGGGGTCTTTTTCAAATTTGAGTGGGAATTCATCAATTTAATTTAGGTTTTTGGTGGGTGTCAGCCTTTGAGATCTAAATAACAACCAATTAGGTGTTGATGCTTATAAAATCAAGCTTCTAAGTGATTTTCATCATATCTAAGCACTTTGATTAAGCACTTTCAAGAATTAAGCATCAAGAATCTTCAATCAAAGCTTTCACAAGAGCATTCTCATTTCAAGAGAAAGTAAATTTGAAGCATTGGAGTAGCAACAAAACATTTTTGCAAGTTTTCAAGCTCACTTTCAATCAAGATCTAGCATTATCAAGGGTTGATCATGGATGCCTATGGTGAATCATGATGGATTCTAGGTTGAGGAGATGCAACTAGCCATCAAGCCAATCCCAAAGACTTGTTTCCTAAGTGATTCCATCTTCCATTTTCACTCTACATTTAGCCTAAGGAAGGTACAAGAATCATTATAGCTCATTTGGGGTGATTAGAGATCACAAGTGAGTCATTCATCTTTGCATTTTCATCTTTGCATCATATTCTTGAACATTATAATAAGATTGCATCATGTTCCATATTTCCTATTCTTTGAAACATTTAAGGTTAGGATTTTCATGTACATTTCATCATTGGGTATGTGCAAGATCATCATGGAAAAAATAGGCCCTTAAGTGGCAAAAATTTTAGAAAAATTAGTTAGGCAACTTGACATAAAAATTTGAATAAGTTATCTATATTATTTCAAAAATATGTAAGAATAGAATTTGTAGCAAATTGAATGTAGTTTCTAAACTAGTAGGTTTATTTTAAAAAACAAAATCTATTTGGTGAAAATTTGAAATTTCAATGCAATAGTACTTAAATTTTAGGGAAAAAATAAGTAGGTGTCTATCTGACCACCCTAACCACAATAAAATGATAATATTTTTTTATAAGATTTTAGATATAAGTAGAGGATGCATGTCTCGATGTGATGCGTATTTTTTGATAATTTTTTTCCAAGTAAATAATTAATTATGAATTTTTTATTACAACTTTAAAAAAATATAAAAACTTGTATGTTTGACCACCTTAACTTGGTCAAAACTTCATGAAATTCATTTTTTTAATCCTATAGTATGTGAAGCATAGAATCATGTGATGCATTTTTTGAATTCAAAAAATGTGATACTATTTGAAAGCTATTATAGATGTTTTTCAATTAGGACTTTAGTCATAATTCAAATAGAAAATGGATAATAATTATTTATTAAGTTCAAAGTAAAACATAATTTATATTGGTGGAAAGCTGAGAATATCCTTTAAAAAACCCTTTTTGTTTAATCAATTTTGGGTAAAAAAAAGTTGTCAACCACATACCCTACACATACCCATCATATCATCACTTTTTGGCCCATCATGATCCTGCACATACCCCATTTCCATTAAGGTTTAATTACCAAACTAGTGGTTTGACAAAGGCAAACCACCCATTATCAAATCAAGTTGAATTCTATTTTGTAGGTACTTTTCATAGACTCAGATCCAGAACTCATGTTGGAAGGAAAGAGTAGATGTTGAAGTGTTCATTAGAGTTTTCAATTTCTAAAAAAGCGAAATGAGACTGATTCACCAAGAGTGGTGAATGAGTCCCATGGTAGCTTTCTTTTCGATTTTTCTGTAGATTCTAATACCCTTTTTCTGGAAACAAACTCCTGTGTAGAAATCATCATGTAGGACTAATTCTCCTAGATTAGTGAATGAGTCCTAGTTGGTAAAAAAGTCAACATTTCTAGAATTTTAGAGCTATTCCCAGTCACTGCAAGGTTTCCAGGTGCACACTATTTACATCTTTTCTCTTCTTTTCTATTTTACTTGCATTTCCAAGGTATTTTCTAGGTCATTTTGCATACATCTTAATTTCACATTGTGTTTTACAACATCTTCTATGCCATTTTGCATTTGTCTCGATTTCACATTGTTTTTTTTCAACATATTGTATTTTCCAAGTTTACACTTGGTGGTGAACCCCTCATTAGCTATCATTCAATCCCTAGGATAGCCCTATTGCTATATTTCAATCTCTTTTGTATTGAAGTCTCTAGGGTTATCCTTGAGTGGAGCCTCTTTGAAAGTGGGTGTGAATACATTCATACATTCCCCCATTTTCTGAGGTTCCATTTCCCAAAGTGGAAAGAAAGCTAAACATTAAAGGAATATAGAAAAATAAAGGATAATATGCTTTTTGGGTTAAAAAGATATTAATAAAAAATATTTATTAAAAAACTTACAAAAGAGAGGAATAATTATATTAATAGATAATAATAAGGTGCAACCTTTGTGAAGGGTGTGATAGTTTGAAAATCAATCCTTAGGACTTATATAAATCATTTATGTGAGACTTGTAGATGGACATGAAGATCAATCAAGGAAGAAGAAGGTGATTTGGTGGGCTATGGATATTAGAGGAGGGGGACACAAAGTGTGTACAAATTGGGGTACATAGTACACTCAAGATTGTCCTTGCCAAGGCTTTTGTGTATTTGCATGGTGTGTAAGCACATAATGTGTTTTGAAATAGGTTCTCCGAAGCGTGCCATAGTGAAATCCAATGCCATTAAAATCTTGTTAGGGTGAGAATGACCTTTCTAAGTGGTATGATCTAGATAAGTGCTTAACTTGTTCAAAGATATTTTACATTATGAATGAGATGGATATGATTCAATTAAATTCTTTTACAATGCTATATATTTCTTTTGATCATACTCATATTGTTAGATGTCAATTTATACATTAATAATGGTAATTTTAATGTACTCAATTATTAAGTTAATTAACATTGATTAATAAGCATTTTATGTATTTTATTTAAATTATAGATATTCTTTACAATATTTAAAACTTAGATAATAAAATTAATAAATTCATTGCCATATAAAGTTAACTATACTAAATTAAATATATCCAATAAATTATACTTGGGGAAAGGTATTGTTATAAGTTTAATTGAAAATACTCTCATCTGTATCAGTGTGATCCCACAAAGCTAGTTTACAATTTTTGGGAGATTTTGATTTTTGCTGAAATCACATATTTTTAGAAAATATAATGATTTAAGCCCTAAAAGGTTCCATTTAAAGCATTACAATTGAAGAGGGTTTTATCAAACTACCTTAAATCAAACCCCCTTTGATAGAATCCCGCTAGTTTTAAACCATACTTATAACAGTCTCCTTTACACCTATCAAAATGTTGATAAAAAACCACTTTTGATTTACCTTTTGGGGGATCAAATGAATTCATTTTAATTTTTTTTTTTTGTAAGTATGTAGTCCTTATTATAAGCTTCCCAAAAAGTATAATTTTAAATAAATTTAATTTTATTATTATATTTTTTATTTCTTGTGACTGTAGGTTTTGTCATAGAAAATCAAGCTCTTTGTTCTACACATGGAAAAATAGAAGATTACAAATTTTTTTTTGAAAAATATGAGTGCACTAGATATTGAAGTCCTTGATCCAACAAAAAAAATTGAATTTCGATACATACAAAAAAAGTTATGTGTTATACAGTATGCCTATGTTTGAATTGTAATTGGTTTGACTTCGAAACTTGATTAAGGAAAAAATATTCAATAAAATACTATGAAGCCAATTGGAAGCACTAGATATCATAGTTACAAATCTAAATTCAAAAAAAATAGAATTTTATCCTTCATGAAATTTTTTTTATGTGTTATACGGTGAGTGTCACTCCTTAAAAATGGTGTTTACTGAAAAAAACTAGTTTTCGAAGATGGGAAAAGAATTGCAATCTAATTCCAAAAATTTTGAAAATAATATATTTAGAATCTACAGAAAAAATGTCACAAATCACTAGTTTGCATCATCTTCAAATTCCTCATGGTTTATCCAAGCTATAGGTGCCTGAAAGTGAAGATATAGTTAGAAAAAATAAATTCAGTGTCTAGTTTGGCCACAAATTGTAAATCGGTATTGTGGGATCACCCATCATAAGGGTTAATGTTTAGTTCTATAAGGCTATCATCACCATAATCATTGTGGAGGATTTTTTAAGATTGGTTATAATGCAAGGATTCATAATATCAAAATAGATAGTTCATCTCCATGATTAAGTTTTGGATTTTGATTGATGATTTAATTTGAATGTTTTAGATTTTATATGATTTTTCCTTGATTTATATCATTTTGATTTAGGGTGAGCTAAGGATTTTGAAATCCTAAGGATGTGTATTGGATTATATGATGATTGATTCTAGAGATTTAATTTTGGATTAAGGATGTATTGATGAAGATTTGACTCTTCTAAAAAAAATTAGATTATAATTTCTCTTGTTGTATTAAGGTTTGGATAGGGTTTTTTGGATAAAGGTGAGCTTATATGGTAGTTAGGATTATGGTAATAGATAGTGGTTGGATTTATATTTTTTATTGACTAGAGAGTGGATCACTTTGGAATTACACATAGGAACAAGGCATCTATGTAATATAAGCAAAACTAAGGATGAATGATAAGCATATACACAAAGAAATTGTGTTATATATATAAAGATAAAAGTGGATAACAAGCACAAGTAACACACAACTATGGTATCTATATAAAAACACGATGGATAATAGGTACATGTGCCTCACTACTATGGTTTCTATGTAGAGAGGAGATGAATGATAAGAACGAGTACCACACTTCTATGGTGTATGTACAAAAAGGTGATTGGATGATAGGCACAAATGTCATATTATTAGAGAATTTATGTAGAGTGATGGATGGAAAGAAAAGATATTTGAATCATTAAATATGAATGGGAGTGGAATGTAACTATAGTAGTTAGATGGGTGAGGTAAGAGCTAGATCAAATGATGTGAGATTTGAATTTTTTTTGGGTGAAGCTCAAATTTTAGAGATGTTTTAAATCTTAGATTTGGGGTAAGGTTAGATTTTTGAATTGGATTAATGTACTGATGTGAGTTGAATAGAGTTGAGTTTGGTGAATTGAATGGAGATTAAGGATCCAATGCTTGCATTTGGTTTGAGTTTCTAATACTTCAAAGGGGTTTGATTGTTGTGTTGTTTAGGAATGGAATAACATTTGTAGGGATTTAGGCCTAATTTGGATGAGGGATAAATTTTAGACTGATCCAATTTGGATAGGGAGTATGAATTAAGGTTTCAGAGTTAGATCAATGTTTTTGAAGAGATTGGAGCTTCAAGGATTTTATTTTTTTAATGTTTTATGGGTTTATTGAGGTTTAGCAGATTTTGACTTGGTTTAATTATGGATGAATGGATAAGGGGCATGGACTATGGTACGAAGATGGACTTGCTTGGATGGGAAATTAAGGTTACAAGGATAGGTGAAAGAGTGAAGTGGATTGATTTGATAGTGTATGTGAGGATTTTATGAGATATAATTAAATTGGATTTGGATAAATAAAAATTTACTTCAAATGTCATTTATGATTACCATGGAAACAACGTTTAAAAATTAACTCAATGTAGTAACTTAAGGTTGTACAAAAGCATGTGGTAATCATAACACCATAAAAATAATGCATATTAACAGAAAAATTGTTTAGTAAAGGATTATCAATGCCCATGACCTCACAAATATACTATCTACCAAGGTTGTGAGTAGATAGTAAATGCAAGGTCATTGACCACCTATACACGGTCCCTTACAATAGAATGCAAGGTCATGTACATATATATTTATGTATGTATATATATGCATACATACATCTATATATGTACACATATATACATTCATATGTATATACACATATACATGCATATACATGTATATGTGTATATATATACATGCATATACGTATATGGGTGTGTGTGTACCTACGTATGTACACACACAAATACATGTGTGTGTGTGTATGTACATACATGTATATACATAGATGTTGGCGTAAAATATTTATCTATTTCTTTTCACATTGAATTATAAAATTTATTTTCAAACTAAATATTCACATTTAACTGAAATGTTCAGTGTTCTTTATAATACTTTTTCCCGTCAAATTTAAAACCTTTTGAAATAAAATAAATTGTATCTTTTAAACTAAATATTTAGTTTAAATATAATAAACTATAATTTTATGAAGATCACACAAAGCACTTCTTTAAAATAAATAAAAATTACTAAAGAATAATCCAACAATCTTTTATTGAACAAAATTGCATAACTTCATTTCTAATAAATTATAAAATTATTTGGAGCACTTTATGCAATTAACATGCATTCAAGAATAAAATAACACACAAGGAACTTTAACATAAGAGGGATCTATAATCATATATTATTTGAATTTGTCACAAACTAAATAAGATAAGGAGCATCCTTTACTTGGCAACAAACAACTACCAACAAGTCACAAGGTCATCTTCCTAACTAAATGGACTAGACTAAGGTGTGATGGTTAAGTGAAATCTAAGATGTCCTCATCCACATGTCTCCCATTTGTCAAAGACCTATAATCTCTTGTACACTAAAGTCGGAGCATTGAATCCAACAATAGAAAACATAGTCAAAACAACTCATAATAACTAATGGAAACAGGTATTCAAGAAAATAATGTACATCCCACAATTACATCATTATTCGAATTGGACTATAAAAATCTTACAATCCAACATAAACAAGACAACAATTATCAAATAAGTAAAATATACAAATAACATACAAGTACCTATTATCTATTAAAATCAATTAAATCCTTTCACCTTTCTTAATAATTATGTTTTAAATTGTTGATCAAACCCTTAAACTATATTAATTACATTATATACTACATCATTAAACTTTTTTAAATTAACATTGTAGTTGATGTGGCCTTTGCACTTGTGCATTCAATTGATTTTTTCTTAATTAAGCCATCAATTACCTATTATTAAACAATTTAAAATAAAGATACAAAGTCCACAATCATTGTTTAAAACTACTCTTACGTAGTTTTTCTTAAATGATAAAGATCCATTGATTTGATTCCCATCTATAGGGACCCACTAAGGGGAACAGTTAGTTACGTACATTGTAAATTAATTTACAATGATCAGCGAGACGCATGCGAAAATACGCAGATTGGCCAGGTTTTGTCGGTATACAGGGACATACCTAAACTAAATAAATTAAGGCCTGGCGGAGAAAATTAATGGTCGGTACTCCGTATTCCAAAGTTATCGGACCAGGACAAGGAAGAACGTATCCGATTTTGACGATCTAATTGTTAGATCCGTATGCGAATCTAATCTTGTAAGCTACCGACAAGTCACCAGCTTTGCCGGTCATCTTCCCCCCACTGACCAGATCTCTTGGACCGGCAGCGCACTACCCATATGAACAGTTGAATTGTATATTCGGAGGGTTTTGCTGTTGGTCGGACAGAGCCACCATTCTTGCAATTACTCCCAGATACACTAAATCTGCTCTTAATCTCTTCTTGACAATTATCTCCTATATACTTGAAGATTTTGTTTTGCGCTCTCCTGAGAAGAAGATGAACGCATTTCCTCACGAATTTTCTGCTTTTCTCTCCACTAACAATGTGCAGAGTAGTACACAAATTTTCTCGCTGCCACAATTCTGTCTTGGTGATGGGTTAAATTTCACGCAGTGTGCTGCTTCGACCAAATTTAGCGATGATGGAAAGCAAAGGAAAAGACGAGAAGGCGTGGACAAGAAATGGCTTCACAAAGTAATAGAGAGAGAGAGGAGGAAACAAATGAAGTCCCGCTATTCTGATCTAAGATCTTTGCTGCCACAGGAAAATATTAGGGTATGCAATACTAAACAATCTCTCTTTCTTTCTCAATCTCAACCCACCTTTTTATTTTTGTTTTTTTCTATAATATGTCTTCCAAGCGATCTGGAATTTTAAGTTTTACTAAATGTAAAAAGTTTTTGTTAGATTACTGTTGCATCTCTGGAAGTTGATCTTGTGGATTTATCTCACCATGCGTATAAGTGAAGCTGTCGATTTGGAAGTTAATTGACACCTCCAGGTTTTGGTGTAATGACAAATCTATCAGAGTCTAAACTTAAGATTAATTCCAAGTTATGTTGGAAGGGGTGTTGGATTAATCGATCCACTTCTGAGAGTTGATCTTTTAGATTAACTACCAAGACGGTGCTTTGGAAATTCATTGACGGCTACAAATTTTGATGTAAGGACAAATCTATAATTTTAAGGATAAATATATGCCAAAATTGATGACCACATACTTTATAACAGAAGTTTCACCAATACCTTAGATAATTACAGAACAAGCCGTTTTTGTCCTTCAAGTATTATGTGGACCTCTCCTTTGATCTTTGCACCCATTACCTAAGCTGTTACAAATGTAAACTATATTACTATATATTCTTGTGGGTGCTTGCTTCAAAATCAATTCTTTGCTTGACGAACTGATCTTGTAAAATACGGATGTTTGAAAAGTAATGTTAAATCATAGATTTCTACTTAAAATAGAGTTTTATGTCTTTAGAAAGGGCAGGAAATCCAGTTTTGAAAATGTTAAGAAATTTTATTTAATGTTTTTCTATGGAGGTGAAATTCTCTTTAAGAGCACCCAGATGAACGTATGTTTGGAGATTCTAGAATGTGAACATAACATCGATTAACCGACAATCTTTAAATATGAGTTCAAGCTAGGATTAATGAATACTTCTTTGGATTGTGGTGCAGGGCAAGACTTCTATTACTGATCAGCTATCTGTGGCCACCGACTATATCTGCCATCTGCAGGAGAAGGTGGAGGAGCTTACCAAGAAAAGAGACGAGATGAAGATGAATGAAATGCCTTACTACAAGGAGGACAATGATATATCATTCCGGAAGTATGATTCATTTCCTCTAGTGAATGTAAATCATGTGGGTTCACTTGTACTGGTCACAACAAACACATTGAGAAAGCAGATGGCCCTCTCTAGGCTTCTGCTTGCAGTTGAAGAAGAAGGCCTTAATATACTTTCTGCCTCCTCTTTCAGCGTTGATGAGAAAGTCTTTCACACTCTTCATTGCAAGGTGGTGTTTTGCCAAGGACTCACATTTTCCAAGAACTTGTTTAGTTCCATTCACACTGCTAAAGATGATTTCAATAACAAATTAGTTTACTTATTGATTTGGTTTGCAGGTGTTTGATAAGCAGAGGTTCACTAGCGGTGCCAAAGTTGAGCAGAGACTTTGGCAGTTGTTGGAAAGAGACCACATTGGAGATGTCTTCAAAAGCTAGAAGCAATATATTCTTCAATGCCTGGTACTACATTACATGGTAATCCTGCTTCTAAGTTAGCTATAATTAGGTTAAAGGAAGTACGAACAATATAGATCATGTACCTGTTTATTTAGTGTTGAACAATATTACTCTCTTAGCTCTGACCAGTCATCTGGACATCACTACATCAAAATTACTTGGACGAACATACGCTGAAACAGTATTCAATAAGTTTAAAAGTTCTATACTAATATTTGTATACAGTCATGCACATACAGATATCTGCACTGCATTAAAAAAACCTATAATAATCTTACAAGTTTAATGTAACACAGATTTTAAAGTCAATATAGTTGTACAGCTCTTCTAACTAATGCATAATCATAAAATGTCCCAGAATTGTTATCTAAGGTGAAATACTTACATTTCATACATAAATCTTCACTGTTTTTCTTTTTGAAATTAATCTGTGTCGAAATGTAACATACAAATTTAGCCCTGTGGACTGCTCCACCCCATTAAGGACAGGAACATCAACCATGTCCAATTGGATAGTCCCATGTGTTAGGAGTTAAAATATGAGTGGATTGGACCAAAGGTTAATGAGTCCTCCATGTAATGGCTTGTGTTCATAAGGTCTGGCGTGTGCTTGAATGGCACAACGTTCAAATAATCTGTTTCCCTAGAATTATAGGTGCAATATTTGTTGAAGCCAGAATAATGAGCGCAGTGTTAGTTTGGACTTCTAAGAAGTGGCTGTACATTACCACAAACTAAAGAAGCTTATTAGGTCCTACTGATAGCCAATGGTATGTTGTGGATAATTTTAGAGAGCCCACGTTATTTACTCAACCTTAAGGTTATTAATACTCTCTCTCTAATATTCTAAGAATGGTTAACATAAATGTCTGGTTCAATACATAAAGATTTGTAAACTACTTAAGCTTGCGCATATTGAGTGTCTTAGACAAACAATCTCGCGTTAGGATTTTTCTGGTTCTTTGAGTTATCTTTTAGCCCTTTGGTAATATTTAAACTTATAAATATTAAATTAGGTTTTGTTTGTGTTTTGATGTGTGTATGAAGAGTTCAATCTCTGTTCTATGCTATTGTTCACTGACTTTTTATTTGTCTCAGTTTTTATATTGATTTCTTACTTAATTTTGTGTCTTTGTTGTTGTTCATTTGTTTTTTAAATATGAGAGCCTGTCAATGTTTATGTCTTTTCTAGCCCTTCCAAACTAATTTTCACAAGTAAATAGGTCTCTATTTTTTTCTTAACATTTTATTCATATTTGAATATTGATTTATTATATCTCATTGAGTGTATCTTAAGTAAAGATTGTTGGTAGATATTATTAGTATCAAAAATTGCATCACACAACATCATATGATATTATTTTATATAGAAACAGGCTTGCAATAACATATAAGAAGGTTCCACATCCTACAAAATCATATAACACGGTTGTATGATACAACACACTACAGTGGCATTGCCTACGAGCATTAGACATTGTTTAGAGATATGTAGGAGGTTGTAGAACACTACAAAACATCCACATATGTTATTTGAATTGTTTCTAGACCTATTTAATGGTTTTATAGTCTTTAAATATTCCTAAAACACCCTAACATGCCTAAATAAGCTACAATAAGGATAACTATCATAAAGAAAATGGAAAATTCATGAGAAGCAAATAATTAAGAGTGCTTATGAAAGGATATAAGAAAAAGACACCATGAAAAGGAATTAAGAGGTTGTATAAAGAGGGAAAAGAGAGATAAAGGGAATAAGGACATGGATGAATGAGAGGAAGAATTGTAAGAGATATAAGCGAGACTTATATATAGATAGATAGAAAAGTTATATGTGTGAGAGATATTTATCAGTGGTGTACAAATGTGTTTCATTTTCTTTGTTTATTCTAAGGTCTTACACTATGTGCCTTAATTCTCTTCCTTATCCATCATACAAGGGTAAAATACAATACTAACATAAAATTAATGTAGATCATTGGTCTATATTTTTTATTAACAAATATTTTATGCTTGATTGGTGACAAAGAACTTGCTAGTAGGTTGATGGTAATCGGCATGGGTCATGGATGTTTCCTCTCTTATGTTTCAAGGGTGATTCAAATTGGAATCGATCATTTGGCTATAGATGTGAGATAGTGTAGGTAGTGGTAATTTCAATTTTATTGTGTAATCATGCATTGGATAAGTATTGGTAAAATTAAATGTTATTGACATATAGGTGGACAGACAAGATGGTATTGGATCATTTTTTGCATTTATTTGTGTAGGATGATGATGCAAAATTATATTATTGACTTGATAGGGTCTAATACCATGTATTTATTTTCTAGTCAATGGACCAATGCAATACACATTGGTAAAGTTGGTAGTCTCTTTTTATTTGGAAATAGTGCATAGTAAAAGAAACCAAAGAATGAAACATATCAAATTATGATCTAGGGAATAATGAAATAGTGAAACATTAGGCTACATCTGGACCTTGTGTATTTCATCATGAATTCGAGATCTAGGGTGATAAAGTTAGATTGTTGGACTAGAGATATGTTGCACGATGCCTAGCAATGTTGTAAAAAGGTAAATCATGCATTTATAAAATATGTGATCTATATGTAATTTGATTAAATGATTGTGTAGGTTCATCTATGGGTTTGTAGCTATATAAATGAATGGGTAAATATTATATGGTTCAATGGGCCATATATGGTGGGTTTCATTGAAATATTTTACTTACTGTGTGATCATAGGAATATTTAAACTAATAAATATTTATAGGATATGAAATCATTATTTCTACTACATCATTGATGGATGTGGTTGTTGAGTTAGGGTTAATAGTGTGTAGCCATGTGACACTAATAGTGGGCCCACTTAGTGCACTCCTGAAGGCCCACATTTTTCTTTTCTTCATAGCATGATTCAAAGAGATGCTCATTTACTATTTCTAAAGGCTAAATGGTTAAAAGATATGCCTTTCATATGTTTTTTATCATTTACGCCGTTATTGGAAAGGTAATAATATATAATAGTTTCAATCAAAATATTTAGAAATAAACATGGATGACATTAATTAGACATTCAAAGGATCAATGTGTGCAATTATGTGTGGGTCCTTGCCTAGTGTCAAATTGGAGAAATATATGTGGATCTAATGTGGTATATTTGTTGGGTGTACTAGTTTATTATGAAGATTTCATTACTTTACTGGAAAGGAATTTGTATTGGAAAAGAACTATGTATTCATTTGTAAGTAGAATGAAAAAATAACCTTACAAAACTCATCCATCTATTTCTATTACACTAGGTTCTATCTATTTATTTCAAGGTGATCAACTATAGCCATTGATAAAAGGTCAAACTTCATAGGTTTTAATGTAAATCAATGGTGCTTCAAAGTTGTTTTTAATATGGAAATTAATGAAATTTAGGGTTTTGTTGGGAGGTATTTATATGAAAGTACTTACGAAGATGAAAGGCAATAATTTTCATAGAATGCAGCTATCCATGTGAATTCTTATATAGGAGGATTATTAGAGGAAAAATATTATAGAGAATAAATATAACTCTGTATATCATGTATTACAATTAGAGGTAACTATTAATTTTAATTGTGGTAAAATGAAGGTCAATTTTCTAGCTAAACTGTGAATATAATTTAGATTCTTATGATCTAAATTTTTTTTTTAGGATTTCATGTATTTTTCTAGGCTAATTGAATTTTAAATTCACTATAAGGTTATTATTTAATATATCTAAATTTGATTTTGTCACAAATAATTAGGCCTAGATTCGTGTGTATATGTATCTATATTATGGACTTCATAATGCCAAAGTTTACATGTGAAAAAATTCTTTCACTAGGAACTAGTTACATAATATTTAGTCCATTAATAAGTTCAATGCTTGATCATGATAGTTGTCCCAAGTTGATCAAACATACAAGGGAATCAAAATGAGATGATTAGGCTGGTTTAGAAAGTCATTGATACAATTTTTATATAATGGATTGAGACTTGAGGTTGCATGCATATATATATATATATATATAATTGGGATGAGGGCTATTTGATTTAGCATTCTTAGAGAACTTATTATGTCCTCTATTCTAAATTTGATCTCAAGTTCCAATTCTATAACTTAGAAGTCATCTTCATATTATTTCATGCCATTATGTTTTAGATAATGTACTTGAACGAAACCTCTCTTTCACCAAGGTGTCTCCATTCTTGCCTAAGATATTTTTGGGGATGAATGTTTCTGTTGTGTTACAATTGCTTACATATTAATTTAATTGATCAGATAATTTTTGTAGGGATTGTAAAACTAGTAGATTTTTTAAGAACTCCTTTCACTACAATATATGGATTATCTTTTTCTCATTTATGGATTCTTTAAGTATGCCTAGTGATTTTTTTTTTATAGATGTACAGTTGTGTTTAGATAAATATATAGTCATGCACATATAGATATTTGCTCTGCATTAGAAAAACTATAATAACCTTACAAGTTTAATGTAACACAGGTTTTAAAGGCAATATAGTTGTATATCTCTTCTAACTACATGCATAATCATAAAATGTCCCAGAATTGTTTTTGATTGATTAAGCAGGGAAAAAGGGCCTTGACCCGAACAAAAATTAAAACAAGAATAGTATAGCCAGTGGTGAGAAACAATAAAAAATAGGAAGCTCACCAGACTTCCCAAATCCCCAGCCAAAAAGCTTAACCAATCCCTTTTGTATCAAACATTCTAGTTCTATCAAACAGATCAAAAGACCAGCAGTAGCATCCCTGCTTAACCATCGATAGTGCTTGTAGATAACCATCATATAGTTCCTACTCAAAATATACATAACATTATAAAGATTAAAGTTCCGGCCTCCATGGCCATAACCAGTATCAACAAACCAAAACATAGGAAAAGTAAATATAAAAAAACCAAAGTAACTAGCACAGTCGAGCAACCAGGCTATGCATCTTCAATCAGCTTCCAGGCTTTGACCAGGTCTTCAACAGTACCCTTCACCGTGGCCTTCCGCTCCATCTTACGTGCAAGGTCCTCACCATCACCTGCTGCCTTCTTCTTCTATTGTTTCTTGATTTTGCCCATCCCCGAGACAGTGGCCATAACGACTTTCTTCATCACAGCATCCACTACCATGCACACATTCTTGATAGCTTCTTACAGGGTCTGAATCTTATGAGCATTTCCTTTATGTCCCAAAATTGTTACGTAAGGTGAAGTACTTACATTTCATACATAAATCTTCACTGTTTTTTCTTTTTGAAATTAATCTGTGTCGAAATGTAACAAACAAATTTAGCCCTGTGGATTGCTCCACCCCATTAAGGACAGGAACATCAACCATGTCCAATTGGATAGTCCCATGTGTTTCGAGTTAAAATATGAGTGGATTGGACCAAACGTTAATGAGTCCTCCATGTAATGGCTTGTGTTCGTAAGGTCTGGCGTGTGCTTGAATGGCACAACGTTCAAATAATCTGTTTCCCTAGAATTATAGGTGCAATATCTGTTGAAGCCAGAATAATGAGCGTAGTGTTAGTTTGGACTTCTAAGAAGTGGTTGTACATTACCCAGAAACTAAAGAAGCTTATTAGGTGCTATTGATAGCTGTGAAATCAAATTAATGTTATGCTGTGGATAATTTTAGAGATCCCACGTTATTTACTCAACCTTAAGGTTATTAATACTCTCTCTTTAATATTCTAAGAATGGTTAACATAAATGTCTGGTTCAATACATAAATATATGTAAATTACTCAAGCTTGCGCATATTGAGTATCTTAGACAACCATTCTCGCGTTAGGATTTTTCTGTTTCTTTGTGTTATCTTTTAGTCCTTTGGTAATATTTGAACTTATAAAATATTAAATTAGGTTTTGTTTGTGTTTTGATGTGTCTGTGAAGAGTTCAATCTCTGTTCATGGTTCACCAACTTTTTATTTGTCTCAGTTTTTATATTGGTTTTTAAATTAATTTTGTGTCTTTGTTGTAGTTCATTTTTTTTTTTTAAAGATGAGAGCTTGTCTGTCAACGTTCATGCCTTTTCTAGCCCTTTCAAACTAATTATCAGAAGTAAATAGGTCTCTATTTTTTTTTCTTAACATTTTTTTCATATTTGAACATTGATTTGTTATATTTCGTGGAGTGTATCTTAAGTGAATATTGTTGCTAGATATTATTAGTATTACAAATTGCATCACACTACATCATATGGTATTATTTTATATAGAAACAAGTTTGCAATACCATATAAGAAGTTTCCACATCCTACAAAATCATATAACAAGGTTACATATGATACAACACACTCGCTAAAGACCTTGTGGCATTTCCTACAAGAATTACACATTGTTTAGAGATATGCAGGAGGTTGTAAAACACTACAAAATGTCCACACAAGTTATTTGAATTGTTTCTAGACCTATATATTGGTTTTATAATCTTTAAATAGTCTTAAAACACCCTAACATGCTTAAATAAGTTACAATAAGGATAACTATCATAAATAAAATGGAAAATTCATGGGAAGGAGATAATTAAGAGTGCTTATGAAAGGATATAAGAAAAAGACACCATGAAAAGAAATTAAGAGGTTGTATAAGGAGGGAAAAGAGAGATAAAAAGAATAAGGATGTATGGATGAATAAGACAAAGAATTGTAAGAGATATATGTGAGACTTATTCATCCATACATCCCTATTCTTTTATATAGAGACTTATTCATTCATACATCCCTATTCTTTTATATAGAAACAAGTTTGCTATCACATATATCTCTTACAATTCTTTGTCTTATTCATCCATACATCCTTATTCTTTTTATCTCTCGTTTCCGTCCTTATACAACCTCTTAATTCCTTTTCATGGTGTCTTTGTCTTATATCCTTTCATAAGCACTCTTAATTATCTGCTTCCCATGAATTTTCCATTTTCTATATATATATGTGTGTGTGTGTGTGTGAGAGAGAGAGAGAGAGAGAGAGATATTTATGAGTGGTGTATAAGTGTATTTCATTTTCTTTGTTTATTCTAAGGTCTTACACTATCTACCTTAATTATCTTCCTTATCTATCATACAAGGGTAAAATACAATACTAACATAAAACTAACGTAGATCATTGATCTATATTTTTTTATGAACAAATATTTTATGCTTGATTGGTGACAAAGAACTTTCTAGTAGGTTGATGGTAATTGGCATGGGTCATGGATGTTTCCTCTCTTATATTTCAAGGTGGTTCAAATTGGAACTGATCATTTGGCTATAGATGTGAGATAGTGTAGGTAGTGGTAATTTCAATTTTATTGTGTAATCGCGTGTTTGGTAAGTGTTGGTCAAATTAAATGTTATTGACATATAGGTGGACACACAAGATGCTCTTGGATAATTTTTTACATTTATTTTTGTAGGATGATGATGCGACATTATATTATTGTCTTAATAGGGTCTTATGCCATGTAGTATTTAATTTCTAGTCAATGGGCCAATGCAATACACATTGGAAAAGTTGGTAGTCTCTTTTTCTTTGGCAATAGTACATAACTTAAAAGAAACCAAAGAAGGAAACATATCAAATTATGATCTAGGTAATAATGAAATAGTGAAAATTTGGGTTACATCTTGACCTCGTGTATTTCATAAAAATTTCTAGATCTAGGGTGATAAAGTTAGATTTTTAGACTAGAGATAAGTCATACGATGCCTAGAAATGGTGTCAAAAGGTAAGTCATTCCTTTATAAAATGTGTGATGTATATGTAATTTCATTAAATGATTGTGTAGGTTCATCTATGGGTTTGTGGCTATATAAATGAATGGGAAAATGCTATATGGTTCAATGAGCCATATATGGTGGGCTTGATTGAAATATTTTGCTTAGTGTGTGCTCATAGGAATATTTAAACTAATAATTATTTATAAGATATGAAATCATTATTTCCACTACATCATTGATGGATGAGGTTATTGATTTAGGGTTAATAGTGTGTAGCCATGTGACACTAATAGTGGGCCCACTTAGTCCACTCTTTAAGGCCCTCATTTTTCTTTTCTTTGTAGCATGCTTAAAAGACATGCCCATTTACTATTTCTAAAGGCTAAATGGTTAAAATATATTCCTTTCATATATTATTTATCATTTAGGCCATTATTGTAAAGGCAATAGTATATAATAGTTTCAATCAAAATATTTATAAATAAACATGGACGACATTTATTGGACATTCAAAGGACCAATGTGTGCAATTATGCGTGGGTTCTTGCCTAGTGTCAAATTGGAGAAATATATGTGGATCTAATGTGGTATATTTTCTAGGTGTTCTAGTTTATTATGAAGATATCATTATTTTGACGACGGAATTTGTATTGGAAAAGCACTATGTATTCATTTATAAGTAGAATGAAAAAATAACCTTACTACACTCATCCAACTATTTCTATTACACTAGGCTCTAACTATTTATTTAAAGGTGATCAACTATAACCATTGATCAAAGGTCAAACTTCATAGGTTTTAATGTAAAGCAGTGGTGCTTGAAAGGTGTTTTTAATATGGAAATTAATGAAATTTAGGGTTTTGTTGGGTGGTTTCTAAATGAAAGTACTTAGGGAGATGAAAGGCATTAATTTTCATAGAATATAGTGTTATCCATGTGAATTTTGTATAGGAGGATTATTATAGGAAAAATATTATAGAGAATAAATCTAACTCTATATATCATGCATTACAATTAGAGGTAATTGTTAATTTTAAATGTGGTAAAATGAATGTCACTTTTCTAGCTAAACTATTAATATAATTTAGATTATTATGATCTATAGTTTTTGTAGGAGTGCATGTGTTGTTTTGGGCTAATTTAATTTTAAATTTACAATAAGGTGATTATTAACGGTATCTAAATTTGATTTTGTCACAAATCATTAGGCCTAGATTCATGTGTATTTGTATTTATATTATGGACTTCATAATGCCAAAGTTTACGTGTGAAAAATTTCTTTCACTAGGAACTAGTTACATAATATTTAGGCCATTAATTAGTTCAATGCTTGATCATGATAATTGTTGTCACAAGTTGATCAAACATACAAGGCAATCAAAATGAGATGATTAGGTTGGTTAGGAAAGTCATTGATACAATTTTTATACATGGATTGAATCTTGGGGTTGCATCAACAATATACATACATACATACATATATATATATATATATTCATTAGTGGGATGAGGGCTATTTTATTTAGTATTGTTCCAATTCTATAACGTTGATCTCAAGTTCCAATTCTATAACTTAGCACTCATCTTTATATTCTTGTATGTCATTATGTTTTAGATAAAGTACTTGAATGGAAACCTCTCTTTGACCAAGGTGTCTCCATTCTTCCCTAAGATATTTTTTGGGGATAAACATTTTTCTTGTGTTACAATTACTTATATGTTGATTCAATTGATTAGATAATTTTTGTAGGGATTGTAAAACTAACAGATTTTTTAAGAACTCCTTTTTTTTTTTTATTCAAGGGGTAAACGCTTTTGACCGGAGCTATGAACCAGATACAACCATTCAACAATGCCACCCCAACGGGGTTTGAACCTTGGTGGCAAGAACAACAATGCCACCTATAAACCATCACACCATGCCAATACCAGCTTTTTAAGAACTCCTTTCACTACAATATATGGATTATATTTTTCTCATTTATGGATTCTTTAAGTATGCCTAGTGATTTTTTTTTTATAGATTTCATTGTGTTTAGATGAATATATAGCTAGGTTTTATAATATGTAAGTTTAATTGGTTCTCTTTTTATTATTCATTCACATTATGGTAATAAAATTAATATTAGCACATGTTTATATTTAAGTGTAAAGATTGAATTTTTCACCACTAAGTTCAAGGAACCTATCTTTACTAGCTAATCCTGCCCCCACATTAAAATCAATTCAAACATATAATTTTATTTCACACAATTTTAGTCTTAATTGTCTTACCAATTTACATAGGCTTATAGCACTAAACCTTGTTATATCTTATGAGAGATAATGATTATCACCATATTAAGAGGGTTATACATTACTATTTTTATAACTATCATGTATGAACTATGATCTTGAAGTACAGTAGGGTTGCACATTAGGGTGATTTTTTTATTTCATTATTGGTTTCATTCATGGTTTTCTTATTTTCCTAAAATATATATCTTGGTTTTTTTTATCAATGAGATAATGTTGTTACTACTAGTGAAAAATCATTGTGATAGTCCTAAACCTAGGGTTTTCTTTTTGAAAGGAATAAATGTGTTGTTTTAATTCACCTTTCATTGTGATATTTAAATCTATTGTAACACCCTATTTTGTCTTCTTGAGCCTAAATTTTAAAAGAGATATAATTTCTTATTAATTAGCTCCTAACTATCCACATTTAAATTACAATTCCTAGTTTGAATTGCACCTGTGAGCCTAAGCATTGAGGCTATCTCTTAGCAATGTAGACAAAATTTCCCACGTCAAAAATTGGCACCATTTCTAGATAAGTGAATCTTTATTATGCCATCCTAAGAAAAAAACAATTATTGAAGGTCTTACTAGTTATGAGAAAACCCAACCTATTTTTACCTTGGAGATTAATTTGGTGGTTAAATTTTTTCTCATTTAAGAGGTAGAGACTCCATTGATCATTAAAAAAATATTTCATGTTACTATTTAATTCTATTCAAGATATTTTTCTTGTGCATTTCAAAGGAAACATGTTGTTTAGGTGCAAATTAGGTTTTCATATATTTTAATGGAAAAATATATTTCTCTACCTATAGTTTTAAGTTGTATGTGTAATTGGACATATTAATTAAGCATATTGTGAGCTGGTTTAAAAATGGAATATTGGAGGGAGAGTTGGTGAGAATATTAATCTCATCTTTTCATCAATAATGTAGCATATACCCCTAATCATTACTTCTATAATGAATCTAAGAGCCTCATATATGGTGAATTTCATCACAATTGCCCTTATCACATGCAAGATATTAATTTTACCTTCTAATATTTAGATAAGCATGAGCAGGAACTCTTTAAGCTAAAATACTAATGTGCCTACTTACAATCCCAAATTGTTCATTATTAGAAAATTTCCCTTTGTTTCTAATGAACATAAATAACTTTATTTCTCATGGATATATAATTGTCCTAATCCCCTAGCTAGTGACATTCTTTATCAAAAAGTCCAATTTGAATAGTGTGATTCAATATTAGGGGGCATGCACATCCAAAATTTTGATAATAGAATTAATGAATTTGAGACTAAGGTTGAATATGTGTGGTTTAAATTATTTGTAATACATCTAAGAGAAAATAAAAATTATTGGTTTACATGTTTACTAATTCATTTGTTTTCATCTTAGATAGATCTTATATCAAAATTTGTTGAGCAATTTGGAGATTAAATTGATTCAATTTTTTTTAATTTAATAGTTTTCTAATATTAAAATATATTATGAATAATCCATTTCATTATTCCATACTATATTTAATAATATTTGTGTGGATATCATTCAACATATAGGGCCTAAACAATAAATTTTTGTTAGTCATTACTATGAAAAATGACTAGGGAATGGAATTTAATTTGAAAAGGATTAACCAAGCTATAAGTCTCCATTATTAGTGTAAATAGGGCCATTTCTTATCTATTTAGCTAATAGTTATTTGTAAGTTTTTATACCTATTGTGAGAGTACTCATGAGGTTCACATCCATCTCTACACATGAATTGGATAAATGGTTTGAAATTTATTAATCTAATTTATTACCATATACAAGCTATTTCATGATAAAATATATATATTAGACTTCATGATGATGCAATAATATCAAATTGAGATTCAATCAATTATAACACTTGGAATGTGGAATGAATAGCTACTCTAGAAGATGTTAAAATTAGTATTATTTTGAAATTGAAGATAATAAAGGTGTTCAAAAAAACATAATAGAACATGAGTAAAAACTTATATCTATGTCACAGGACAAGGGAAAAATAATGGGTTCACTTTTTGGTCGAAAAGTGGGTCTCTTAAATCCTAAAAATTAAAGTTGACAATAGTTGAAGTAAACATTAGAAGCATTTACACATACAATATTAACATGGTGGAAAAAACAAATGTAGGAGCTTGTTTCTAGTTTTCAAATATGTGATTTATTTTAATACCTAGATGATAAATATCATTTTTGTAGCATGTATAAAAGTTTCTTTTTTAAAGTTATAAGCTTTGGGCCAAAACATGATGTATATGACTAGTGAGATTTGATCTAAATGATTTTTTTTTTAAATTATTTTGTGATCCATATGATGGTGAATTTTGGTTATGATAATTTTATAATTTTTCAATAAATAATTATTATTTAATATTTTTTTATTGGCTTCAATTGGCATTTTTCAAAACCTCTCATGTACAACCATCATAATTTGAGCTATACTAATTGTAATGTAGAGAATGATGTCTAGATTGATTAGACATAAAAAAAATTACAAAATTAAAAATTAAAAGTTATTAAAAAATATTAATATATTATATTTCAAGTTTATGTGTCCATTTTATTGAAAATAAATAAATTACAAAAATATATATCCAATAGTAAAAAAATAATTCATTTGACTACTAGACATTGTCATCTATGATGGGTTATAATTTGCTCCAAATTTTCTAAATAAAAACTTGTTAGCTATTTTGATAAAGTTAGTTTTCCTCTTGCTATTAACATGCTATTGTACTTGAAGGTCCATAACTAAGGTTTGGATTTTCAAGGCTAAAAACAAGGTAAAATTATGGTTTCAAGGTGTGGGATTTATTTTTTCTTAGAGATAAGGGTATCTCTTATCTTAACACTTATAATGGGTATTCATATCTATTGATCAAGGACTTTATCAAATTTGATGTTGGTAGTGTCATCATTGTTTTTGGAAGTTGTAATGGAGGACATGTAAGAGTGATCAAGATTAGGGAGAAGCATAAGGGAATAGAGTCTTTGGTATCTTTACCAAAAGAAAAATATGTCAATATATCTTCCAATCAAGTAATGTATCTTTTTAATACTAGTTCTTGGAAAAATACTTTTCAAAACACTAAAAAAATTATTGAGTATTTTGCATATGAGTTTATCAATGTTTTTGAAAGAGGAAAAAATGGGTTTTACAAACACCCAAAACCACAAAGTTTACAAACAAAAGAAAATATCATCAAAAACCCCATAAATAGAGGTTGTAGAGAGGGGAAAAAAATGACAAAGCCATAGCCACCAAAAAAAGGCCAGCAAGGACCACAGAAAAGACCCAAAAAGACCAAACAAAACACAAGCAATGACTAAACTTGGGACTTTAAAATTTTTGTTGTCTCAGCTTCCATGTTGTTCATTTCCTTAACCCCCCTCTTTAATATTTGGACCATCTGGGTAGTAGGAGGCACTTTCCTCTTAAGGTTGGCACGGGTCATCTTTGATATTCCTTGGTCCTCATTCTTGCTTTTATCTTTGTCCACTTCCAGATCAACAACCAGCGAGCCCTATTGTGAATTTTCCAACTTTTTAGACATTGCATTGATGATAATGGCATTGTGCCTTGCCATTCTATGGTTTTGTTCCACAACAATTTTCATATTGTTTTTTATTTTAACAATTTCAGCTTCCAGAGTCTTATACTTGTCCTCAATGTCATCATCTCTCATTCCAATATTGTTCTTTTTCTATTTTCCTTCTTCATTGCTCAGAGCAAACAACTTCAATTCTAGTTCCTCCAACTTGCTATTTAGAGCCCTATTTCTGAGATTAAGATCATTAATTTCTTGATAGGCCCATTTCATAACCCTAAAAATATCACCAACGCCACTTCTAGCAGAGGCAAGAATATCTCTAGACTAATCCCAGTCTAAAATGAGGTTAAAATCATCCTGGTTAGGGGAGCTGGGAAATCTGGTACCATCATCTCTGAAAGAGGTAGGAGGGGTAGAGACAGAGTTTCTGCTAGATTCAGGGTTCTCAATTTGGTCCTCCAGAGAGTCCATAGAGTAGGAAACCAACTTATTGGCAAGGGAACCCTTGAGAGCGGGATTCTTTAAAGGAACTTGGAAGCTAGGGTAAATCTCAGGGTTAGCTTTTGCAAGTTGGGGTTTACAAAGCTGGGTTTTCTTACCAGATAGGAGAGGGGACAAATGGGATTCAACAATTCTCTTTGGGTTAGGCTTAGAATGATTCTCTGAACCACCACTGTCTATATCATAGTCCTCAGACACTGTGGAGGAAACCAGTTTAGATAAAGCCAACAGGATTTGAAAATGTTCATAGATTAACCTAATAAGACCAGGATGAAGAATAGGGTACCTCTTGGGATTTTTCTTGTGGTCCTCAAGGCTATTGCTCAATGAATAGAACAAATCATGAGGTAGAGAAATCTGTACCTTATGGTGGAAGTGGTTAAGGAGAGCAAAATGATGACCATAAACTCTAGTGAATCTCCCATCCAAGGTACTATACTCCATTATGACACGAAGCACCTTTCACCAAAGTGACTTGATGGTGTCAATTTCAAAATAGTTGTTGGAAACTTTGACCAGTTTCATTTTTTCCTTTTCTTTCTTAGGGAATTTGATTGCCGCCTCGTCTAAAAACCTTTTGTTACGATAAAACTTCATAACCTCAGTGGACATTCCAGTCACCTCTCCTATGATTTTCTCATCCAATTTCAACTTTCTCCCAAAGAGGATTATTTCTCCATTATTCCAGTTCTTCTCAAATTAGTTAGTAGCCATAGGATCAGGCCCATGAATTTTTTCTAGGAATTGAACCAAACCACCTCGCTCAACCTATTTCCAAACCATAACATTCCTCGTGTGCATTTCGTAGCTATTTGGCTTGATTCTTTTCCTATCCCCCCTATATTCATATGCACCACACTGCAATCTCTACCAGCATCAAAAACCTATTGCAAATTTACGCAGCCATTCCAATGAACCCACAAAGCACGCCACTTTTTCTTACTAGCTAAGTTATTTGACACGATCCCATCAAATCTCTTGATTTTGATGTATTTAGCCCTTTTCCCTATCATCATTAAAGATATTTTCCTCTTTCCCATGCATAACATCATAATCTAATAAGGCCCTGACTTCAGCTCCCAAGTCCCTGAAATTATGCCATGTGTTCAAACCTCCCCTCTTAACCCCCTCACTCACAAAGTAATTTGCCATGCTATTAGCTTCCCTATAGACATGGGAGATTATCAATGTTACCAATGGATCTTCAAACATTTATGCTTGGACTTTTAGGGCCATCTTTTCTATTACTGATGAGGCCTTCAAAGACTCATCTAAGGCATCAAATGGATAAAATGTAATAGGGTCATATTGGAGGCTAGTGGCACCAAAGGATGGAGTAATTTCCATCATCTCAAGTTAGCTTCTCACTTTGAGATGATTCTTTGCACGAGAAGCATTTTTGGCTTTAGTTTTTTCTTCTTTCAATTGTTGTTGTTGATAGATTTGCAAAATACATATATTTTGAAGTTTTTTTTTTTGTATATAGGTAAGGGGTTTGGTGTAGAGCTCAATATGGATGGTTTTCTAGCGAGCACTCAAGGTTGTCATCCGAATTGTACCCTTCTAAGGGTGATTAAACAACTTGATGGAGCCATATGTTTGGAGAGATCAATATGGATTGTTGTCAAATAATTCATGGAATTTGTGATTCAAGAGTTCATGGGAGGAAGAACTTAGGAATTCACCTAGGGGCTACACCTTTATGAGGGTTAAGAGGCAACTTGATGGAGCTCCACCCGATTCAGGATTTGTTTCTTTAAGGAAGATCTTCACAAAGATGTAGATAATTTTTGTAATCAACAAGCTTTGTTATGTAAGCCTTAAGGGGGGTTCCCTTCACAAAGTGAATAAGAGATTTTAGGGGATACATTTGTAGGAACAATGTAATAAGGGGGAAAATGTTAGCGAATGTTAGCATAGTAGTTATTACATGTTACATTGTTATCATTATTTGTTATGCAGTTGTTAGACAATTGTCAGTTATGTGGTTATACAACTACATTTCCTCTTGTATAAATGTATCAAACAAGTTTTATCAGAAATATCAAATCAATACATTTAGATTTATTCTCACAGGTACATATTTATTTTCAAAAAGCATAATAATTTTAAAATGGGTACCCAATTCCTATTAAAAACATGAACATTTTTAAAACAAAAATTGGTACTCATTCCATATGGGCAAGATTTTATGCTTGGGAACTTTCTCCTAAATAGATGCATATTTTTTACAAAATGTGTGGTCATTCCTATTAAGATTTCTCCCTTCACAATACTTCCACTTCCCCACAATACTTCCTTTAAAAGTGGACTCAACTTCTTTCACGCACCCAACAACTTGGAAAAATTATAGAACTGTCCAAAATAGATTTGTTGGGAAGATATTATATTGATAAAAAGGTAACATGGCCTAATGAATATCAAGGTGAATATTATAAAAATAAATAAATGAATTTTTTAAGCAAAATCAAATAAAATACGTTTCTCATATATGATTATGTACCATAATATATAAATTATGGAACATTAGGTGTTAAACAAAAAAATCACTCGATATAATTATGACACATTATCATCAAGGTCAAAATACATTTTCATTATGCATGATTATTTAAGGAACAATAGGAATAGGAAGACCTTAATCGTAATTCCCCATCAAACCATTATTTTCAAATATTTTGTAGGTATATCTTTTTCTCTAGTTGAAGATTTGGATAGTTGCTTCTTGTCAATGATAAACCTCTATATGCTAGTCACAAATATGCTAATTCCAACAAAAGGAATAATTCAATATAGTTGAAAAATTGAATAAGATATTTAGACAAGAAAGAGAAAGCAATCAAATTATCAAAAATCTAAAAAGGAAAATCCAACTATTGATGACTAGAAATTATTAATGAGAAAAAATAATGTTGGCACAACTCATCAACCAATGAAAAATTTAATAATAGTATTAATTTACTCTCCATATAAATAATATGCATAGTCATAACAAAAAATTGTATTAATTGAAATTACATATTCAATGTAGCATTCTAAAAAAGGATAGTAGTGTTAATGCACTAGAAGGAGGTCAAAATGATGAGTTGGATGTGTAGTTATTAATTACTAAAAGTGCAAAGTTAATATTATATTTTGACCATTGGATATAAAGGTAGGTATTGTAAATGGATTCATAGGATAATGTTCAAAATACAATCTATAAACAAGGATACGCACTATTGGAACCACTTAAATGTGTTATAATTGAATTTTATGGCTACCTATGGATAAAATTTGAAGAATAGACTCCACATACAATTCCAATTATACAAATACATGTCAAAACTATGATATCACTAGCAGAACAATGGAAGTATTTAGGCCACATGAGATAGACAAACATAAATTGGGTCATCCCATAATAATGGGTCCCAAACTTGGGACATCTTGATTTTTTTCCTAAAATCACATATTTCTTAGAAAAAATAATGATTTAAAATTTGAGGGGTTCTATCTAAAGGGTTTTAATTGAAGAGATTTAGATAGGTCCCCCTTAGATCAAATCGCCCTAGATATAATCCCTTTGTCTTAAATCATACCCACAATGGAGTCTCCTTTACACCTATCAAAATACTAACAAAAAACCACTTTTTATTTACATTTTGTGGGATCAAATAAATTCATTTAGAAATTGTATTTTGTAAGTGTGTAGCTATTTTTATAAGCTTTCCAAAAAGTATAACTTTTAATATTTTTATTTAATTATTTATATTTTATTTCTTTTGAATGTAGGTTACTCGCCAAACATCAATGTATTTATTTCACACATGTAGAATAATAGAAAAATAGAGAAAAAAATTCTAAAAAATATGTGTGAACTAGGTATTGATGTTTTTTTTAGTAAAAATAAATAATAATTTTTATACATACAAAACAAATTATGTGTGAAGACATATAGCTACATCCATCTTATAATTACTTTGAATTTGAAAATTAATTTTAAAAAATATATGTAAGAAAAAATTATGAAAAAATATCCATGCACTAGATATTCATGTTACAATCTAAATTTTAAAAATTATAATTTTATCATTCCAATAAAAATATTTATGTGTGACGACATAAATGTCACTATTTTAAAATGTTGTTTACTATAAAAATAAGTTATTAAAAGTTACATAAAAAAATTCACAATTTATTTCTATATATTTTTATAAAAATATATTTATAATCTACACACAAATACACACAAATCACACAAATATCTAATTCACATCATCTCCAAATTTTTAATGGTTTAGTTGCTATAGGTTTCATAAAGTGAAAATTTGGTGAAAAATGTTGATTTTAATGTCTTACTTTGGCCAAAAAGTGGAACATAGCATTGTGGGTTGAGCTCCTTGCAAGTTATTAAAAATGAAAGTATGCAAAGTACAAAATAGAAGAAAAAGAAAAATGGAGTAAACCTCAATAATTTGGAATTAGTAAAATCATGTAAATATGTACATTCATACACTTGCAAAGGATAGTAATCGCCAACTTGAAAAGAAGCATGCAACTCCATGCAAGAAAAAGGCAAGAAAATATACCTAAGCAAATTTATCTCCAAAAAATGAAAAATCTGTAGATAGGAGATACCCATAAGAAGGGGAATATTCTAGAAGAAAGAATATTCTAAGAATATGCTATTCTAACACTCCCCCTTAAGAATAGCTTAGGTGGGTACAAAGAAATTGGGTCCCAAAAAATAGGCCTAATAAGGTACCCAAGTACAATGCAATCTCATAAAGTGGAGAAAGGGAGAAAAATAAGTTGGAAAACCTCCCCTCCAAAAGAGAGAAAAGAAAGTGAATAAAAATTGCTTCCTCAAAGAGGATAATATTATTGAAGTAGACTCCACCTTAAGAAGATCTCATAGACGAATGAACTTTCTCTCAATAATGGGTTTGGTGAATTTGTCAACTTGTTTTGAAAAATGGAAAAAGACATAGTCAATGATTTTGACTATGAATGAGCTCTTGAATGTAATGCATGCGAACATCTATGTGTTTGATCTGGTAATGCTATACTAGATTCCTAGATATCTAAATAGTTCTCAAGTTGTCACAATAGATGATTGTGGACTTCCTAAATGAAATTGCAAACTTAGTGAGAAACCCCTAACGAAAAATATCCTTAGTAGCTATTTCGATAAGTCCCCTATACTCTACCTTTATGGATGATAAAGAAATATAATTTTTCTTCTTTCTATACCAACTGATAAGATTAGAACCTAGAGAGAAATTATAACCTAAAATGGACTTACAAATATGAACTTGTGAAGCCAACCAAATCAAACTCTATACCAAATTTGTAAGGAATCCTAAAATTGTGAGTACCCTGAAGGTAGCAAAGGACCCACTTAGCTCCTTTCCAATGTAGCTCATAAGGTTCCTACGTGAATGTTGAATCTACACCAACTACATATGAAATCTTATGCTTAACAAATGTGAGTTAGATTGGACTACCAACAAGTTACTGATACAAAGTAGCATTAGCAAGTGATGTAATACTATCAATGTCAAGCTTGACTCTAGATAGAAAGGGATTGCAATCAGTCATGTGAAACCAAGAAAATAGATCAAGAGTATACTAAGGATGGATTATAAACAAGCCTTGGTGGTTGATCCATGTAGATCTCCTCCTCAAGGTTTCTATGAATAAATGCACTCTTCACATCCATTTGGTGCACCATCTCACCCATGTGCTATAACAATAACAATCGAGTAAGTCAGATTGAATTCATCTTGGAAATGGGTGCAAAGGTTTCTATGTAGTCAATTCCAACAAATTGTGACAATTCTTTAGCTACCAAAATTTCCTTGTACTTATCAATTGGCCCATCTACAACAAACTTGGTCTGATATATCCACCTATATCAAACACCATTTCTTCCCTTAGAAAAAGATATCAAAGTACCAAG
Source organism: Sequoia sempervirens (assembly GCA_007258455.2). Classification (NCBI taxonomy): domain Eukaryota; kingdom Viridiplantae; phylum Streptophyta; class Pinopsida; order Cupressales; family Cupressaceae; genus Sequoia; species Sequoia sempervirens. Next base: position 365,641,211 of record VDFB02000008.1, read on the forward strand.
TGTGTTTTTTTATTATGGAATCACATTCCTCATGCATAAGACTATCCCATTTGAGTATTCCTCATGCCTCTGAAAATTTTTGTGGATCGGAGGTGGAGGAAAATAAATCATGTGGCTCAACTTGATGATCTAACCATGTATGTTGTTGTCTATTGGATTCCTACATCCCTACCTAGGTACCTTCACTATAAAGTTTCTTTCTAACGCAAAAAGCATGAGAAGTGGGTGAGTCAAGTGCTAAAATATAAACCTCCAAAGAAATCCTATAAGAGGATGAGAATGAATCCCCATCAGTATCTAAGAACTTTCTAAATTGGAAGAAGAAGAAAAAGAAACTACCTTAGGAATTTGGTGTGACTAATTTGGATCACCAGAAGAATCTTCAAATATCAAATGAATCCAAAAAGTAAGGAGAAATTTCAAGTGTTGAGTTGGTATGAATCTCTTGAAACTTAACACTTATCTCAATGAACAACTCATGTGTGGTAAGGTGGAGTAGTCTCGATAACCTTTTACATTATATAGATAGACTACAAATATGCAATTTTTGGATTAAGGTTCCATTTTCTTACGATTCAAAATGGTATGCATTCAATGGATAGAGATATGATGGCCATGAAGTTCTCAAGTGATAGTTTCCTACCTTTCCAAGATTTAAGGGGAGTATTTCCCTTTAAGCATTTGTGAGGAATTTTTTGTTTTTGATGTGTAAGAGAAGGTTTTATTGATTAAATTTAAAACATACATAAAAAGGCTAGCCATGGCTAGCATGCAAAATCCATGGTTGGTATGCAAAATTTTCATTGTATGGTATAAACACATCTACTTTTCCTAAGTTGAATTGTGGACAACAAAATTAGTGTGAGAACGTGATTGCAATTTAATCTGATTTGAATTTGACTTGAAGATTTTATTTTTCTTATTTTGTACTTCTTTCCAGCCCTCCCCAACAAAATTTTGTTGTGTTTTAATTGTTTCCACAACTCCAACCTATGGAGAACTCCCACCACCTATAGCTAATGAACACCTCTCCACTAACAAAGGATTGCTTGTTGATGGGTTTAAATTTTCCTTGTCTGATTGAAGTTGTTGCTACTGAGCCAGACTCACTACCGAGGAAGGTTTCGTAGTTTGATGTGTCATAGCCATCCCTGCCCTAAATTTTGGGGAGGGAATGGGCTTTTGAAAGGGATCTGATTTTTCCTCCTTCACCTTTGATGGTGCTTTGATTGAGTAATGATATTGTAGAGCATTATCCCACCAAGACTACTGAGCCAAAATTTTGATGATTTTAGAGTAGGAATTAGCCATATGTCTAGTTTCAAAACACTTCCTACAATGAAAGGGTAATCCTTCACGTACTCAAGAAGTTGCGTCCAATTGTGATCAACAAACCTGAATGTGATGTCAGTGGGAAGGTCTCTTGTGACATACAAATCTACCAAAATGTGGGAAAAGGTTGTGTGGATAAAATTAGTTGTATCTAAATCTAGTACAAGGAAGCTACCCAAAGAGCCACCAATCACTTGGAAGCAATCCGCAAACCATAATTGTAATGGAAGATTTGAAAGACGAATCCAAATAGGTTTTACAGAGAAAGCTTTAGTAGCAGGGTTAAACTCTAGAAACCACGGCTTGAGGAGTAGGCTTTTCCCCCACCACCATTTCCCTTGTAGAATTGTGTCCCTATCTTGGATACAATAAAACACCACAATAAAGAGCCCTTGAGCACAAGGGTAGATTTATACATTACCTTTAAGCATGGGTTGCCAAGACCTTGAGATCCAATCATACAGATTTGGTAATTTTGGCCGCAAATGGTTGAACTGACCAATCAAACCATTGGATGAAAAATAATGTTTTCCAACATTGACCTCCTTTTTTAGCTTCTCCGAAAATACCAAAATAGGGGAGGAGGATGCCTTTTTCATGAGAGCTTTTGGAAAACTTGTGGAGATCCCATGCCCTTTGGAGACTGAGTTGTCTTTCAATGGTCAAGCATCCCAGGCCACAAATTTGATTTTTTTCTCTTGACTCAAACTAACTAGCATATCCTTAAATGATAGGCTAACCCCATGCTTGGAGCCTATTGAGTCCTGAGACCCAACATCAGGATGGGGTGGGATAAAGTTATTCAGCATAAAATTCCTTGAGCATCTAACTTCTAAATCCTTAGCCAAACTAGGGCACAAAACTAGCAGTGTGGAGGAGCCCCCTACATCATCGAAACCAGGCATTGGACCCCCACGATAACCTGAAGAGGCTTGGAGGAAGCATTTTTGACAGTAGTCGAGGAACAAGGCATCACCAAGGGCACGAAAAGATTGTCGACAATGGAGGTGACTTGAGTAGACCACCCAAGCTCCACATTGAAATATTTGCAACCATCATTTCCAGCAAGGGATTCATCAAGAGTGGTAAAAAATAGAGATTTAGGGACCAATCCATTCAAACAACCAATGGAAGCCACCAAACCATTCACAGTTGAAGCACCAATGAAAACCCATCGTTTTCGTCTTTTTCGGGAGAGAATGATTCTTAACTATCCTGTGATGAACTGTAACTTTTTAGTTTAATAGGAATATTTAAGTTCTTTTTCCTAATACTATTATGTAAGGCCCTTGGAGTGTATCATATAGTTATCCATCTGTTTTAAGGAATTGTTATTACTTTTTGCAACACCATTTTGTTGGGGAATGTAAGGAACTATGAACTACAATTCTATCCCCTCTAATTTACAAAACTAATCAAATCTAATGTTTACATATTAACCCCCATTATCACTTCAAAGAATCTTGATGAAATTTGTTTAATTTTTTTAATAGGAGCCTTAAAGTCTAGAAATTTTTCAAAGATTTTATATTTTTGCTAAAGGAAGACCCATATGTACTTGGAAAATTCATCTATGAAAGTGAGATCATATCATGATTTAGTGAAACATGGATGGGTAAACATCCTTGATACATCACTGTGAAAAAGCTCCAAAATCTATGTAGCCCTCCATGCTTTACCTTTATCAAATTTATTTATAGGAAGCTTCCCAAGGGTACAACCCGCATAACGAACTTTAGAGAATATAACTATAGGAAACCTTGTGACCATATCTTGTTGGCTTAGCTACTCAAGCTAGTAGTAGTTAATGTGGAAAGCCACTCATGCAATAAATTTCTAACTTCATTTGAATGAGTATGCAATGATGTAGGAGAAAAATCCAATGAAAAATGTGAGGTGTATAACCTAGTTTGGTAATTTAACCTTCCCAAAGATATCAAATTTTTGCTATGTAAGTCTTTTATCTCAACTGAATCTAGAGAAAAATAAACTCTCATTCCCATTCCCATGTGAGTAATATAATATATTGATAGGAGATTAGTTGAAAGATAGCATACACTTAGAACATCTTTGAATGTGCCACCTTCAATTTCAACAAACCCTCCCCCTACAACTGATGTTGGAGTGCCATCACATAAGATAATAAAATACATGATAGAGGGATCTAAGGAAGAAAACTCGCTTTGTGAGGAACCCATGTGATGCAAAGTACTTGGTTTAATGATCCAAGATGGAGTTGATGAAGATTCCTTGGAAATTAAAGACTTTCCCTTAGGCTTCTATTTTCCTTTATCCTTTTCCTTAATAGATTATTTAGTGGATGAGGATAGTTTAAAATATTTTGGGACCCTTTTGTTATTATTCTCAATAAGATGAGTAAGGTGGTCTATTTGTTTCTTCATGCACTTGTCCTCATTGTGCCAAGTTTCTTGTAGTAGGAACACTTAACCTTTTATTTCTTAGGTTTCTCTTGGTTTGAAGAAATTCTAATGTTGGTTTTATCAGACTCAATTTTCTTATATTTCTTTGTATCCTTGTCCTTCTAATTTTTATTCTTCTTTGAAGTGTGTTGATTCTCATTCCTAGTAACAAGGGCTTGAGGTTTTCAAGATTTCATTATAACCATTTGAATTGACTTATCCTCCTCCCTAGTCAAGTCAACAATAAAATCATCTAGAGAATGAATTCACTATATGGCTCCAAGAGCCCTTTTGTAGAGTAGAAGGTAGACACAAAAATATAATATTCAATACCTAATTTGGAGAGTATAGAAAGGACTAGTTCATCATCTTTTTTTCTCAATCCAACTTTCTATTTACTATAGCCTCAATGTCTTCAACTTAACAAAAAAATATTGTAGGTTATCAAAGATACTAAGGCTTAATATTATGAGCTTATTATCTAACTAATGACTCTTCATTTCATCTATCTTTGCAAAGAGTTTTTCTAAGGATGTCCAAACTTCATTGGATGTATTTATAGCTTAAATATGGAAACCAAGTTTAGAAAAAAAGTGTAAGATATAGAAACCTAATTTCCTGATCACATTTGTTAAACCATTTTCCTTTATCCTCATTATCAGTAGGTTCAATCTTAGTACCCATAGTTACCCCATATAAACATTTTTAAGCACATTTTGTACTTTATGTTTTGATCAGGGATAGTTAAAAAGAATTAAAGAAATTACTAATTATTGTGAATTCATGTTTTAGTGAGAATAGTTTGAAGAAAGAAAATGGAGAATAATGTGTTAAAGGAATGTAAAATTGCACACACAACACAACACAACAAGTCCACCCCCCACCTAGCCCTTGATTTAGTTGTTTTTCCTAGATTATGGAACTTTATAATTTAGTGCATATGTTTTCCTAATTGGAATGAAAAAATGGCACTTTATAATTTATGTTAAATCATATCTAATAGGTTTGGAAAAAAATGAACACTTAAAAATTAGCTCCCAATTACAAGAAATTAGTTAAATATATTAAAATTTATTTTCCTTATATGCTTATTTAATTACACTAAAAAATATATATTCCTTTCTAAGTAAGGAAAAATAGGAGTTAACAACATGATCATACACCTTATACAAAGTGAACCCAAATTTGGCACAAGGAAAGTCACATGAAAGAAAAGAAAAAAGTAATTAAAATACTTTTTGTGGATTTGATACTTCTATGGTAAGATGGATCATCAAACTTCCATGACCAAGGAAGCCTCATCAGACTTTTTTAATTCATGGCCTACACCAATAATTTCAAACTCTACAAGTCTTGAAGGTTATTCCCATGCACCCACTTAGAGGTGATGGATAGATATAGATCTCATGTGCCCATGTTGAGAGAAGAATCTCTTCATGGAGGTCAAATAACTCCACACATAGCAAGTGGCCCACACATAGGAAAAAAATGTATATTTTATGTGCTAGGGAGAACAATGATAGAAATTGATCAAATCATAGGGATCCACCACATGCTCTACAAGAAAAAGACACCCATGGCCTTTTACAATTAAATAAAACTCAATCCTTCAAGGAAAGCCATGCCAATGGTTTGTAGTACTTAGTGTAGGGATAAAGAACTCAACTTATAGAGAGAAAAAAACTCTACAATCGCCAATTAAAGCAAAAGACCACTTATTTAAATCAAAAGTTGGGGCAAGGAATAATAGATTGAAATAACCTCTACAACAAAAGAAAAATAAGATATAAACCATCTAAACCATGGAAAACCTCACAGGAGACATCTACATGAGAAAGAATGTTATATAGCCACAACAATTCCATAATATTTGACATGGCCAACAAGTAAGTCTCACAACCTCAACATAGTAGAGGTATTTATCCACTACAAGGTGAAACCCTAATGCTATCTTTCTCTAAGTTCACACATTTCCTTCTATACAAAATCTCTTCAAACAAAATATAGAGAAAATAAATTCCACAATAACGAAAACTATTTTTTTAATATAAGCTATCCAACAACCATCACACCATAATAAAACTAGCACTAATATGTTGGAATTAAGTCTTTTTGGTAGAATAACGGAACTATTTGGGCCACAATAGATAGAAAAATACATGCTTTGCAAGTTATTAAAAAATAAAACTATACAAAGTATAAAATGAGAAGATAAATCAATACGTAATAATCCTCATTGATTTGGAATTAATAAACCCATGTAAAGATGTACATATATAATGCAAAGGAGAGTAGTCACCAAATTGAAAAGTGGCATGCAACTCCACACAAGAAAAAGGCAAGAAAATACACCTAAGAAAGCTTATCTCCAAAAAAAGGAAAGATCTCTAGGTAGGAGATATCCATGAGAGGAGGAATATTATAAGAACATGCTACACTAACAATACATAGGTGCCATGTATGATGCAAATACCATTATGATTAGCCTAGGCATTGACAATCCACAAATCAAAAGGTTTAACTCTTTCAAAAGACACTAGTGACATAGGAAATTTTTTAAAAAAAAATTTGTATCTATATCGCATCTAAAGTCATTGCAAGGTCTAAGAATAGTGCCACCATTTGCATATGATTAGTATAAAAGTATGAAAAAGGGATAATAGCTTGCAAACAAATAAGTTGAAGAACAAAGAATAAACATTATTAGAGAGATAAATGAAATTATGTGAGGGATATACTTCTTCCAAATATATTTCAAAGAATATGAAATTATGTGCAACTTTTGAGTTTCCCTCATGCATATAGTAGTTTATCATATGATCATTTAAACATTCTTTATTTTTACTTTTATCTTCAATAAAGTTATTTGTCTATTATTAATCAAATATTAATGGTTACATCATTAAAATAATGTTGTTTATGTGTTACAACTACATATGCTACTGGAATACCTATCCTTAGAAGTATTTACATAAAATACATCAAGAGATATCCTCTTTGAGGAGCCTATTAAAATTGTGATATATAAATAGAATAGGTACATTTGAAAGAAATCATTTAGAAGAATGTCTCTAAAATCCTTTGCATAGATTTTTCCAAAGATAAATATGCTAGTCAAGTAGAAACATAGGGTATGTGTAGGATCATCATGGGCCAAAAAGTGGCGATATGATGGGTATGTGGCTGACGACTTTTTTTTTACCCAAAATTGATGAAATAAAAAGGGTTTTTAAAGGAGATTCTCAGCGTTCCACCAATACAAATTATGCTTTACTTTGAATTTAATGAATAATTATTATTCATTTTCTATTTGAATTATGACTAAAGTCCTGATTGATAGGCTTATTGAAAAACATCTATAGCTTTCAAACAATATCACATTTTTTGAATATAAAACATGGGTCACATTCTATGTTTCGTATACTATTGGATTAAAAGAAAAAAAATTGAATTTCATCAAGTTTGACCAAGTTAAGGTGGTTAGACATACAAGTTTTTTATATTTTTAAAAAAATTAATAATTAATTATACTCGAAAAAAAATTACAAAAAAATATGCATCACATTTGGACATGAATCCTCTACTTATATCTAAAATATTATAACAAAATATTATCATTTTACTGTGGTTAGGGTGGTCAAACACCTACTTATTTTTTCCCAAATTTAAATATTCGCATTGAAATTTCAAAATTTCACCAAATAGATATTTTAAAAACCTAGTAGTTTAGAAACTACATTCAATTTTCTACAGATTCTATTCTTACATGTTTTTGAAATAATATAGGTAACTTATTCAAATTTTTACGTCAAGTTGTGTAACTTTGATTTTTTTGAATTTTTTGCCACTTAAGGGCCTATTTTTTCCATGATGATCCTGCACATACCCCATAATGACTACTAAATTTTTTAACATTAAAATTAATAAGTAAAAATATTAAAAAACCATTGTTATGCCACACAATAAATGTTATTGAAATGCTTATCTATTAAATCCTTTCCCATAATATATATTTATATTACTTAAAATATTGAATAATTAATAGAGAGTTTATATAGATAATCTAGATGAGAGGGTTGAAATTTCATTTCTATATATTATACTATTATTGAAATTTAATATATACTACTAGTTTATTGTTGTACTATATATACACTATCATTTAGATTTTATATCATAACTTAACAAGTGGTATAGAAAAAAGTTTTTCTTGGGAGAGAGCTTTACTAGGGCTCCTTGACTTTATAGTGTTCATATCAAACAAAAATAGTAAGATCCTTCTAGTGTTTGCTTGCATATGTTATGGTCCTTTTCTATTTTCTAGGTCCGAGTTCCTTTTCTTTCCCCTTTAAATGGCCTTAGCCTTTAATTCCCTTGTAACTACTACTGCTAGAGTTGAAAGCTTGATGATGACCACCAATTGCTCCCCTGCTCATGATCCAAGAAGTTCATCATAAAGGTCTAGTATGAAGTAAGTCTTTTGACCCACCTCTAGATTTTGTTCTTCTCATTCTATAATTTTATGAAGCCTATAATTGTCTTGAAAATTCCACTCTAATTTTCTATTTTGTGGATAGAGTTCTCCCTGAAAGTTTATTTCATGATTGGGTTGGAAAATCCCTATCCCCTAATGGGATTCAACTTTTCGTACAAAATATCACTAATAGGTTTTCTTTTTTTCCATTTTGTTAAAGTAAAATCATGCTCAAACTATTCTTATATGAGGCTCATGGCTTATCTATTTTTTCCTCCTTGTTTTCAAACCTTGGACTCATTAAAGTTTAATAGCCTCTACCAAAAATTCCCTCTATGTCCCCATATAGATTGAATTCCCAGGATTACCTTTCCCATGTTAATACTTTATTACCTCATTTATTTCCTTGGTAGGATTTTTCATTTGTGTAGAGTCCTAGAATTTTTATTTGGCTCACCCATAATACATAGTCTTTGTTAAAGTAAAAATCTCCAAAGACCTCAAAGATGCAATGGATATCAAAATTGGTCAAAAATGTTACTACTAGCACATTCACTATATTAATCTTCTAAACACTTGCTATTAGTGCCAATCTTCCAACCATGAGATTAAGGATTGTTTGTTGGATTCCTAGTAACCGAATTCCCCTACCCAACTCTCTCTTGGCTTTGAACCTCCTGCAAAAGAGGAGGGTTTATCTATAGTGGTTTGCCACAAAGCCAAGAACACTAGCTCTCTCAAACCCACCACAAAATCCACTAGGAAAGGGGTTTTAGCTCCTCATATTTGAAACCCAATAATACAAAATTTTCAATCAAGTTGATAGCTTCTAGAACTCAACTAGTTTCAATTGTTTCACAACCACTTGTTGGTAAAGATCGACATAACTCTCTAGGTGTGGTACGTCAAAGGAAGTCTAGGAAATTGTTCAAGTGTTTGGAAGAAGGGGAGTTTGTGTTGAAACATAGACAACCTAGGCACCTCAATATTCAAATTGGAAGCTATGAGGCACGTAAGACAATGATTCAAAATAGTTATTCTACCTTCAATGGGCTAGATAACAAGAGAATTTCTCTCAATTGTTAAATGAATTGCATATATTGGAATGTGAGGGTTTCATAGACCTCCCTTAGAAATACTTTGTTTGAGATGTTCTTGCCCAATTTTTAGAGTTAGACATTATTTACCTTCAAGAGGTTAAAGTGTTAGGTTTTTTGTTTTACATAGCATGTTGTGTTATCTGGCCATTCATTTTTTTAATTTGTGCTAACCATGAGGTTAGGCATGGTAAGTTTTTCACTTTTCTCTCACCTATGTGACATCATATTTTGGTTGATCATGGATGTGACCCCACTAATTGGGTAATGTAGGATCTTCTCAATGTCAATATTTTCTCTTCTAATGATGTTGTTGAGAGATCTTCTTTTTAGCATTGGATCACCAATTCAATTTTTAACACCACTTGGGTCTTGTTTGGGGATTTCAACATGCTCAAGATGCCACATGATAAATGTGGAGCTTTGTGCATGCATTGGATAACTAATGAAAGGGACGCTTGGTTTTTCATGTGTAATAATTAGGCCTTTTTGACCCTAACTCCAATTATCATCATGACCATATGCCTTGGTACATGTGGAGAAACTTGTAGGTTGGGCTTGATAGGGTCTTAATATGGCTTGGTGATGCCATGATTTTAGTGTAATCCTCATTTAATTTTGCTAGTTGTTATTCCTTAACACGTATTTTCTCAACAAAAAGGTCATTATGACACATATATAGTGTGTCTAAATATTAGAGCTACATCTTTTATAAGGTATCAGGTGGATAAACTGGGGGAATGATGTCATAACCTGTATGACCTATTTTCTTCATATTTATAAGCACTAGGTGGCTTGTATTCCTCATTGCTCATACAAGGCCACAACTTAGGAGCTCCACCTTGCTACCATTGGCTTGGAATCCTAACCATTTGATCCCACTACCAAACTTCAACTAGCCTAACTATGATAGTAGAAGAAAAACATGAATTCCTATGTATCCCATGGATCCCAAATCAAGGCTCAACTATTTTGGCTTAAAATTAGAGATAATGTGTCAAAAAAATCAAGCACTATGGGCTTGTCAATCCTCTCATAAAATAAAGAGAACACATGAAGGAGATCACCTTCTTCAAGAGTTGTCAAATATCGTTCAAGATTTTGTTTGTCATTATGAAAAAGTGATTGCAACCTATGAGAACACTCTTGCAAGGAAACTCACTTTGCAAGACAAAAATAGGATATGCCTTTCCATCTTTCAACTACTCAATGCATTCTTTGTGACCACCTCCTCTCACAAGGTGGCCTCAACGAGGCAATATTTTCTATGGCTAATGAAAAGCCCCTAGCCTTGATGGCTTCCCCTTTGATTTCTACCAAACCTTATGGGACAGGGTTGGTAGTGACCTACACAATGTTTATCTTGAATCCACGCAAAATGGGTCGTTAGGTGACATCATTAACAAAGGTAGTATGAAATTCATACCTAAGGAAGGTGATCTAGAGGATATCCATAATTGGTGACCCACCACTCTATTGAATTTATTGTACAAGATCATCATCAAAGCTCTATCTCTAAAGCTTCTCTCAATGCTAACACTTATTGTCAAATATGAGAAGACCAAGTTTATTAAATCCAAATTTATTCTAGATAATGTTATGAGGTTTTGGGAAGGTGTGGAATGGGCCCACTAATCTTTAGAAGCAACCTTTTGTGTTCATCAAAATTGAATTTACCAAGGTCTATGATTGTATTGAGTGGCCCTTCATTTTTTTCATGCATTAGGCTCTTAGTTTTGGTCCTCAATTCATTAAAATAGTTCTAATTCTCTTCACATATGCTTCTACTTACATTACCATCTTTTTCCAACAATATTCCTCTCGTGGACTACTTCAATCCACTAGACAAGGTTGTCCTCTTGCTCTTTCTCTTTACGCTCTTACTACTAAAGGATTTTGTTATCTTCTTGCTCAAGCCATTTCTCAATCTAGTGTTAATGGGATTTTTTTTCCTAATTTCTGCCAAAAACTTGTTAATTGTCATTTTATTGATGATTCTTTTCTCACTCTTCATGAAGAAGAAGATAACACCAACCAAGCTCTTCAATTTTGGGAGATTTTTTTCAAGCTTTTGATTCCAACACAATGGCAAAAGACCTCTTGCTACAAATAATCATTTCCACCCAAGCTATCATGTGTCAAGTCTTTCCATGGGAATTGGATTGAACATGGGGAAATCTTCCAATTTTTGGAACAAATTTTTCTTTTCATGCCAACTCTTTTGAGCTTTGGCAAGCCATTATTGTGAGAATTGAGAAGAAACTTCTATATTGGATAACCAATACCATCTTGCAAGCTAATTTCTTTAGATCTATTCAAAGATATTGGTGGCCACCCATGTATATTATTTCTCATGCTAGGTCCCTTCCAAAGCTTCTTATTTGAAGGTTGAAAATATCCTTAGATAATTTATTTAGGCTTCTAGTGATGGGAATCATGGCTTCCATTGTGTGTCTTGGGATTTTTGCTACCTCCCTTGTGAAGGTGGAGACCTTAGATTGATTTTTATCTATCACTTACAAATTTCCTTGTGTGCTAAATTGATCATCAAGGCACTCTAAGGAAACAAGACTTGGAAAAATCTTGCTCAACACTGCATTAACATTGACACTCCTAAAGCTTGTCCTACTTGGAAAGGCCTAGAATTAAGCTCTCTTCTCACCATGAGGGAATCAATTCTCATTCAATGAATTTTTTTATAAAAATAATTTGGATATCATGGGAAGCTATCAAGCCTTTCTTTCATTGGGATGGAGATGAATTTTATATTGGTTTATCCATTAATCAAGACTCCATTTGGTGGACCTCACTTCTATGTTCTTAAGGGAGGTTGTTGTCTCTTTAACCTTGGAATCATGCCTTGAAAGTTTTAAAAAGAGGAGCAACATTTTTACTAGATTTAATTCACCTAGCCACCCAGAATGTTCTTCCTTGGTTTGCTTTCAAATTGAAGTACACACTTCCTAATTAGAACTAGGAGACTTACCATACAATTATGGATGTCATTAGTTGCAACACAAACTAGGTGTGTGCTACCTAAAACCTTTGTGTAATGGTCAGAAGTGGTTTCAAGATACTCTCTTTTAGAGTTAAATACCCTCAAAAGTATATTCTTAGTTGTCTCTATGCTTGCATATGGTAGATCAAGTTAATTCTCATTGGCAACTATAGTCCTCTTGTGGGACGTGACAAAAAAGATTCCAAGGTAGCTAGTCTAATCTGTTGGAGCTTAAATTGGCTCACTGTGCATAATGTTTATTTTATCAAGGCCTTCCTTTAGGGTTTCATCTTACTCATATGGGAATCCTCAGTCCTAAATGTTCATTCTATGGTAAAATTGAGTCACTCAAGCATCTCTTTTGATTTTGAGTCCAAGCTCAAGAAGCTTGTAATTAGATTCATTATTTTTTTAGGCCTTTCAAGTCTACCCCTTTCTCTTGGCATATAGCTCTACTCAAGGATTGGCCCTACCTTCCTCACAAGTATACCAAAATCTGACATGCTTTCAAGATGAAAATCATCGTCAATATATGGAAAGATAGGAATGTTTCTCTTTTTAATCACAATATTCCTAACAAATATTTCTCAGTGTCTACTAAAGCTATCATTTTCTTTAATATTCGTATGCAAACTCAGGTGCAAGAAAAACATGTTGCACTTGAAGTTGCACATTTGTAGGAGTTGATGGACCACTAGGGTAATGCCACTTGCATTGTTTCCTAGGTTCGTCTTGATCCCACATTCCCTTGTGGGTGTCGCATTAGACATAGTCACTCTTCTCGGTGAGACAACCATGGAGACCGTCGATCTCGCTGCCATGATCCTATGGCTCAAAATCCTAGGGACTCTGCTACTCGTGGAGGATGACCTCGACCTTCATATCCATCGTCTCCTTGGTAGGACTCTAATTATTTTGACACTAGAAAGTTCCCCCATATGTCGCTCACCATTTTTCCAATTCGTAGTTAACAAATTATCAAGGAGAATGATGAAGACATTATTGTTCTCATTGAATGGGAGCCCATGGATGACTTCACCCTCAATAATGTTTGGCGGAAACCTAACATTCAAGATCCTCCTCCTTCACGTGGCATAGCCATGACAACTTAATATTTCAAGACTAGGCCCTTTCATATTCTAGATTAGACTTGTAAATATGCTTTTTACCACTCTCATTTTTCTGTGAATATTATACTATTTTCTTTTTATTAATACAAAGTTAAATAGAATATATTCATTAGAAAATAACAAGTGATATCAGAGCTTAAGCTACTTAGAAAGAAAGGAAAGGAAGTTGAAGAGACTTCTAGATTGTATTAAAAAAGGAGGTGAATAAAATACATCTGATTGGGCTGGTGGTGATTTTACAATATATAAATATTTTAAAACAAAATAGTATGAGATGGATGTTGTATGAACAAGAGGTGAAAGAGTGTTTTGTCGGCAGTTCTTTAAGCGCAGTAAGTATCCGATGATGTGACCTTTCCTTATAAAAAAACCTGAAATTCCTTGTAGGATGACTCCATAGACCATCAGATGACAAAGATACATTGATATTTCTCAATCACACAGGAGCCCTGTAGCCATCACACACAAGGATTAGACGGTGGAAACATTGATATTGCTTGTAAATTGTACGCTACACACTGTACTGACAAGTGGCAGCGCTGTCGAACATACTGGCTGCACCCTGTCAATACTCCAAATCGTATCACTCTCTTTCTGTCTCCCATCTTCTATGACTCATCAGATTTTCTAGTGTCCAAAACAGTCAGAGTCCTACAAAAGGAGACGGTGGACAAGAAGGCTGAGGTCATCCTCTACGAGTAACAGAGTCCCTAGGATTCTGAGGCATAGGACCATGGCAGCGAGATCCACGGTCTCCATGGTTGTCTCATCAGGCTTGCAGATAGGAGGATGTTTTTTTTTTTGGGTTTTCTTCCTTTGTTTTAGTCGTTGCCAAGATCGAGTACGAGGAAATTAATTTTTCCAAGTGATATATCCATGCAAAGTGATAATCAACTCTAAATATTATATCCATGCAAATTGATAATCAATGTACGTGTGGAATTGTTAGCAGGGGAGAGGACTTTTTAGCTGTGCATTTTGATTTTTCAAAGTTCAAAATTGTTATTTGAAATTTTAGGTATGAGTGGTCCTCACAGGAGAAGACTCTTTAGCGGTGTACTTTAATTTTGCTCTTCAGACTTCAAAATTATTGTTTGGCTGTTTAGGCATGAATGCAGGGGAGAGGATTCTTTTTCTGTGCACTTTGATTTCGCTCTTCAAATTTAAGAATTATTGCTCAGAATTTTACGCATGAATGGTTATCAGCAAAGATGACTCTTTAGTTGTGCACTTTGATTTTGTTCTTCATAGTTTAAAATTATTGTTTGGAATTTTAGACATGAATGATTATAAAGGGAGAGGACTCTTTAGCTGTGCACTTTGATTTCTTTCTTGAGAGTTTTAAATTATTGTTTGAAATTTTAGACATTAATAATATAGTCATATTAATTATATGTTTTTGTTGAGTTGTACAGAAATATTTTTTTAAAATAGACGAAAACATGTGTATAAAGATGTATGTTAGGGGAGAGGACCCAGTAGTTGTGCACCCTAACTTCACGCTTCTAATTATCCTACGTGGAAATTTCAATTCACTCCCAATTTTTTACAGTAGCTTACTTAGCAAGTCCCCTGCTTATAACTTTCGTTTCAGGGCCACATCAGCATACTTTTTGTCCACGTATCCAAAAAGACCCAAAAAAAAAGTGAGACCAATACTTGTGCATTCACATCATGGGTAGTTGAGCACTGATGTGGAATCACATGATTGGTTGCTTTTTAGATCAAAGGAATACATTTTGTTTAATTATGGGTAGTCAAGTCACAACTATTAGACATTATATAAACAACTACTCTCACAACTATTAGGCATTATGTAAACAACTACTATCACAACTATTGAAACATGCTCAACTACTGGATCCTCTCCCCTACTAATTATCTTACATGTCACCATTTCCTTGATTGTTTCTATCAATATTTATGATCAATTTTTAAGTATAAATATAACAATTTCTAGTACTTAACATTACAAGCACTAGAAGAATAATAAAAAAATCATTATAATATTACACCATAACAATTGTTGAAGTGTGTACATCAATTTAATAATTTCCTCTAGTGAATTTTTTTACTTTTGTATTGAATGTGGTTTAAAAAGAAGAAATTTGGTTTAAAAAAGAAATACCTTGTTTTTTTTTAAATAAAAAGAAAGGTTTGTTTTCACATTATAAAAGGAGAACATTATCATGCGTAGTTGATCTTTTGGTAACATTTACTTAACATAATACATGTGCCCATTGTATAGAGAAATGTAAATATCTATCAAAATGATCTTCTTGGGCTATTTCATTTAGTTTTAACAATGATTACAAGGGGTTCAAACTTAACCACAAAATTTAAATTTTTAAAATTAAAATTGTAATTTTATGTCCATTTTTATTGTAATTTTTATGATCAGAAAGTCCCATAGAAAATTTAATCTTAGGTAATCCACTAACCATATTATGTTGACATAGTTGCTCAAGACAACAGTAGTTAACATGGCCAAACCGCTCATGCCATAATTTGCTAACGTCATCTAAAATAGTTAGCAGTGCTTTTGGAGAAATATTTGTGAAAAAATTGGAGAAGATATATAATCTGGATTAGTAATTTACCTCCCCTATTCCTACTATATTGTTTCGTTGCAATTCTCTTATCTCAATTGAATTTGGAGAGAAGTGTACTCTCATGCCCTTCCCTAAATGAGTTATCTGATAAATTGAAAGGAGATTAGTTGATAGTGAAGGTACAGTTAGTACATTTTAAAATGTTCCTCCTTCAAATTCATCAAACCCTCTCCCTTTTACCAGTGTTGGAGTTCATCACCTAAGGTGATTATGGACATACTGGGTGGCTCTAACGATGAAAAAATAGCCTATGAAGAACCCATATGGTGTGAAGCATCGAAGTCTACAATCCATGATGGAGATGAAGATGGTGTAGCAACTAGGGCTTTTCCCTTTGATTTATCTTTGTCCTTAGTATTTTCTTGAGTTGATGATGATGCCTTGATAGAATCAAGTAGGCTCCCTATATTATTCTTTTTGAGAATATGTTGTAGAGACTCAACTTTTTTCCACATTCATTGATGTTCATCATGTCCAAGATTTTTACAAAAAGGCACATTTAACTCTCTTAGCAATTGACTCCCTTCGAGAAGAGTTTTTGGAGTTATCAATTGTTCTTTCTTAACTTTCTTGTCCCTTTTAGTGTTCTTCTTCTCTCCTTTTGAATTTTTTGTGTTTCATTCCTTGCAAGTAGGGATTTATGCTTAATAGACTTCAAAGTGCCCATTTGAATTAACTTTTTTTTCTCCCTTGTGAGATCAAAAATAAAGTTATCAAGTGTGGGCATTGACCATGAGGCTCTAAGAGTCCGTTCAATAGAGTGGAAAGTTGATGGAAACACAAAAAATCCTGGACCTATCTTAGAAAGTATAGAAAGGATTAATTGATCCTCTTTCTTGTCAATTCCACAATCTTTTAAGTGCAACTTTAAAGATTTAAATTTAAAGAAGAATTCTTGTAATGTTGAAAACCTCCTAGGACTAAACCCTAAGAGTTGATTTTCCAACTCGTGGCTTCTAATTTCATCTTTTTTCCCAAATAGTTTGTTTAGAGCTTCCCAAACTTCATTTGGTGTTTTCAAGTTCTTAACATGGAACAACAATTCAGGAGACAAATTTAAACATAGGAAGCCAAATGCTTGATCGCACTTGTTAAAAAACTTTTCTTTGTCTTTAGCTACTGTAGGTTCTTTCTCCACTCCCATAGTTACCCTATATAAACCTTTGTTCTTAAGCACAATAATTAATTTCATCTTTCAATCATGATAATTGCAAGGTGGTAGGGGTAGTATAGTAACATTAGACTCCATGCTGCTAGACTTTAGATAGTTGCTTTGTAAAAATGCGAAAATGAAGAACTTAGAAATGCATGTAGAAGTGAAGGGAAAACACAACACATAAAAGCACTTCTTGAGGAAGTGTGAAAATGGACCACACATAACACCCCCCTTGATTATCCCTCTCCCGCCCCCCTTGACATAGTTGCTCAAGATAGTGGTAGTTAAGATGGCCAAACTGCTCATGCCATAATTTGCTAACTTCGTCTAAATTAGTTAGCAGTGCTTTTGGAGAAATATTTGTGAAAAAATTGGAGAAGATATATAATCTAGATTAGTAATTTACCTCCCCTATTGCTACTAAATTGTTTCATTGCAATTCTCTTATCTCAACTGAATTTGGAGAGAAGTGTACTCTCATGCCCTTCCCTAAATGAGTTATTTGATACATTGAAAGGAGATTAGCTGATAGTGAAGGTACAATTAGTACATTTTAAAATGTTCCTCCTTCAAATTCAACAAACCCTCTCCCTTTTACCAATGTTGGAGTATCATCACCTACGGTGATTGTAGACATACTAGATGGCTCTAAGGATGAAAAAATAGCCTATGAAGAACCCATATGGTGTGAAGCATTGAAGTCTACAATCCATGATGGAGATGAAGATGGTGTAGCAACTAGAGCTTTGCCCTTTGATTTCTCTTTGTCCTTAGTATTTTCTTTAGTTGATGATGATGACTTGATAGAATCAAGTAGGCTCCCTATATTATTCTTTTTGAGAATATGTTGTATAGACTCAATTTGTTTCCAAATGCATTGATGTTCATCATGTCCAAGATTTTTACAAAAGACACATTTAACTCTCTTAGCAATTGACTCACTTCAAGAAGAGTTTTTGGAGTTATCAATTGTTCTTTCTTAACTTTCTTGTCCTTTTTAGTGTTCTTCTTCTCTCCTTTTTAATTTTTTGTGTTTCATTCCTTGCAAGTAGGGCTTGATGCTTAATAGACTTCAAAGTGCCCATTTGAATTAACTTTTTTTTCTCCTTTGTGAGATAAAAAATAAAGTTATCAAGTGTGGGCATTGACCATGAGTCTCTAAGAGTCTGTTCAGTAGAGTGGAGAGTTGATGCAAACACAAAAAATCCTAGACCTAACTTAAAAAGTATAGAAAGGATTAATTGATCCGCTTTCTTGTTAATTCCACAATCTTTTAAGTGCAACTTTAAAGATTTAAATTTAGAGAAAATTCTTGTAAAGTTGAAAACCTCCTAGGACTAAAACCTAAGAGCTGTTTTTCCAACTCGTGGCTTCTAATTTCATCTATTTTCCCAAATAATTTGTTTAGAGCTTCCCAAACTTCATTTGGTGTTTTCAAGTTCTTAACATGGAACAACAATTCAAGAGACAAATTTAAACATACGAAGCCAAATGCTTGAACACACCTATTAAAAAAAATTTCTTTGTCTTTAGCTACTGTAGGTTCTTTCTCCACTCCCATAGTTACCCTATATAAACATTTGTACTTAAGTACAATAATTACTTTCATCTTTCAATCATGATAATTGCAAGGTGGTAGGGGTAGTATAGTAACATTAGACTCCATCCTGCTAGACTTTAGATAGTTGCTTTGTAAAAATGCAGAAATGAAGAACTTAGAAATGCATGTAGAAGTAAAGCGAAAACACAACACATAAAAACACTTCTCGAGGAAGTGTGAAAATGGACCACACATAACACCCCCCTTGATTATCCACCCTCCCCCCCACCTGCAATTTGACCCCCTCTGCCCCCACCCACCCCGCACCACCCCCCTGCAATTTGACACTTTATAGGAGTACTTTGTAAATAGGTCAAACGAAGCATAAATGGTCACTTTATAAGATGAGTGTGATATTATGCTTATTGGATTTGTGGCAAAACAAAGCACTTTTGCAAAAAATGACACTCAAATCTGAGCTATGCTTTGAAAGATTTACACCTTTAAAATCTAGCTTACCTTCTTGTGAAATAATTTTCAAATTTCTAGAAGAAAATAATTGCAAAAACAACAGAAAAGACTGAAAAAACGACAAATATTTAAGCCCCCTTAGGCTGGAAAGAACCCAGGGCTTAAATTTGAGATTGTTGCCGGACCCCCCGCTGACATAAGCCCTAGGGGAGGTGCTGAGGTCAGCAAAAGTGCATGAAACCACAGTGAATAGTGACGCCGCCCCTTCCCCCAATTTTGACGAGTGTCAAGTCGTCTAGCTCCTTGCCTAAACCGCCGATTACTCACGCCAAATCGACAGTCAAGTGCTGAGCAGACACCAAATACACGATGAACAGACACCAAATCACGCCCTGCTAATCTTCCGACGCAATGAACAGAGAGCAAATCATGTCGAATAAGATCAAATCGTGGCCTGCAATGGGGAGATGACTGAGCCAAGGTGATTCACAAGTCTTTGTGGCTTACTACTTGCCTCAAGAAAGGTCGAAACCACCCCTAAATCAAGCCTTCAATAGAGAGGCCGAAGCTACAAAGAATTACAGGGGTCACAATATCTAGTCACGCCTTCCAAATGCCAGCACGCCTTTCCTGTGGATAGTTAACACACAAATAATCCAAACAAAAATATAATTAAATGAATTCACCTCACGGCCTGCTAATCTCCTAGTCTAGCTCTATACCATGAAAGAACTTGCAATAAGTACAATGAACACAAGTTTACATAAAGTCGAGCAGTAGATTAGATCAACAAGGCGTATATAGGTAATACAAGATAGTGTCGAAAGTGAGTTTACACCTCTAAAAACAACTGTCTACATTGACACCTCATGTGAGAAAGAGTCAATAGGACGCCTAAGTAGGCTTAAAGCTTATGTGTATGAAATATATAAACTAACAATTTTTACTAGTCATTGTGAAGCAATTTAGTACATTTTTGTGTGAATTATTGTTCTGCTTTGGTATTTAAATAAATTTATTTATGCAATTAATGGTTGTTGGGAAATCAAGAAGATTAAAAGGAGTAATCATTCTAACAAAATCTTTAATTGAAGCTTGAAAGGAATAAATATTTGCATCATAATCATATATGCCATTTGTATGCTTGACACTATTATCTTTGATTATTTGGTCAAATTGATAATATCGATCCAATAAGGAGTTGACATAGGGGAACACCATCCTAGTGATCAAATAACTTATTAAAAAATATTTTTAAATACTACAATCCTTGCTTATCAATAAACATCATAGGTAATGATGAGCTAAGGTGCAATAGTTACTAGATCAAATCCATGCATTAGAGCACAAATCAATGTTGCTCAAGATTGTCTTCAAGCCACTTAAGATTGATTCATAGGAAATTTAGAGCCTCTTCTAATTTTGAGACAACAACCAAATGAATTTCATCATTCTATAAACATTGATGAGATTTTTTTTTGCAGAGGATTAACATCAAACTTTATCAACATTCTTGAAGCTAAGTGTCATATCCCTTTCCCATTTAATCTATGAAAATAATTAATTCAATTTAGCAAATCCTAACTTAGATCCATAATTGAATCTACATCAATTATGTTATTATTGATTAAATTTATTTAATTAGCCTAGATATATGTAAAATGGATCCTTTTCCCTCACATCTTTTGGGAATTTGCCAATTCCTCAAATGACCCATTTTTTCACTATGGTTTTTGTGCATCTCAGAATTTCTTGAGATAACCACTTATGAATTATGGGAATATTTCCTCTCTTGGAAGAATATTTAGAGTCTCCCCAAGGAATCAAGGTTCTCAAGCATTGGTTGTGCAAGTATAGCACAATGACAAATGAGATATTATCAAAATGAGCCTTGTGAAGATTATGTAGAAATGGCCATGGGTTATGATCAAGCTCAACTTAAAGGAGAAAAATAATCTACTCCTAAACCAACTAGATCATAAATAAAATACAAAAGGATTAAGGAAAGAAAGAATAGAAAGAAAAAAAGACATAATTAGAAATTGAGATTACAAAACATTTATCTAGACTAACAACCGTTCGAAAGAAATAATTTATTGCTAGAGAAATATGAAACTAATATCCCATATCATTGTCATTTTTAATTTAACACATGTTATGGACTATGCAAGAGTCTATGGACAATTAATAATAAAAACAATTTTATTTATAGATTAAAAGATTATTAAGGGAATTTCTACCATATCACATGTACACGTGTAAGATATGCCCCTTGGTTGCTACATTTTTTGTATTTCACAATGATTATCAACTTAATCAACAAAACATTTTCCATGTAGCTTAGAATTATTGACTTCATAGCTTCTCCATTTACCATGGTTGTGTAATCTCAACATTAGTGCTTCCATTCTTACACACAAAAGTGGTAAGCTCCCAAGGTTAGGTTCATCCCTAAACCCAAACCTAAACCTCAAAGGTTCATTCACGGCTCCCCTACCTATATATCCTCTTTGGGAAATTAGAGGCTTGATAGTTTTCACACTGATGTTAGAGAGATTTAATTCTCTCCTTATGATCTCACCTTTAAATCATGACTATACAATAAGTATAAGCTATTAACTTAGTTCGATTATAATAGGATGATAACAAATTTCCATCAAGTGTTTGTTCCATACCAAACATTAATGTAAAAACACACAAATTCATATAGGGGTCATATCATTTCATAATCCCAAAATCACACATAATAAATTTATCAAGCATACATCACATATACACAAGGTGTCTAGTTCATACCCACCACAAGTACAATAGTGATTGACTCATGTGCACATCACAAGTATAACATTAACTAGCTCATGTACACATATCATAATATGATAGTGACCAACTCATACACATATCATAAGTACAATAGTGACTAGCTCATACACACATCACAAGTACAACAGTGACTAGATTAAGCATCAATCACATATATCCAATGAGAGCAATCCAAACAAACATCACATTTTTACATAAAAAAATAGATAAAGTGAAATTAGATACAACCTATTGCATGCATCATCCCACTACTTAATTCGCAATCACATAAGCTCATAAGAATGTTTCACTTGAAAGAGAAATGTTGATGCATCCCATACTACACCATGGGTCCCATCCTTTTTCCCTATCTACAGCTATCTATGACGACTATCAAGAAACCCATGCTACATGATGTCATCACTGACAAGGGAATTTGTAAAATTGTACATAAAACTTGAGACCATTTACACAATGAGTGACTAACATATACATAGTGAATAACTAACACATCCATAATGGCTAACTAACATCTACCCATAATGTATCCTCGATGGAAAAGGAACATCAATGCATCACACTCTACATTGTGGGTATATCCTTTCTTGTGGCCTTTTACACCATAGAGCAACTATGAAGAGGATTCAGTGTATCATAGACTACACTGTGGGTCCATCATTAATCCCAATAGGGTCAAGTATATCATTGGACATTTGTGAAAAAAATTCAATGTGTTGTATACTACACTAGGGGTTCACCCTCCATCCCAAAGTTCTTATACATGCAATTGATATTTACACAAATATAGACCTACCTAGTCCAGTGGATTCCAAATACAATTTCCTATAGGCCACTAGCAATAAGTCTATCAACCTAGGAAGAAGTAGCTTTCTACATATACCACCTTGTGACCTTAGTGATAATTTTAACTATCTTTTTGACAACCTAGGTAGAAATTTGCATCAATCACCCCCATGGTATAGGTGACTGCTAGTGAACCATCCCTATACAATGATTAGTTTTGGTTACCATTACCTGCATGGTAGGGTAACTACTACACAATTGCTCCTCTATCATAATTAGGGTAGCCCTTTGCAATCCTTCACATCCATGAACTAGGTGAATTCTAGATAATCCCTAATACTAGCCCAAGCATCATTCATTGCTCAAATATCTCATAGGTTCACACTTGGGTCATTTCTAGCCCAAAAAATTACACAACATGATTCACAAGTACTTGAGTATATGACAATCTACTGATTCAAGAGTCTATAAATAGGTTCTGATAGGTCTGCAGTTGAATTTCATAAACACATAAGAATCACATTGAACTAACACAAGATGGCCTATACTCAACATGTACACATAAAAAATACAAACTATAAATTAATCAGATTCATTCACTTCATTTAGCTTTCTATTCAAAAGCACATTATGTACTAAATACATGTTAACAATTTTTCTTAAGTAATTCATAACAATCTAATACCCATTTTAACCTTAAAGTGAAGCCTACTAAAGAGGCAATGTCAAACAAGTTAGGAAAATGAAAAATGTTAGGTGTATTCCCCTTAAACACTCTTCATCTGTAATTGACGTCACAAGGGTATCCTTCACCAAAGGACAACCTACGTACTTACTTCTAAATGAGATAAGTCACACAGTTCTCCTCACAAAATCTCTCTCAAGGAACATACACTTAGAATTCTTTCCTACAGTACCCATCATCTAATTAATAAATAAGGGTGATACAACTTTCCACTCAAAGGAAGTTAATTAAAACTTAGTAAGCTAACATTAATTCTTCCTTGCAAACCCACCAAGGTTCTATACACATTAATATTCTCTTGTGTGGGAGAATAAGGATTAGTTAGGTTTTGTCAGTAGTAATGTTATCCAAGATATAACTCTCTAAGCATGTAGACTCAAGCATACATAGATACGAGGTTGTTCAACAAATCTAACTCCATCTAAGAATATGATGTTAATATTTAGTATAGGTATCCCTATAAAGTAGTAAAATATTGTTATCACATGTCAATAATTCAAGAAGCCTTGAGACATGTCCAAGTGAGGTCCCACTAGAATATAGTTCTATACATCTAGTATCATACTCACTTATGACACCCTCCTAGGGGGATCACATCATGCATCAACAAGGCCACATAAAATCCTTTTGAAGCTTGAAAGTCATATGTCAATCATTAATTTTTTTTGTTAAGAATAATCAATGTCAGAGTCATACTTGAGAGAATTCACAATGCTATGGTCACCATATCTTCATGTAAATATATACGCTCCATAATATTAGTGGTAATAATATTCTTAATCTTTTGAATTCATTTATCTTATGGTGTAACCTATTATTCTTGTAATATCTTGGCTCTCAAATTATATAATATTTGCACTTGACACTTATAACTAAATACTTCTTATAATTGTAGATACCAACATGTTAGAATACCGACCATATCATAAAATGTTCTTCAATATAATTACCAAATATATGAAACTCATGTTTAAAAATTATCCACTAATCTTATACTTCAACTTATTAAACAAAAGTTCATTTCATATACCATTTCATAGTATTTAAAACTATTTTCTTCAAGAAAAATATGACATACAAACTTTAGTACATTATCCAATTACAAAAATTCATACAACAGTAATTATAAACTTGCTTAAGCCTAATCAATATCTAAGTCATGCTTGAGATACTGAAACAATGTATCATCATATGAATATACTCCTAATAAATTTGGTAATGTTAATAGTCACAAAGACCATACAAGCTCTCTAGAAATAGAGGTTAACATACTTCCCCTAAGACAAGACTTTCTTATTCCAATTTACTTGTCTAGTACAAATTATACACTAAGATGTTTCAAGATATGAATTCTATAATATGATAATATATGTTTTGAGACATGATAAGAGCATTCTTATTACCATCTCAAATAATCATGCAATGAAGCCTTACTAAATAAGATGATTTCAATTCAAGATTACTAATTCGATAAGCTACATATTTCAGCTAACACAAAATTCTTGAAGATCTCTTATGATAGCAATATCTATGGTTAGACACTATTGTAAAAATGTATAATAATTTTATTTACTATTGATTAATATTCAAGGAATATATCAACATTTTTATGCAATAGTGGAAGCAATTGAAGGGTTGAAAGAAAACAAAAATAGTTAAGGAGAACTACCTACACTTAACTACCTATGCTTAACTGCCTACGGTTAACTTCTTACGCTAAACTTCCCACACTAACAATCTAACAATCTAATACATTATTTTGCTAACATTCCCCCCCCCCCCCCCCCCCCCTTTATTACATTGTTCCTTTAAGTGTATCTCTAAAACCTTACAATTTAGTTTTATGTCGAGACCCCCCCTTAAGGTTTACATAACAAAATTTGCTAATTACAAAATATCTATACATCTTTGTGAAGGTCTTCCTTAAAGAAACAAATCCTAAATCAGGTGAAACTCCATCAAGTTGCCTTGTGACCCTCAGAAAGGTGTAGCCCCTAGCTAAATTCTTGAGTTCTTCCTCCAATGAACTCCCAAATCATAGATTCCTGAATTATTTGACAACAATCCATATTGAGCTCTCCAAACACATGGCTCCATCAAGTTGTTTGATGACCCTTAGAAGGGTATAATTCGGATCACAGCCTTGAGTGTTCGCTGGACAACCATCCATATTGAGCTCTACACCAAACCCCTTGGCTCTAAAAACCAAACTTCACAATACATGTATCTTCAAATCTGTCAGCAACAATAAGGAAAAGCAAAAAACAAAAACCAAAAATGCTTCTCATGCAAAGCATCATCTCAAAGCAATAAACTAACTTGAGATGATGGAATCTCAATCTTTCAGTGCTACCAACCTCCAATATGATGGCGCAAAGTACGAACTTGTGAGGCTTCATTCCAAATCTTACAGAATATCTAACATTCAAATAATACATCAAACCAGAAATAACTTCTTTCGTCTTGAGTACTTGTTCAACTAGTACCTTCCTTTCAAAATACTTATCATCAAAATTTCTTACATCAACCCCACTCACATCCATCTTTGTGGAAGTGGCAATCACATAAACTTGATTAACTCCTTTGGTAGGTACACCATTCATCTTGAATAGATCGATAACCAAAAAACCCAGGTTTAACAAATAATGCACCCTTACCACAAAGCTTCCACACCACCTTTAAATAAACTGATCTAAAAAATGTTCACACCTCTAAAAATCCAAATCCAAATAATAACTTTATCAAAATAAACTACACCATCTCCTCTTTCATACAACAATGAAAATAAAACTGCAGTCTATTCTCCATGCACAACAGTAAATAATTCTACGCGCTTTTCACATGTTCAAGAGTATGATCAAATATTTCACATTTCTATGTTATTATTCTGCAAATATAACCAACGTCCACTCCTCCCTAGCACAACATATCTACACAGGTAGATTTTGATCAGTCTTACGCAATTTCTATTGGCAACCAACAATTCTTCTGCAGATTTCAACGTAGCCTTTATGCCTTGTCGCACTCCTTCCATCGCCAGTCACAGGAACAGAACATTGTGCACTCTGATAACTGTGCTCTACAAATTCTTACGATCTCTACGCCATTGCTGTTGTGAACATCTTCAATGTCTTTCATGTTAGGGTAGCCGGAGAACAATACGCAGTCATCTTCACATTCAAACGCACGTGTAAACACTCAGACGCAGCATCGCTCCAATGCCATTGAATCGCTCCAGTGCTCTGATACCAGTTGTTGTAAAAATGCATAATACTTTTATTTATTATTGATTAATATTCAAGGAATACATCTGCATTTTTATGCAATAGCGGAAGCAGTTGAATGGTTGAAAGAAAACAAAAACAGTTAAAGAGAACTGCCTACGCTTAACTTCCCACGCTAACAATCTAACAATGTAATAGATTATTTTTTTAACAGACAGGACACCTGGACTGTGGACAAAATGTCATAAAGAAATGTAGAACATGCGAGAAATGGGAGAAATTGTCTAATGCTTCATTCAGACAAACCCAAATCAAATAGATCCATGCCTCTCAGCTGCAAGAATACTATTTTAGGAAAGAAATGGTGAAGGAGGGTACTCATCTCTAGGTGAAAACATTCTGATGTAGCCGCAGAAATCTACTCAGCTAGTTCCACGCTGCCATCTCCATGGATATAAAACCTACATCTGGAATGTTGACAACATGTCATGCATACATCAGCCTAAGTAGGAGCCTCGCCTACGTGCACGAGAGACATGAACTCCAACTTTGTTGAATCATCGTCATAAACTGCTAAAATGTCTGTATCAGGATCCTCGTACAGGCAGCCATTGCCTCATTAAATAGCCAGTAAAAAGTCAAGATGACTTCGTTGCAAGGGAGGACAACCCTTAATCGTGAACCACCATGAATAGAACACTTCTCAGAAGTGAAGTACCCTCGCCTAAATGATACCCTGGTGCAATCATGGCTACGCGAGTGTGCACAAATAAAACGGGAGTCCAAGTGCCTTCTATTGCTTACCCTCGTCTCTGTCTTGACAAGCCAGTTTAGGAGAGCATACATCTGATGGCTGGAAACGAGAGTATGTGCGAGAGGAAGTCTACGTTGGGAGAAAAGAAAGCAAACGTCCAACAAATTCCTTCGTGGAAGGCATCGGTTGATCCAAACTTGGCAATATGTCCCGAAATTCTAGCTCCAAAGTCCATCGCACCACTACCAAGTACTTCAATCAAGCATGAGCTTCCATCCCTTGATAATACATTGCAGCTCCTACTTATATTTGATTTCTGTCTTTAAAACTTGATCTATGTCCATACTGGTTCGACATTCACCTTGAGCAGATGCTCGAGGTGTATCGAATCCTCTCGTCGCAGCCACTGCTATCTATTCTTTCGATTTAACTACCACCGGTGAAAACAGAAGGAAAGCTCTCCTTTAGCGCAGGCAGGGAGGATGCTGTCAACGGTTATGGAATTTAGCTTTTCACCGGCCAATTGCCTCTTTTACACGCCATCCTCTCCTTCCTCCCCCTTCTCCCAAACGTCCATCATTTATTGCTTGGTGGACGTCTAAACCAGCATTGAGTTTATTTACTGTGATAAGACAAGGGCCATTCTTCCCGCGTCCTCTTCACATGGTGCCCATTCCCCCTGTCCTCTCCAATTTAATGTCCTCACAAGAGGCCTATATCGTGGTCCATGCCTCATTAATTCGGCATTGACTGTGTTATTTTCTTTCTTTATTTTATTTTCTGCAACATCCACCGTGGAGGCAAATGACGGGGATGTGACAAAATGATCACCACAAATCCATAAATAAATTTCCATTGAACCCAAATAAAATCTCTTTACAAAGAATATGAGTATGAATTGCAATGGTTGTGCTTAAAAATGACTAGAACCAATAACTATATGATGGTTAGGCTCCTGGTTACAATATGAATATGGTTAATTGGAGACCTTGGTGGTAGCACCACTCATGCCTTGGTAATGAAGTCTTAACTTTGTGCATGATCCATAGTCATGGTGCATGGTTTAAGCAATGGCCCACCAACTATATTTTTCCTATCATGGTTAGGGATAGCAAGTAGTAGTGATAATGATGGTTGATGGATACTACAAGTAACAATGATGAGTAGTGAGGAAATCATTGGAAATTAGTATAAGCTAAGGTTTCCTCTACTACAACAAAAAAATAGCTTACCTTACTAAGTAGTCAAAAGGATTAGTTTTGGTTGTCTCATGCAATATAATTAACAAGGACCAATGCTTAGCAATGAAAGGGGAGGGGGTTACACATGTTTATAACCTATTGGCTAAGCAAAAGCATAGTGGGGCCTACAAGTGAGCATGATGAATTTTAATGTATATCTTCAAATGGGTGCTTAGTTCTCTCTCAAATACTTAAACAATGATGATTCAAAGGTAACTCATGACATGGAGTCAACAAGGTCAAAGTCCTTAGTCATTAACAATGAATAACCCATTACATTATGCACTAGGCATTAAAGAAGAAGATGTTAAGGAATAAAGGGAAAATCAATATAATAAGTGATTTTAATGAATTTTAAATGATGATTTAAACATTTAAATACTATATATATGATGTAAATTAAAGGGGCTAAAATTTAAATTAGTCCAATATTTTGATATGGCTCTTGGGTTGAAATAAGAAAATGGGAACTTTGAATCATGTGAGCTAAGTATGACCATGTTGAGACTTGATTTAAAAACAACAAGAAGTTTGTGAGATAGATCTGAAGTCCAAAAAGAAATTCTAGTACAAAGGTCTAAAAAGGGAACCTATTTTTAAGGAAAATTAGGTGTGTTGTACAATTAGAAAAAAAAAACTATCTCTTAGGGGAAAGCAATGTGAAATTATTAAAATATAGAACATTTGGGTGATAACAAGATGAAATCGTTGCTCAAACAATATCATTTAAATTCAAATTATTCTAGGATTGAAATAATTGTAGACGACATCCACTTATTTAGAGTGTGCATGTAGATGGTTTAATTACTCCTTTATAATTCTAATAGGATTAGTTTGATAGACAAGGAAATTAGGTAGATATATGTAATCATTCTTAATTCACATGATCTATCACTTTTCTCCTAGCTAGGCATTCATAACCTTGAGAAAATGACCTTTCATCCTACTCATGACATAGATTTGTTGGCAACTGAGTGTCCATAGGCCTACTTGAGATACAAAAATCACTAAGAGAAATTAAGGCTCATTTATTTTTCTACACAATTACAATTTTTTTTCTTTTTTGATATTTCTTTAATTTTCATATTTTCTTTCTTTTCTAATTTTTATTTTTATGCTCAATTGCATAGCAATGAATTTCTCTACCCAAATTGGGGATCACCATTGGAAAGTAGAAGTAATGATCAATAAAATGACACTTTAAATTAGCTTAATTTCACATATAATGTGTGATTAAGTGTCTTTTGATTATGAGAAAATCCATATATTGTTGAAGTAGTTCTAATTCAAATAGGCCTAACAAAGCCTTGTATATGGTTTCAAACTTTCATTTTTCTAAATTTTTTCTAAAAACAAGAAATATGGATCAAAGGAATTATGTAATGTTAGTAAAGTCAAGTATTAGAAGGAAGCCCTATAATGTAAGGAAAAATGGGCAAAAGATTAAACAAAATAAAAAATTAAATTAACTTGAAAATAAAAGAAATATACACTTTACATAGATAGGAAAAATTTCCTAGTGTGACTATATACCATAAACTCAACGACTCAAGAAAGAAAATCTAAGAATTGTGGCTGCTTTGCTTCTTTAAAGCATTAAATAGGATATGTTGGACTAATTTGACATAGAGGATGACAAGAACATCCTTGAACTCAAATGTGAAGATTTTATTTGGTTTAGGATCATGTTTAGGATGTTTATCATTGAGGATAAATAGTTGAGGGGGGTCATAGTCACCATGTTCTATCCATATGTAATTTTTGATATTCAAATTACCATATAATCAAAATAAAGTTTAGGATAAAACATAGGTAAAGGAGGAAATTCCTTGATTTGTATATTTTTCATACATATCTAAGAGATGGTATTAAGGAAAGTCTCCTTCAATAACTTGCAATTGATTAACATCTTCCCCTATCTCCTCATTTACATGCACCTGATCAATAAAATAATGAGTTAGCAATAAATAATGGTAAGCCATAATACTAAAAATATTAGCATAAGAAGCATTATCTTTGTGTATTAGAAAATCTATAAAATAAGGATTCATTCTTAAGTAATAACCTCTCAAAATTATTTTCACAAGAAATAACCTCAACCTTTCAATTATTTAAGATGTTTTAACATTGAAATCATAAAAACCAATATATGATACTCATGTCCAGTAGTTCTTGATTAAGAATTCTATATCAATTTTCATTCTTGTATATTTGTATGTAGTCATGTATTCTTCCTCTTTAGATGAGTGTTTTTCATCAATGCATCATTTCTATCCATAGAGCACAACAAATCACATTCACATCTCATTCCTTCTTGTTCAATCTACTCTCATGCCTTCACAATGATGTTGAAACTAAAGTAATTATTATTTGAATTTAAATCATAATAAGTATTTGAAATATCTTTCCCACTAGTTTCCCGAGAGATAAATTCCAATAATTTGTTCCCTTTTGCATAAAATTTTGAACATAAGAAATTCCTTCAAAATTCTAGGCCTATAGTAATTTTAGGGTTAGAATTTTTTTTTGGATCTTTCCTAAATACTTGGTGACATTTTAATAAGTTAGCATGAAGCATATTCTCCTCCTCAAGGCCATCCAATATCTCATAATTTTAAATTTTGAATTTTATCAAATACTATTATTTGTTGTTTTAAATATAAATCAAGGATACATGAGCCAACCTCCCCATGAAAAATATTCTCCAAACATTAAAAAAATAATCATTCTAGACTTTTGAAGATTTTCATTTTTCTATGCTGGAAATATGAATCAACATTAACCCACTTGAAGCTGCAGTCTTCAATGGATCACCAAGAAGAATACCATTCACATGAACAAGAAAGTAGTGCCCTATGAGCAAGAAGACAACTTGATCAAATAATGATTTATGATGAATTGATCTAGGATAATTTACAATGTACAAGAACCTTCCTTATATAAGCAAAGGAGAGAGGTAGTTGGATAACCACCTTAGTTGCAAACATTGAACATACTAATGTACAATTATAAATGCTTGAGAGAAATATTAAACGCCTAGATAACTACATGATAATTAATGAGATATGGTCCCATTAAATACTAGTTTTTAGAATGTCACCTAGGAAACTAACTTCTAAGTAAACTTATTAATGATGTGAATAGGTCCTCACTAATATCTAGTTAGGAAATAACCCCATTCACACTAGCATTCTATGGCTCAAATTTTGTAACAAACTTATTAGTTTAAGCTTGTATAGTATTTTGATTATTAATTTTATCTCTTAGCATAAAATATAGCCTAATAAGGGATTCAAGGAAATTAGTCTCTCCAAGATAGCTAGATTCATCTAGTTAAAATTTATAAAAAGGGTAGGGTTAGCTATTGTGCCTACTAAGCCTACAATATTTTTTAATATTGGACAAGGAAAATTACGAATAGTAGGAGATACCAATGGGTAGATAAAAGAGAAACCTAAAAAAAACTACCAAGAATTATAAAGTAGCCACTAGAGGGCTAAAGGAGATAAAACGTAATTATTTCATAAAATGAAACACTCCTTGACTTTGGCCAAAAATTTTATCATTATGAAACTACATAATTTTCTCTTTTATTTGCTAAAGCTAATCCATGGATTTTACACTATCCCAAGGATAAGAATTGAACCTACAAAAATAAACAAGAAATTTAAAGAAGTTAGAGTAAAGCCTTATAGTAATAGTTTCCTAATAACAATTTCTAAAGAACACAATAGTACATCTAGTTTTCTAGATATGATTAAAAAAGACTTGTCTAATGCAATCAAGCATGGCATTAGTATGTAGAAAAAAACAAAAAATAGCTTCTTTTTATTTAGCTCATGATAAAAAATAGTAAGAAAACTTCTAAAATAGTAGTCCATTGATTCTTAAGAAATGTGTAATCCCAGAAGATGTGTTTTAAATTTTTATCAAATGAAAAAAAGAGGGTGATCCCACAATACTAGTTTACAATTTTTGGCCAAACTAGACACTAAACTAAATTTTTTTAATAAATCTTCAGTTTCGGACACCTATTTAACAGCTAAACTGTGAGGAATTTGAAAATGATGCAAACTAGTGATTTGTGACATTTTGTCTATAGATTCTAAATATATTTTTTTCAATTTTTTTGGAATCATATTGCACTTATTTTTCCATCTCCTTTGAAAACTATTTTTTGTCAATAAACACCATTTTTAAGGAATGACGCTCACCGTATAACACAACTTTTTTTCGATGAAGGATAATTTTTTTTTTTTTTTTAATTTAGATTTGTAACTATGATATATAGTGCTTCCAATTGGTTTCATAGTGTTTTATTTAATATTTTTCCCTTAATCGAGTTTTGAAGTCAAAACAATTATAATTTAGACATAGGAAAACTGTATAACACAACCTTTTTTGTATGTATCGAAATTCAATTTATTTATTTTTGTTAAATCAAGGACTTCAATATCTAGTGCACTCATATTTTTCAAAATTTTTTTTGATAATCTTCTATTTTTCCACATGTGTAGAACATAGAGCTTGATTTTCGGTGAAAAAACTACATTCACAAGAAATAAAAAATAAATATAATAATTAAATTAAATTTAATTAAAATTATACGTTTTTGGAAGCTTATAATAAGGAGTACATACTTACAAAAAATAAATTTTAAATGAATTTATTTGATTCCCCAAAAGGTAAATCAAAAGTGGTTTTTTATCAGCATTTTGATAGGTGTAAAGGAGACTCTGTTATAGGTATGGTTTAAAAATAGCGGAGTTTTATCCAAGGAGGCTTGGTCTAAGGTGGTTTGATCAGACCCTCTTCAATTGGAATCCTTTAAATGCAACTTTTCAAGGCTTAAATCATTATATTTTCTAAAAATATGTGATTTCAGCAAAAATCAGGATCTCTCAGAAAGTGTAAACCA
Source organism: Sequoia sempervirens (assembly GCA_007258455.2). NCBI lineage: Eukaryota > Viridiplantae > Streptophyta > Pinopsida > Cupressales > Cupressaceae > Sequoia > Sequoia sempervirens. The sequence goes on from VDFB02000008.1 coordinate 365,674,929, forward strand.
CTATTGTGGTAGCACCCAAGAGTAGTTCATTGGTTGAAACATAGTACATTTTAATATTTCCCAAAAAATTATCTTGTAACATACAAATTTTCAAGCAAATACATTTGTTTCAAAATCATCTTTTCATTTCTAAAATTGAGCACTCATTTTGGTCCAAAATTTGGAGCTAAATCTACACTTTCATTTATGATTGAGATGAGGCATAAGAGGACACTAAGGAAGTGTTTGAATAAAGACTTCCTTTCAAGGAATATAATTTAAATGACTAAAAGATATCCATCTTTAATCCTTACAAAAGTGGCATTACCTAGGGGTACATACTTTCAAATAAATATCTACAGGAACTAATGACTATACAAATATTATAAATTATTTATATTTATTTCATAGCCCATGATTACCTTTGATAATTTACCATGAAGCTTAATCAAAATAATAAAAATCCAAAATATCCTTAAACTATCAAATGCCTTTCATTAAAAAAATAGAAATCATGTATAGGAAAGCTAATAACAAGTGGTTGATTAATTAATAAGTTTATTCCCTTGAATTGATGATGAGGAAAAACTAAATCCATGTTGCAAGGAAGATTCATTCCACTTTAAATATTGAGAAACTTGTTGTCAAGCTTTCCAAATGAACTCTAAAGGAAATTAATCTTTGGTTTTAAAAATGGCATAGGAGGATTTTATCTAACCAATTCACCACTTGCCACTTCTTCTTAACTACAACTTTAATTATTTAGCGATGAACTAGAACTTTCCATTGTTCATCCCCACTATCATCTCTTGTAATATACTTCACAACAAGTTATAACCCTTGTTTTTGGGTCTATGAGCCCTAAACCTCCTTTACATCTTAGTTAAGTGTAATGAGACTAAGAAGAGGAAATGAATCCAACATTACCATCCTATTTAGAAAAAAATGAACTATTTTGTTTAATTCATCATAACACTTATTGGATGACATCTAAAAGGATGAGTAATACACATGGGTGGAAATAAAAATTCTATTAACAACTTGAATTTTATTTTCTAAAGAATAATTTTTTACTCTAATTAAATAATTTGATTTTAAGTCAATTTAAGAACTAGTCCCATTTTTTTTAAAAAAGGAGCCCTGATCAATTAGAATGTTAGAATATCTTATCTCCCCATGTTTAATTTTCCTCTATTCCTAAGGAATCCACTAATCGGTAGAGTTAATTTGAGGCATGAAAAATTAGTTTTGTTATGAGCTAATTGAGAACCATAAATAAAAGAATAAAAATTTAGGATATTCAAGGTATTATATAATTGTTCTTCAAAACTTGGTAGAACATATATACCTATTAAGAACATAGTTTGTTTAACTCTCACAATGTCATGCATAATATGTTGTCAATATGTGTTGTCATTGATGTCAAGTGTGTGTGCTGAAGTTTGTATAATACTCTGGAATTAGTTGATGTGTAGAGATATCAAATGATACATTCACTAATGTAGTAAATTACGTAGAATGGTGATCAATTTGATGTCTATGTATGATGTGGAGGTGGGTACACTTGTTCCAATATGTTTCCCATACATACCTATATTGATATAATTCCTATTTTGTGTACCACATTGAGATAAGTTGTAGATGATTTGCTAAGGAATTCATACTGTATACTCTAAGATAAAGTCACGGTATTTTGGTCTGCATCCTTTTGTAGAGAAATCCTTTTCCTTGTGGTTTAGAACATAATATGGTTGAGATGTGAAGGTATTATATCAAAGAATTCAATTCATTACACCTTCAAAAGTAAAAGTTATAAGTGACAAAATTTTGGTGTGTGCTCTGGCAGAGTAAAGTATTGACGGTGTGTTGGAATGCTTCACATTCCTCTGGAAGTGAAGTTCTGGACTTGTGATCTTGTGGAAATGTTTAGTGATGTTCAAAGCATAATATGTTACTTTATCATGTTAATTGATGGTCTACAAGTGTGGTTTTCAAATGACTATGTTGTATAGTTCATTCAGGATGCTTAATTATTCCACAAAATATATTTTTCTCTTCTTGCACTAGTACTTAATGATCAAATACTTTAGAAGATCATTGAAGAGGTATTGTGAATAATCTAAAATTCTCACATCTTGGTCCACATGATACTTTTGGTTTCTCCCTAGTGGTGCAAAGTTGAACAGTTTGTAGTTTTGGTGGTGTTATCATTATTTGGTCCAATAATCTTGTTTCCTTCATTTGTAGTTGATCTTGATTAATTAATTTTACTTTGGAGGATGTGTAGTGATTCTTTTTGGTATTTTTATGCCATGTATTTATCCACAAATCATTTTCTCTTCATAATGTATATGTTTGGAGCCAACCTATTTTGTATCATATGTTTCATCTAAAGGTCATCTTGGAGCTGACCTAATTAAGTTTTTGAGTTGTTGCAGAGGGTATTTATAGAATAAAAAAATCATTTGTGAAATAAACTGAGTACAATGAATTGAGATTGAGCCATATATTGAATATGAAGTGTGCGAAGTCAGTATGATGGAGTGATTGTGTGAAAAAAGGACTGTAACATCAAACTATGTTGGATGCTTTTTTATAGTAGTTCACATTCATGCTTTTCATTATAATTTTCATGTATCCTACTTTTAGATAGTGAGTCTCAATATGTCCTTGTATATTTCCCTATGGTTACATGCCTTAGTTTTCAAGTCCTTGAGCCTTAAACAACAGTGCAATTTTTGTAAGTAGTGAGCTTCATATATTATGAGTTAACTCTCATTGTGGTTTTCCCCTCATTTTGTTTTCCACGTAAAAAAGTTGGTGTGCTTGTGTGGTGAATGTTTCCATTTTTTTCTCTTCTTTCTGTTAATGTTATTTGATGTTTAAATTGCAAAATGAAATTATTTATGTTTTAGTATATATGTTGATTCACCCCCCTCTCAACATTTTGGTGTGTTCAATAATTGGTATCAGATCCAGGTGCCTTTGAGAAGCCTAACAGTTTAGGTAGATCTTGCACTTGAACACATGGAGTCTATAGCAAATATCAATGATATGTTTATTCTCAAACTAGATCTAGAGTCAATGGAACTTGAAGGTTTGGAAATCAATCTAGAAGATTGTGAAGTAGATTTTGAAGAACTCCAGTTTGCTAAATTAAAGATTTGGATGAATAAATAAAACTAAATATCAAATATGAAGTCATCCTTGAAAAATTAGAGGAGATAATTGGAAAATTTAATGCACAAGTTGGGAGATCAAAAGAATAAATTGGAAAACTGAAAGCTTAAATAGGAGGAGATAAAGGATGTGAAATTAAACTCAAGGAGGTAGAAGATGTTATCTTTAATTTGAAATTCAATGTTGAAGAAGGAAAGAGGATTGAGGATTGCTTGAATAACAAGCTAAATGATAAAACAACTAAATGTTCAAATATTGAGGAAGAGATTGCCACTCTGAGAAATGAATTGGAGAAAGAGAAAGAGAAAATTGATAAAGGCTTAAAATTGAAAGGAGGACCTATAATTTTTGATGAGTTGATTAACTCTCAAAAGCCATCAAAAGAGAAATCTAGTCTTAGGTTTGAAAAATGGAAAAAATCTATGACCTTTGCATTTGCAAACCTGTATGATAACTTCAAAGTAGAAGGATAGTCTAAAACAATGGAGGAGAAAGCCTGCATTGAAAAAACCTAAGGAGACATCCTCTAGAGATGAAAATAAAAATCAAGACAACAATAAAGAAGGTGGACTCATTCTTGTCTAGAACAAGAAGAACTTCAGAAAGCCTGCCCCTAAACAAATTGGGCCTACCAAATTCAATGGTAATTTCTATACCTCTAATAAGATTGGTCATAAGGCTATTGAATGTAGAAACAAGATGAGTTAGAATTCATTTAGGCCTCCAAGGTAAAATAGTATTATATAGGAGTGAATTTTCACCCCTCTCACAAATTCCCCTTTTACACCCCCTACTTTAGAAAAATCAAACCCGACTAAGAAATTCCACTTCACCTATCCACATTGAATCCACTTGGCCCTTGTCTTTTGTGTTGGTAGGAGAATTTTTATCAGGGATGTGAGTGCGACATGTGGATGTCTGGGTGGTGCACTGCCATCCTTGACAGATTCCTACCTCTAGAATCCACAAGGATGTTACATTCTCCATTGGACATGAAGGTTAACGCCTTTTTGTCAAACAATTGGCCCAAAAATGGCCCTTTCCCTCCTAATCTCCCTTCAAATGTATATTTTTCACATCCATTCTTCTTCACAATTCTAGGTGGATGTCTGGGTGGCGCACTGCCATCCCTGATAGATTCCTACCTCTAGAATCCACAAGGATGTTACATTCTCCATTGGACATGAATGTTAATGCCTTTGTGTCTACCAGCTGGCTCGAAAATGGCCCTTTCCCTCCTAATCTCCCTTCAAATGCATATTTTTCACATCCATTCCATCTTCTTCACAATTCTAGGCATTCACTTGATCTTTTTTGCATCCTTTTTGCATCTCTTGAGCATTACTCAGTAGCTTGTTGCTCCATCAAATTCACTAAGAACGTGTTGTGCTACCATAGAAGCTATGATTTTGGTGTCTTGCAAGACCTCCTTCATCATCACTGCGGCTGTGTCGACTTTTACAAGATCATAGTATTGCATTCTCCCTTCATTGGCCTTGAGTTCCTTTGGATGGAGGTGGTATTGCTTCACTGTCCTTATTTTTTCATGGTTTGATAGAGTAGCATTGTGTCTTTCATAGTGTTCATGCTCTTTCTTTCTATTTCCTTTATTGCATTTTCTATCTCGTGGCTTTCCTGGCTGTGCATGGAGGTGGAAACACCAAAGTGAGGGTTTGACTTAGGAAAACCCCTATAAAGCCCCAAAAATTTTCCTCTGTTAGCTGTGTGTAGGTGCACGTGTGCATGGAGCTTGCTGGTGAATTGGACTTTCAGTGAGTTGGTCTTCGTCACTCTAGTTTTCATCACCTTCTTTATCATATTCATAGCTATTTCTCATACATTATTATTCTATTCATTTTGTTAAACTTCATTAGCTAAATCGTAAGTAGGATTTTGGAATTTTGGTACTATACTTCTCCACTTCTTGGTCATATGGATGCCAATGCACCAGAGAGATGCTAGTGTGCCATGCTACCCCCCCTGATTCACACTGTCATCCTCGAGTAGAGAGCTATCTAAGGTATGGTTCAGATTCCAAAAACTGGATCGTTTTACTCCATTTAAGTACTTGGATCAGTAGAGTGACATAAGTACTTGAGAGTGCTCTTCATTCTCTATCCTCAACCTAAAACACCTGCTTAGCTCAAGGTAAGATAAGGCGGCCTTCCACTCTTGGCTCTCCATGACCTAGAGCCTTGGTGTGGTTGGTCCCCCTACCTTACATTTTGGTGAACCCAATGTGAACCATTTTGGTTCTGTTTAGCTATGCTAAAAATTCCTTTCCTCATATCCTAGGAGTGTTGTGGGTGTGTGTTGCAAGGCACCTAGCCTTCCAACCCTACCTATGACCCCTAGTGGCATCATTTGAATGTTCCATAAGCATTATAAAATGAAACCTTAATTGGGTCACTGTCTAGTTGAAAAACCTTTGGGGCCTCTATGAAAGTTACAACTAGTATATGCGATGGCCTACTTTTTACACCTACGCATCCCATTTGCACAACCTGCGAGTAGTTCTCCTAGCATAAATTTTACCTCACAAGACCTGCTGATGAATTATAACAAAGAGCCATCTCCTCGATACATCCTCGTGTGAATCAATAGAAACACTATAACAGGTGTTCTTGTTGACCCAACATGTAGGGTGAATACATTACTGAGGAGATTATGTTGATCAATTTCTTGCACAAAGATGGGTATGATGCATCTGAGAGTACCATCTATACACACAATGGACTTTTTGTACCTCCCCTTGGTTTCATCACCTTGTCCATTTTATTTGGACTTAAATGAGTGAATTTACTCTTTGACATAATCTTAGGGTCTAAACTCTTCAAGGTGAAATTGGGTATCCCATAGTTGGTTGCTATGAATGTAGTTCCCTTGGTCATGCATAAGTGTCTGAAATTCATCCATGAGGGTATAGAGCATCTAGTTTATGACAACAACTATAAACTATCGGTTGCACGTGGTAGCTATTCACTGGATCACTTTTGGCCTACACCCATTGGTTTGCTTCCTCCTAGAACTGACCTCATGTATCGAACCTATATAAAGTGGAAAAGTGGGTGCTTAATGCCTAAAGTGAGATACCCTTAGTCTCCCTATGCCATCTCACATAGTGCTTGCCTGAAGGCTGGCAGCAATGCCACCTCGGCTCGGAAAAGAGAAAAGGAGAAGTGTGCTCAACACTCTTCTTCTTCTACTGTGATTGTCCCTCCTATTGCTTCCTCTTGCCCTACTACAGCTTCATCGAATTCCACTCCTAGGTGATTGATAGAGAATCCTATGGTGCCCACTTGGTGAAAGCCCAAGTGTTTAGTGTTTGAACTTCCCGTTCTACCCACAGTTACTAGGACCATTCAATACGGTAAGAGGAGGGGTCCCTATGGGGAGTCCTCCATGTCTTGGCCTCCATTGCCTCCTATCACTCCTTGTGCTAATTCAGTAAATGGGAAGAGACCTATTGTTGAGGCATTAGAGCATACTCACCCTATTATTGTTGCAACCTCCTCTCAATCTCTCCCTCCTTCTCCCATCCAAGAGTCTCTCCCTCTATCAAAAATTACCTTGATGGATACTCTAATGGAAAAACAAGAGTCCTCTATCCCATCCCAACTCCTGGCCTCTAGCTCCTAGAGTCACAGGAATCACCTTGCATGTGAGCACAAGCATCGATGAAAGGCTATGGCCATTGAGCAAGCTATTCTTCAAAGGAAAGAAGGGGAATCAACCACCCTTGTTTCAGGGCCCGTTGTTGTGTCCTCCTCTCTCATCCCCTTTGTTTCAATTCCATCAACCTCAATGTTACTTCTAGCTCTTGCTGCGAGTGTAAATGACCCTCACCCAAAAAAGGTGCAGGTGTTTATTGCTCCTTCGGTTGAACCACCTCTCCTAATGTCCGTCTCAGACATCCCACCATTCTCAAAGCCTGTGGACATGCCCAAAACCTCAGCAGTGTCTATCACACTTTTCTCCTCCTCCTCTATGCTTTCTCCATCATCGATGGGGATCTCATATCCTTCGGCGAAGTGAAAGATGGAGGATAGTATTGCTAGTAAAGGGGGTGAAAGAGGAGTCCACCTTCTTTGAAAAGTGATCCTGCATAAGCATGTATCATCCCTGTGATGAAAGAAGTTTTTATGTCCTAGAAGTTCATCATTGCTCTCGAATCACTCAGTGAGCCTAGTAGTGTGTCTTGGGTGCCACCTCTCTCATTCGATGAGGTAACACATGGAACTCCTGTGAAGTACATGTTTAACTGTTTTGATGAGGTCCTAACCCTTTCAGTGATCTTCACAAAGTTTCTGACCTTTACCCCACAGGAACTAAGCGAAGGAGACCTTGAAGAGTCCACTTCCTTGGATCTTGTTGCGGGGAAGTCAGAGGGTTCCCCCCTTGACATTCCACCCTTACAGGCTCACCCACCTTCCTTATATAATGATCTAGATTGGGAGACCGATGACCTATTGGTTGATGAGTGTTAGGAGGCACCTCTTCTTTATCTATAGTGTATATTATGTGTGCATGTTTGTGTTTCTAGATGACCCTTGTCACCCCTATAGGTGCTTGGATAGAGGAGTGTTTATGTGTCGTAAAACTTCCTCTATTTGTGGCATCATTCTTCCTTTATGTGTATTTATTTTTAACAATTGGGGATGATGCAAAGTGTTGGGGGAATTTGGGCTTCCCTTCCATGTTGACCCAATTTTTAATTTTTATTTTCACTTCTTGTCCATTCTTCACATGGTTTGATATAGTAAGGGGTTGATGATAGTTCATCTATATATTTTTCTATACGTATATATTTATGAGCAACTCTAACCCTGAAATATCATATCACCCCTGTCCCTTGTGTGTTATGTTATTGTTTTTCTTTCTTCATTTCTTTCTCTCTTCTTTGCTTGATTTGTGATGTTGTGGTGCTCATGTGTTGTCCTTTGTGTGTCTGACAACATTGCCACAATGACATATTTCTATGTTCTGTAGACCACAACATCACTTTTTCATTCTTTCTTTTCTCTCCTTAGGATGCTATATGCTTTATGCTCGACACACATCATCCTAAGGGTGGGCTATCATGTCATTTTTTATTTTTGGAAAATGCATTCAATGGAAAACGAATCTTTTCTTGAAAATATCTTTCAAAAATCACATTCTCAACAAGGACCCCCAAAAAAACTTGTTTCCTTCATCATGGGTTCACAAAGAAAGATCTTGAAGAAATTCCCTTCGAGGAGAGAGAAACTTTTCCTATGGGAGAAGCCTCAACCTTCCCCTCATGAGGGGTCATTTTCTTCCTTTCAAATTCCTTGATGAAGTGAGCTTCTTTTGAAAGGATTCTTTGATGATGAATTTATTTACAAAAAATACGCTTGCACTTTCAAACTGTGTGTGCCTTGAGTGGACCCCTTTTCTTTTGAAGGGTTCTTAAGGGACCCCTTTGAAAGCTCTTCCTTCAAATTTTGATTGTCTACATGATTGTTTGCTTGTTTTCCTATGTGGTTGCCTTTTTTTTGTAACATGTTTTATATGTGGATTAACATGTTGCTTTTCAGGTGTTCCTATGAAGTTGCTTTCTAGTCTGACTCTACAAAGTCCCCTAACATTGGGATTCCTTCAGGAGAGAGTACCTAGGGAGTTCCTTCTTTACAGGTTTGAGGTCATGTGAAGCGCTTGCATCCTGTGGGATTTTCCCATCATTGGTCTATGGGACTTCAGTGTACTTTGCTCAACTCTGTAGTTTTGGAAATCTACATAGTCCTTTGTTTGAACCTCCTTAGGAGAGAGTACCTATGGAGTTATTTTCCTACCCTACGCTTTTGAGCTCGCCAGATTGCGGTCTGCTTCCTCTATAGTTCAGGTATACATGTCCAAACTCTTCAAGCTACTTTACTGAACACTCATTGACACTCATGCTCGCTAAAGTGGGGAAAAAATGTATAGGAGTGAATTTGCAACCCTCTCAAAAATTCCCCTTTTATGCCCCCTACTTTAGAAAAATCAAACCCAACTAAGAAATTCCAAATCACCAATCCGCATTGAATCCACTTGGCACCTGTCTTATATGCCAATGGGGGAATTTTTGTGGGGATGCGAACATGGCATGTGGTTGTGTGCACAATGTGTTTCCATCCCTGATATATTCCTACCTCTGGAATCGATAGGGACGTTACATTCTCCATTGAGCATGTAGCGTAATGCCTCTGTGTTGACTAGTCCACCCAAAAATGGCTCTTTCCCTCCTAATCTTGCTTCAAATGTATATTTTTTACATCCATTCCATCTTCTTCATAATTCTAGACATTCAATTGATCTCTTTTACATCCTTTTTGCATCTCTTGAGCATTACTCAACAACTTGATGCTCCATCAGCTTCACTAAGAACGTGTTGTGCTACCATAGAAGCTACAATTTTGGTGTCTTGCAAGACCTCCTTCATCATTGCTGTGACTGTGTCCAATTTTCCAAGATCATAGTCTTGCATTCTTCCTTCAGTGGCCTTGAGTGCCTTTGGGTGGAGGTGGTATTGCTTCACTATCCTTCTTTTGTTGTGGTTTGATAGAGTAGCATTATGTCTTTCTTAGTGTTCATACTCATTCCTTCTATTTCCTTTATGGAATTTTCTATCTCATGGATTTCCTAGCTATCCATGGAGGTAGAAACAACAAAGTATGGGTTTGACTTAGGAAAACCCCTATACAACCATAAAATTATTCCTCTCTTGGCTGTGTGTAGGTGCACATGTGGATGGAGCTTACTAGTGAACTAGAATTTCAGTGAGTTGTCCTTCGTCACTCTAGTTTTCATCACCTCCTTTATCATATTCATAGCTATTTCTCATACTTTATTATTCTATTCATTTTGTTAAAATTCATTAGCTAAACTATAAGTAGGTTTTTATAGTTTTGGTACTATACTTCTCCACTTCTTGGCTGTATGGATGTTAGTGCACTAGAGAGATGCTAGTGCATCACATTGTCATCCTAGATCCACATTGCATCCTCAGGTAGAGAGTTGTTTGAGGTACAATTCAAATTCCAAAAACTAGCTCATTGAGCTCCATTCAAGTACTCATATTAGTAGACTGATAGAAGCACAAGTTGAGAGTGCACTTGATTCTCTATCCTGAACCTAAAACACCTGCTTAGGTTGAGGTAAGATAGGGTAGCTTTCTGCTCTCAACTCTCTATGACCTGGATCCTTGGTGTGGTTGGTCCCCCTACCTTACAGGTATGTAATCTCAATCATTTCATGTTTAGTTCTATGTTTGCAATAAATTTAGTCATAAGACTAATGAATGCAGAAGTAAAGTGATAAGGGGTGGTAATTGTATTACTCCTCAATCCCTTTTTTGTTACTACTACACATGCAACAATTTTGGTCATAGGGTTGCTAATTGTAGATCTAATGTGAGAAGCAATTATGTTCCACAAACTAGTATCACCTGCTAAAATTGTAATAAATTCAGACACATTGCAAGGTGTTACAAGGGAAAGAATGTAAGAAATTTTGGTCCCTAAAATAATATTGACTCTAATCAACAAAATAAGATAATGAACAAGGTATGACAAAAAAAGGAAGAAAGTGAACCAAATAATGAATTTGTACCTCAACCTGGTGTAGATGGATCCTCTAGTAACTAAAAAGAAAATATTAGCTCAAAGGAAGTTTCAAATGCAAAACATTTTCAAAACCCTGTAAAGAATATGATGTTGAAGTTTTCAGCATAATGGTTAATGGTGATATGGATTTGTTTTCTCAAGGTTCTAGAGAAAATATACTCTCTACGGAAGTATTTTGAATGATCATAGTTTCCTACGATATCTTAGATAGTAAAAAGTTGCTTGTGTCAATAACTAAGAAATGCATTTAATGCGGAGCAACTAGGATTGGTGTGAATCATATTTAGTCCCTATTTGATCAAAATTGATTTCATTTGAAAGATATCAAGTGTATGGAAGTTCTAAGGAAGAGAAGAAGGTTTTTAGTGTGTTGCATGCAAACCCTAATGACAATATTCATAAGTACTTCTTTGGTTTTCTTGTAAAACACTAAAATTTAGAAAGTGTTAGTGTGGCTACACCAATTATTATTGATGTTGTTGAGAAGCGAAGGGAAAAATTCAAGAAACATCCATACATATCCACTATGGCCAAAAAGGATGGAGTGTTCTCTTGTGTTTCTATCAATGTGTTGGATTCAAAAAATGTGTGCATCTATATTCACTCATAACTAAATGAGTACAACCATCTAAAGGTGGAAGAGTTTAGACACAATTATCTTTCAAGTGATGTTTTTAGCTCAAGCTAGAGTATGCAAATGTGGAAGAAAAATTTGTTTATATGCGTGGAAGGGTTTGTTGGAGTATAGGACCACTGAGAGGGGGATGAATCAATGGTCAAATGAAAAAACCAATTTCAAAACTTCACTCACTTGATTATTCAAAGAGGCTCTATTGAAAATACTTCAAACAATCTAGATATTGTGTGTTGACGGAGACACAAAGATATGTGAATATGAATATAACACTTAAATTAAAGATGATTAATCAATCACAAAGGATGGAGTGTTCTCTTGTGTTCCTAGCAATGTGTCGGATTCAAAAATGTGTGAATCTACATTCACTCATAGCTAAATGAGTACAACCATCTAAAGGTGGAAGGTGGAAGAGTTCATATGCAATCATCTTTCAAATGATTTTTTTTAGCTCAAGCTAGAGTATGCAAATGTGGAAGAAAAAATGTGTTTAGATGTGTGGAAGGGTTTGTGGTAGTATAGAAGTAATCAAAGGGGGGGTGAATCAGTGGTCAAATGAAAAAACCAATTTCAAAACTTCACTCACTTGATTATTCAAAGAGGCTCTATTGAAAATACTTCAAACAATCTAGATATTGTATGTTGACGGAGACACAAAGATATGTAAATCTGAATATAACACTTAAATCAAAGATGATTAATCAAGCACAATATAGCACACCACCAAGAGAAAACATAACAAAAAATTTATGAGTGGAAAACCCTAAAATGGTGAAAAAAAACTCTGAAACATTGCTTCATTAAGCCTTACTAGCTAAAACTTCTTGATTACATATTGCATGCCTCACTAGAAATACAAGCAGCCTCATTGGCTACACTCTATCTACCTCACTGGAAAAGCACTATGCCTCACTAGCAAACATCATGCCTCACTAGAAAACACCACTTCAAAAGAAATAAACAAAACTCAGAGGGTTATTCTATTTCCATACAAATCACTACTCTATCAAACACTTCATCTCCCTTATTCACACTTACCATAGCATTATATCAACAATCTTAAAAAGATAGTTCTGAAAATTCACTGACTCCTCTGGAAATCATCATGCTCTGATCAGAAAAATAATATACTATGTATCAATATAATCATAGAATACTATTATTCATGTCTACCTTTCTTGAATCAACTCTATTTACAATGCAATCCATTGCTCAAACTCTCCTTGACATTCATGCAAGTATTCAATTCTTCCATACATAATTAAAGAGTTCTCTATAGAATCCACATCATTAAAAAATCTATATGAATAGTGAACCAAGACCACTGCACAAACCTTGAGTGATATACTTTATTATCAAATAGAAAGATGAAAATAATTGTACTTTTACATAGCCACATGTGCTTACTATTGAAACAATCAACCTTATGCAAAGTCACTATCATACAAAGGCACAGGTAAGACTTTTATGAAAAATTAATCAGATACTTTGTTGTATTCACAATATCTTTGTCATGTTCTCAGATAGAGGCCTCTAACATTCATTGAAAACATATTCTTCTATTTATGATGAAAATACTCTCTAGCACTATCATACAAACTTTTCTTTCTATATAACCCTTGTGCATACTAAACATATATGATAGACACCTCTCTTTGCATAATGTTAAGTTAAGATTGATATCGTAGCTTCCCTAATGCACTAAAAGAGACTACACAAAGGTTAGAACCCCTCATTACATTGGAAAACACATTAAATCCATTTCTATGGAAAGATGGTTACAAAACTATGCACAACTACCACTCAAAGGTGACGTTCATACATCTGCCAAAGTTTATACTTGAGAAGCAACCATTCACTATGTTTGAAAATTGGTCTTTGATCTTCACCTCCCGCCAATCAAATGATTAAAAAAACAACCCTTGATCTTCATTTAAGTGATATGATAAATCTATAACCTATTTGGCCAGTTGTTGTATAAGGAAGGGTTGGTCACTTGATGAACACAACCCCCTTTAAGTAGTCACTTAAGTGACTCTTAACCTATTAAAGTAGGTCAACTTTAAATTATAAAAAAAAAATTCCTTTGAAAAACCTTCACAAGAGATAAATCCTAGGAGTTAGGGTTTTTATGAAACCTTCAACAATCACCATTCACAAGTAGCTTTCCATGTTGTTGCATCAAATATCAATAAGGAACAATGTCAATTCAAGCACCAACACCTTGGGAACCATGAAAACTTTATGAAAACATATTCTTGAAAATATGATAAACTTTTTCCAAGTACTTTTAAATCAATACCATGATGTGATGAATGAAAAAAATATCAACACCAATACAAATACCATAAGATAATCAATAAACACTTTGATTTGAAGAAAATTTTGATCAAGCAACTTCAAGCTTTGAACACTACTTTGCATTTTACAACCTTTACATTTTGCATTTTGAACCATAACATGAAATGAATGTACAAATCCCTCACCATGAGAATATGAGAATATGATCAATACAATTATGTGAATCATTTGGCACTCTTTTGCATCACCACTATGAAATGAAGGAGCACCTTGGACACCATTATTGCTTGCATATGTTGCATCAACTTGCATAAACTTAATATGAACAAGTACCTTTGAGATCAATGATTTGCAAAGACAAATCAATCTCCAAACTCCATCAACCTTTGACAAATAAAGAGAAAGTACCTTTTGCAATAAGCATAATGAGATTATCGACAATATCCTTTGTTATGAAGAAATGTAGCATTGTTGAAGCATACCTTGTCTTTACATGATGAACAAGGAATACATCACTTTGCATAATGAATAAGGGAAACAACATTCACCAACATAAATTGTGAACCTACACCATGAAGTGAACCTTTGGATGCAACCTTTGACATCAATGAAAAACACCATTATCAATAGGGTTTCCCCAATTTTTTCTTTGAAGATGAATTGGCCAGAATTTCCTTGAGTTAGATTCATGAAGATATATTTTTGCTTGATCAAGCCCACCTAATCACAAAGGAAGCTATTAGGGTTGTGATTGGATTGTGATGAGTGAAGAAGTTATGAAGCTTATTAGAGCTAGATTTGACAAAAGAACCCTAACTGTGGATGACATCTCTAACTTAGGGGTCTATTATGCCATGATGGGTATTGCATACAAAGTTTACTACACAAACATGGAAGGTTCTGCTACCACCACCACCATCTACACTGCTTATCAAATGGTAAAGGAAGGAAATGATTATGATCTTTGTTAGCTCTTCTGGTAGTAGTTATTGGAGAATCTTCAAAGAACCAAGGATTCATGCAATAATTTCTAGTATGGTACTTTGATTATTTTCCTTATGTTCTATTTCATGAAAGAAATGCCTAGTTTGAAGAAAGTGGTTTAGAGAAGGGATATTTATGTTGCACAATAGATTAGGGATCACAAGCTTAAAAAAATTTATACCAAACAATGTGACACAATGTTCTAGGGTCTCTTCAAAACATTTCAAAATGAAATGCAGAAGATGGATATGATACCGTCACAAGTTGTGGAGAGATATAAGAATGAAATTGATTCTATTGTGGATAAAGATAATTGTTATATGAAGGTAGTTGAACCAAGAACTTCATGGATAACCAAGTTGCACTATGAGGTCTCTGGATCTAAATATATTGCATATGGTAACATTTTTCTTAGTAAGCCTAAGGATCCCTTTGTTGAAAGGTTTGGCACAAATGATGAGATAATTAATAAGAAAATCAAGAAGAAGGTAGAGGAAAAGGTGGAGAAGATGTCAAATGTGGGGAAGATGATGTTTGAATTGGAAAAAGGATTTTGACACTCCTAAGGGTCCTGTGAAAGGATCACAAGATCCTAGAAGGACAAAGAGATTTGCCTCTATCTCTACTACACCTTTCATATCAGCTCAAACACCTCCTAGTAGAAGGGTTGCTAATGTAGCATTGGTGCAAACTAAGACTATTGAAAGGAAGAATCCTAGACCTAAACAACAAGCAACAAGGGAAAGGATTAATCCTATGAATGTGGTTGATGATGAAGAGGATGAAGAAGAAGAATTACAATCTTTGTTTTGAGGAGAAGAAAGAAAATAAAAAGACAAGGAGAAGAAGAAGAAATCCCCTTACAAAAGAAGAATGGAAAGGAGATTGTTGAGGAGAAGACTGAGAAAAATCTAGAAAAACATGACCCTCTGGATTATAGTGTAATATTTAATGGGATTGTCAAATATGTTCTATTGAATTATAAAATGGAGTTGCATCCAAATGTCCCTCCAAAGGACAAAAATAAAATTGAAAATGTTGTCATTGAATACATACTAAAGTAGTTTATTCTCTTCAGTGATATTGTAGACAAAGCTCCAGATAGCCTTGATAAGGATTTAAGATAAAGAAGAGAAGATTTTTTAGTGTACAAAAATGTACCCCTTTACATTTTCACACATGTTTGGGCCCTCCTTGCTAAAATTGGGCTTCTTTATGCCTTATTTGGTCCTATTTTACATCCACATGCCTTATTTAATGCATCTTTCTAAGGATAATCTTGAGACATAACTAATGACCAATCATAATTTCATGATTTTGGGTTCTGTGTTCTAGATTTAGTGATCTTGGACTCATACGCCACCTTGGGCATATGGGTCCCACCTAAGTCTTGGGGCCTAACCCTAAATTTGGCATAGAACTTAACATTTCTTGAAATTTGTGTCCCAAGCTTAGGCTAGTGGGAATCATATGCCCCAATTGGCGTATGAGTCCCACTTTAGCTTGGACCTATTTTGAATTCAATTATTTCTAGGATTTTATTCTCCTAGATATAATGTCAGCTTGTAGTGTTGTAATTTTGTTAAATTTGGCATAAACAAGTATAAATACAAGGTTATTTCATTTTGGAGTCCTTTTAACCCTAAATCTTAGTTTTGTATTAGATTTTCATTACTTGCATTGCATTTAGGGTTATTTCATCTTGCACTAGTGAACATTTCATTTAGGTTGAATTTGCATGTTTGCATTCTTTATATTCACTAAAAAAATAAAAAAAATTGCATTAGATCTAAGTTTGTCTTGTATAGTGTTAACATTGACATCATCATTCAATCATTTAGATTCACATTGCACATTAGATTTAGCTACATTGTTCATCATTCAACCTTATTCAACATTCACGTTAGAAACCTTAACATTCAATCAAAATTTGTTGAATTTAGTGTGAAAACCCTAATCTGGGACCCATTCACCTCTCTGGGTGGTTTAGTCACAATATAGGTTATTTTACCTAATTTTTGGGAATTATGTGTTTACTTTTTCTCAGCATTTGAACCCTTCAAAAACCCTTAGATTGAAACTCATACGCCCCTCTGGGCGATTTAGTCTCGTGTAAGAACTAAAACTATATTTAACAACATTAAAAATCTTGTTTCTATGCTTCTATTTGTTGCTGTTAGATATCTATTTTAGTTTATTGAGTTTTTGTTTCATTCATTTGATTAGATCTAGATTAATTTCATTTTATTTCAAGTGCATTCATCAACATAAGAATCAGAATTAAAGCATATCATTTATCTTTTGTTCATTGCATTCATTGATTGTCCCTTGCATGATCTTTACAACTTGGTGTCCTATTGCTAATACTATAGTGAGACATAGTTTGAGACTCATGCCATCTTGCGATAGAACACTCATCATGGATCTTAAGTTATCTAGCTCTTTCACTCATAGTGTTGACACTAGTTCACTAGGCATGGACCATACCCTTAACAACTCTTTACCTTCAAGTAGCATGACAAGTGTTGAAACTATGGTTGCTGGTATCCCTCAAGAAAACATAATCTAAATCCATGAAGAGTTACAAAACCTACAACTTCAAGTTAGTACTAAAAAAATTTCCAACACTACTATCCCTACTATAGATAACATACACCGCATGATTGAAAGTGAATAAGGAATAGAACTTGCACATAACCTAAATCAAACATCTTACCTCAATGACAAGTTATGATCAAACTTCAAACAATTTCAAATTCAAGGAGGAATTCAAATTCCTCCCCCTATAACCATTGCCACTATTCCTACCTATACCAACCCTCAAGTTACCACAACAATGCAACCTACTAGTAATGCCTTTCCTACCTTGGGTATTTCCACTAGCAATCCTAATATCTTTGTGGCATCTCACATCATATCTCCTACCACTTTACATTCCATAATCATTCCATTCACTTCCCCCTCAAACACATATACACCTCCATCTCAATATAACCAATGACAAAATCCTTAACCAAAACTTGCAAAATGTTTCATCCATTCAAAAGAAATTTTCCACCATAAACCAAAATCAAAATGGGCAACTTTCATACTATGTCAAAAGCAATCCCTTATCCTTGGAGATATTAAGAACATTGATACCACAAGGTATAGATATTCCTAGGTTTGAGAAATATGGAGGAAAAGTATACCCTTCTAACCATGTTTCTACTTATACTGCCTTATGTAGCAATTTCATCCTTGAAGATAAGCTCTTGGCTAAGATTTTTCTTAGGTCCTTGAAATATACCACTTTAGAATGGTTTTCCTCATTACCGTATAACTCAATTTGTTCATTAATTGAACTTGTTGAGGATTTTATTAACCATTTTCAAGTGAACATGACCCCTTAGATGACATTAGTTGATTTGATGAGATGTAAGCAAAAAGATGATGAAAAGGTTATTGACTTTATTTCATCCTACCAAATTCTTTATTCCCAAATCTACATAAAGATTCCACATCCTAACCTTCAATGGATGTTCATTGAGAAATTACAAACTAAGATACAAGATACGCTTGGCATGATGATGTTTCCTTCCTTTGTACACTTGTGTACTACCCTTCATGATTATCAAAACTCGGTTAGTATTTGTGAAACAAAACCCACCTCTATCCATCTTGAGAAGTCCAAATCCACAAATCAAAAAAATTACCAACCTTTTAGGAAATAGAATAAAGGATTCCTTCAACTAAACCCCCCTCAACCAACTCAACATGTTGATACCCAAGTGGCTGCTATAAAGAAGACAAGTCCTTTTACATTTGGGGATCTGGCTAGAAAATTTACTCCCTTACTCGATACCCTCCATAACATAATGTTACAAATTCTGGAACATAAAATTATCTCCTTACCTTACATTAAAATACCCCATCCTAATAAGCCATTACCTCTGAACTTTAGATCAAATTCCTATTGTTAGTATCACCAACAAAATGGACATGATACGAAACATTGTAAGTGTCTTAAACATCTTGTGCAAGACCTCATTGATTCTAGTCAACTTCAAATTGGAGGTGTTAATGATCAAGGAAATAAGTTTGTTGCCCCACCTAACAAAAACTTGCAATCTTTACCAATCCCATGCCAAATCATAATATTTCATTTATCAAAGCTAGTGAAACTAAGAAGAATGATGTGATGAATGTTGACACAGATGGTGACAACATGGATACTATTGAACAAGGTCCTATGGATACTATTAAACAATATCTTATGGATGATGTGGTTGGATTGATCAAAATTCTACCTCGTAAGGGTCAAACTAAAAATCCTCTTGACATTGCTATCTCATCTAAAGATATAATTATAAATGCACCTTATGGTCCTCTTTACATATCCGATCAAATCAATGACAAGCCCAATAATGGGATATTAATTGATCCCATCTATGGAGAAAATGTGATGACCAAAGAATTCTTATTTGTGCATGAAATCTATCAAGAAACATATGATAAAATGAAAGCATGGATAAAAATGCATAATGTTTTTACCTTCCCTACGATGGGATCGATCACGCTTCCTCTAAAAATCAAACTAAAACAATTATATGTCTCATTCTCCATCATCCTGACATTGGATCAATTCTGTGTGAAGCTTGGCTATCCATGGCTACACTCCATGGAATCCATTCCTTCAGTTGTGCATAAATTTTTAGAGTTTCCCTTTGATAATGAGATCTTTATTGTGCACCATAGTGGCTTTAATCTTGTATCTTCCTGTGGGAAATTTTCATTGGATGTATTTTGGCCCAAACCTATGTAACCTATTAAACCTCGTGAGGACTTCTTTTTCAAATCATATCAAAAGTTTAAGGAAAAATGCATAGTAAAACTATCCCTTAGAAACATGCCTCAACAACTGATTGAGCATCCTATCCTTGATGAAACTATGGTTGAACCAAAATACCTTCTAAATAACCAAGACCAACCTAAGATAGATCCTTTTCCTATCTCCTACAAATGAACAAGAGACAACAAAAAAAATCCTGTCACACCTCCTAAGATAAAACAAGTTTACAAAGCTAAAGAGAAAGTGGTTGAACAACCTCCTATAGTTCCTTTCATTCCTCCCCTTAGGGAAGAAAATAAACCAATGGTTGATAGACCCACTCCTACATAAACACAACTTGAAAATCATACTAAAAGAAACAAAAATGCTAGAGATCATAGGTGTAGACATCATGCTCTTGATCAAAGGTTAAATGAAGAGAGAATGCAAGAAAATAAACATCCAAAATTGACTAAAGAAATATACACGAGGAGTATCCCTCTTTTCCATGACCAAAATATCCTATATCAAAATTGCAACAAGAGCTAAATCCTTCTTTGAAAATTATCATTCAAACTCCTCTTGTGATTAACTTGGACGATGATGATGAAAATGCTAAAATTCATGAGGAAGTACATAATGATTTGAAGACATTATTTTTCTCTTCTATGAGCTTAAATGACAATTCTCCTAAGAAGAGCATTGAACTTGGTGATGACCCTAGTTTGACACTTGATGTTTTCCATTTGGCTAGTTGTCCACTTTCCATATACGATGAAGAATATTGGGATGTGGATTACCTACTAATAGGTTGACTCTCATGTGCCTCAATAGTGTTTTCTTTATTTTCTTTTTCATGTTTCTTCTATGTGATTACATGTGTGTAATGTGATCCCTTGTACCATTATGTTTTGATGTGTATCTCGCTCTTCGTGAAATTCCTCTATTTTTATCTACATTCTTCTATATGTCATAAATCCTTTATCTTTGTCTTGTATTTTCATTTTTGGGGATGACACAAGGCATCAAGACATTTAGGTCTCTTCCATGTTGACCCAAATCCTTTTCCTTTATCTTTTCAATTGTCTTGTGTTTTCCTTTTGGGAATGATGCATGTCATCGAAACATTTAGGTCTCTTCCATGTTGACCCAAAAGATTTTTCTTTGTTTTTTCTCTCTTTGTGTCATTCTTCCTATTCCATGAGTATTTTGGGAATGATGATAGTTCTGAGTTCTCTAATAACATTGTAGCAAAGAGGCATCGACCCTGAATTCATGGATTCCTTATGTGATTTTTGGGATTTCATTTTAGGGGCAACCCCTTTTCATGATATAGCTTTCTTTGGAAACATATGAATTGGCATATGGCTTTCCAAATAAGCTCTCATGTCCTCTTTATTATTGGCATTGATCATATACCACTTTAAATTAATTGCTCACAACATGGTGTATAGAAATTTCTTTAAAGTGGGGGCATACATTAGCAAATTATTCTTTTGCATTTTACAATTCATCTTTCATTGTTTAGTCTTCTTACTTCATGCGATGCATCTTTCTCTTTGTGGTGACATTGGGTGTGATGTCCCTCAAGAGAATGATGTCTAGATTAGTGTATTATATTCCTCTTAGTGGCTTGATGTGGCACACTACATCCTCTAAGTTGTGAATCTTCTATTCTTCAATTGGTCCTCTCTTGGAGACATTAGGCACAATGTTCCCTAATTTAAGACCTTAAATGAACTAATAAAAACTACTTTTGAATGTACCTTACACTTTTGCATTTACAATAACTCTTATATGGCCACCTTGCATAACACACTCTACTTTCCTATAGAGCCATCTTGTTTGTTCATGGGTGTCAAGAATACGAAGTTTTGTTGCCTCATGAATTCCTAATGTTCATGTTGTGTGGTGCATTTTCAAAGTTATGAGGAGATATAACTTTGGTATGGTTAGCATATGGGAGATGAACTTAGGCATGACTTTCCCATAGCCACTTGCTTATCTGTGTGAGCGCATACTGGCCGCATGTGTATGTGTCTCGCTGGGGGCTCACCTAGTGGATGGCCCGAGGTTTCACTAGCCCTTGTGAGCATGCATTTGGTTTGCATAGTGGACATCATGTTTCTATTGTAAATTTTTTTGGACAAACAACTTAGATTTGATCCACATTGTGTTGGACAAACGGTCAAGGCTTGATCCATCCCTTTTGTTTTTGTTTTTCTTTCTTCTTTGTGTCTTTGGCAGTGTATGATTGTATCTTGTTGTTGCTTCATACATCATTTATATATGTGTTCTTTTGTGCCTATGTTGGTTTTCCATAAGATCATGATCTTGGGGGCTTGCACAACCCTCTTGATCATTGTCATCCTATCTCACTAGCATTGGTACACATGGACCACTCTTGATGTGATTTTGTCTACTTTAGTGTGAGTTTGAAGCAAGTTCCTCCTCTCACTAAAGTGGGGGATAAATTTAGTGTAAAGAAATGTATCCCTTTACATTTTCACACTTGTTTGGCCCCTCCCTACTAAAATTGGGATTCTTTATGCCTTATTTGGTCCCATTTTGCATCTGCAAGCTTTATTTAATACATGTTTCCAAGGATAATCCTGACACTTAACTAATGATCAATGATATTTTCATGGTTTTGGATTGTGTGTTCCAAATTTAGTGATATGGGACTCATATGCCACCTTGGGGATACGGGTCCCACCTAAGTCTTAGGGCCTGACCCTAAATTTGGCATAGAACTTAACTTTTTTTGAAATTTGTGTCCCAAGCTTAGGCTACTGGGACTCCTACACCCCAACTAGTGTATGAGTCTCACTTTAGCTTGGAACTATTTTGAATTCAATTCTTGGTGGGATTTTATTCTTCTAGATCTAATGTCACCTTGTAGTGTTTGTAATTTCAGGAAATTTGGCATAAACAAGTATAAATACAAGGTTATTTCACATATTTTCTTTTGAAATTTTTATGAAGCATTCCTATAGAAATTTTATGAGATCAATAGCATTGAAGAGCATTGCAGAGATTATTATCAAGAATTTTGGAGATACACTCAAGATTCAATCATCATGTCAAAGTCATATGCATCATGTGTGTTTTTGAGCTAACATTTGTGATGTAGGTTTTCATGATTCAAGCAAGCATTCAAGTCAAGATTCATAACATACAATCAAGAGTCAAGATGTACATTCATGCTAGCCATTTCACATAAGATTGCAACCTTCATATCAAGGTTTTGGTGATTTGCAACATTGCATATTGTTCATTCATCATTCCTTCATGTTATTTCATTTCATTTCAAGGTTTGATTACCAAAATGGGGTTTGATAAAGGAAAACCCCTATCCACAAACAAATCAACATTTTCTCTCTCTACATGTGTGATTGTAGATCTAGGGGTTTTGAGATTTGAATATCCTTTGAAGAATAAGTTGCAAGATTGAAGAAAGTTGTCAAAGTTGTCAAGAAGATGTCATCTTCACGGAAAGTTACCTACAAACCAGAATTCAAGCTTTTAGAATCAAAGATCAGAAGGGAGGGAAGCTATAGAAGATCACTAGAGGATATCATATTTTCATCCAAACCCTAATATTGGGACTCAATTGCCACCTTGGGAATATGAGTCCTAGTATGCCACTTTTCAGCCATTTTCTATAGATCTTGGTTTACCAATTGTAGATTCTAGATTAAGTTCGAAAACCTAAACTAAGACTAAATCACCCAGATTGGTGTATGATTCCTAGATCACATCAAAAGTCATAATTTTTGGATTGTAGACCTTGTTTCAGGCATCTCTAGTCTTCCAGGTACTTCTTTGTTTATTCACAGTTTGTTATTCTAATGTTAAGTTTCATCTCCTAGGTTACATAGCTATATTTGCATATTAAATTCATCTCTTTCTTTCTAAGCACTTTTTTAGTGGTGAACCCCCTTGTTAGTCACACCCAAGAGGACCTTTTAGCCATATATTTTCCTAATTCAATCATTAGATTAAGATCTCTAGGGTTTCCTTGAATGAACTAAGAGTGAAATAGGAAGAGGATACCCACCCCCTCTTTGTGTGTTCCATCTCCTAAAAGGTGGAGCACTCTATTCCCTTGGTCTAGATGCCATCAAGGATGATGAAGAACTAAAATTGCAAGCAATTGATAGAGCTGAGATTCTTGTTTCCAAAAAAGAATAAGAGATGATTATTTGAATACAAGCCAAGGAGCTCTAGACTAAAAGAAGAATAGATCTATTGATGAGAATGGATGAATATGTCAAGAGGAAGATTTAGAGTGAAACTAAAGAAGCTACACAAAAAATCATTAATGAATTACAAAGTGAAGTTGATGTTGATTCACAAATGTATGAACAAGAAACTAAAAATATGCCTCCTCCAAAAGATACAAATGAGAAAAACATATATAGTCAACAAGAAGTACAGGGACCCTTGAGATTACAAGAAGGAGAAGGCATCTCCAGTGAGCATAAAATATAGGAAGTCTCCAGTATGGAGATGGAAAAGGAAAAGAGAGAGAAAAATGATCAACACAATGAGGAGACTACTCCTCCAGAGAATATTGGTGCATAACATGTAGGAAATAAAGGTTCAAAGTGGGTGTCCCTGCTTTGGGGAACACTAATTCTAGTAAAGAACATAACATTCCTCATTTGAAGAGTTCAAGAATGATGAGCAAATGGGAGAGGATAATATTGAGATTGTCTAGGATGCAAAAGAGAGGATAGTTGAGAAGCAAGATGCTTCTATACATTAAGGTTCTTCACCATCAGGTTCCTTTAAGGACCTATTGACTTTGTAGATGTAGTTTCAATTTGTGGTGACACCCTGGCTTCTACAAATTCCTAGTCATGAAGGACAAGTTGACTTGTCAAACATTTTTTCCCTTCATAGGTTACAACTTGGAGATATTCTACATGCTTCCACAAGGAAGGAGATTCTACAAGATGAAATGACAGAAAATGGGATATGTGCTTTCGTATGGTTTAGGACATAGAGAAAACCCACTTTCCAATTATTTCATTCAAGGATAACCCTAGAAATCTCAATGCAAAGGAGAAAGAGATATTACAGTAGGGTTGTCCTAGGATATGACCTAGAAATGTACATATAAAATAGAACAAGTTGTGAGAAGAAATATGTGCACCTAGGAATCTAAAGCAATCTTGAATGAGCTCTGAAACACTAAAATACCTAAAATTTTGACCTACTGGGACTCATATGCCAATCTAGGAATATTAGTCCCAGATCAAGGTTTCTATATAGGAACATGTTTCTGGAAAAAGGGTATCTGAATCTCCAGAAATTTAGAAAAACACTTGTAGTGGGAATCATATGCCACTACTGACGAATCAGTCCTGTTCCACTTTTTGAGGAATTCAAAGTTCAAATCTATAGTTCAACACTTGCTCTTTTCTCCCAAATTGATTTCTAGAGTCAAATCTATGAAAACACCCACAAAACAGGATATAGACTTGATTTTCTTATGGGGGTTTGCCTTGGTCAAAACCGTAGTTTGGTAATTGAACCTTGGTAGAAATAATGAAATGTGCATGTAAATAAGAATGTAAACCATAACCTTAAGTGTGTCTAAGATTAGGAAATCTAAAATGCAATGCAACCCTATTCTAATGTACAAGAATCAAGTGCATGAATGAAATATGAATATGAATGACTCACTTTGAGAGATCTCTAATCACCCAAATGAGCCCTAATAATTCTTCTACCTTCTTTAGGTTGAATGTGGAGTGATAATGGAGGATGAAATCACTTAGGAAAAAAGTCATTAGTCTTGGCTTGATGGTTAGTTGCATCTCCCCAACCTAGAATCCATCATGATTCACCATAGACAACCATGATCAACACTTTACAATGCTAGATCTTGAATGAAAGTGTGCTTGAAGACCTGCAAAAACACATCAATGTTGGTCCAAGGTTTCTAATTTTCTTGCTTTTGAAACTTGAATGCTCTTGTGAAAGAATGCTTGAAGATTTTGAATGTTTGGATCTTGAAATTTCTCTTGAGAATGCTTTCTTAGATGAAATAATGACTTAGAATCTTTCTTTTATAGGCATTAACACCCAATTTATCATTATTTAGATCTCAAAAGTTGACATCAACCAAAAATTTGAATTAAAAAGGTGATTTTCCCACTCAAACCCTAAAAAGGCCCCAAATGGGACTCAAATGGCAGCCCTAGCATATGGGTCCCACCTAGGTAAATTCATACGCCCAAGGTGGCGTATGAGTCCCACCCTAGATTTTTGAGGTGGGTTTTTTGAATTTTTGATGTTTTTGATGATTTTATAATCGGGTTTTAGTTGAAATAAGCCTCAAGATCTAAAGTAAAGGGTATTATGGGTCCTATTAGTGATGAATTAAAGGGTAATTAATGCAAAGATACTAAAACGGGTCCATATTAAATGAGAAATTTCCCTATCTCTAAGAAGGGGGTACAATTTCTGTCATTACATAGGAACATGTGAAGAAGAGTGGATTAATTGATGATGCTATGAAGACCATTTAGGAGGGTTTACCTAAGGTAAACATAGATTCGTCCTTGCCTTTGTAATAGAAATTGAAGCTTTTGATTGATTATTTTAAAGATCATTCTTCACATAATGAGAAGAAGGTAGAGCAAGAGGCCTCGAGGAAGATAGCTAATATAAGAATGGTTGCAACATCTAACTGGTGTGCCAATGCACATGCACAACAAATTACAACAAAATATGAAGATGTTCAAGGAGTATGTGGATGAAGTTACTACACTTTATCAATTTTGTTTGAAATGGCCTAATTCCACTAAAAGTATCAAGGATCAAATTGAATCCATTGATTCATAGATAACTCCAATGGTTGGGATATATGACAAATCAAAGGATAAAGATGGTGTAACTAGAGCTCAAATAGAAAATCTTCATGTGTAGTTATCACTACTTCAGGATCAAAGAGAAAAAAATAAGAAATAGTTTGGTCAGTTAAGGGAAGTAGTCAACTTGGGACTTGCTTCATTATCTAGGTTGCTTGTTGAAGCATAAAAAGTTGATAAGAAAATGATGGATCCAAGAAATATGGATGAGGCAAATGACTTTGCACACAGTTTGAATGTCAAAATCATATTCACACCTCAACAAAAGAAAATTGGGTTGCAAATTTGGTGCACCTCAAGGTAATTTACAATAATGTTATACCTTCTAAGGAAGTTGTAAAGTTGTAGATAAGAAATTTTTTCCTTTGTATAGTCTTGTGGAGGATTTTCGTGTCTTTTTGGGTTTTTTTTTTTTGGGTATCTTCATCTCAGGGGAGATTTTTGTAAGAAATAATATAGTAAGGGGGAGTTCATATAGTGTGTTGTGTTGTTATAAGTAGAATATTTTATGCCCTTTTCCCTTGAGGTCAAAGGGGGAGAGAAGACTTATAAATAAATGAGTGTTTCCATGAAAGAAAAAGTGGGAGATTGTTGGAAATATGTGTTTCCATTGATGTCAACTCAAGATTAGTTGTCATTGATGTCCAGTATGTGTGCTAAAGTTTGTATAATACTCTAGAGTTAGTTGATGTGTAGACATATCTGTTGACACAATCAGAAATGTAGTATATAAGGTAGAATTGTGATCAGTCTAATGTCTATGTGTGATGCAGAGAAGGGTAAACTTGTTCCAATATGTTTCCTACATTCCTACATTGATATCATTCATGTTTGGTGTACCACACATTGAGATAAGTTACAAAATATTTGCTAAGAAATTCATAGTGAATACTCTAAGATCGAGTTAGGGTATTTTGGTTTGTATCCTTCCACAGAACAAGCCTTTTCCATGTCATTCAGAAGATAAGATGGTCAAGATGTGAAGGTTTAATATCTAATATTTCAAGTCATTACACCTTCTACATTGAAATTTATAAGTGATAGAGTTCTGGTATGTGCTCTAGTAGAGTAAAGTATTCATGAAGGCATGTTGGAATGCTTTGCATTCCTCTAGAAGCTAAGTTCTAGCCTTGCAGTTTTATGGACATGTTCAGTGAAGTTCAAAGCATACTATGTTATTGTATCATGTGATTTGGTAGTCTACAAGTGTAGTTTTCAAAGGCTTGTGTTGTACAGTTGCTTTTGGATGCTTAATTGTTCCATAAAACATATTTTTCTCTTCTTATGCCAGCACTTATTGATCATATAATTTAGAAGATGGTTGAAGAGGTATTGTGCATAGTATACAATTCTCACATCTTGGTTTGCATGATACTTTTTTTCTCCCTAGTGATGTAAAGTTGATCAATTGGCAGTTTTTGTGGTGTTATCATTGTTTGGGCCGATAGTCTTATTTCCTTCATCTTCAATTGATCCTAATTAATTAATTTTTCTTTGGAGGATGTGTTGTGATGATTTTTGGTCCTATTATGTTGTGCATGTGTTGATCCATAACTCATTTTCTCTTCATAATGTATATGTTTGGATCTGACTTGTGTTGTATCATACGTTTCATCTAAAGGTCATCTTAGAGCCAACCTAATTGAGTTTTTGAGTTGTTGTAGAGGTTACTTATAGAAGAAAAAATTCATTTGTGAATTCAACTGAGTATAGTTAATTTATACTGAGCAATATGTTGAATATGAAGTGTGTGAAGTCAATATGATGGAGTGATTGTGCAAAAAATGGACCACAACATCAATATATGTTGAATGCTTCTTTAGATCAGTTCATGTTCATGTTTTTCATTACAATTTTCATGTACCCTGCTATGAGATAGTGAGTCTCATCAAGTCCTTGTATCTTTCCTCAAGGTTTTGTGCCTTAGTTTGCAAGTCCTTATGCAATGAGCCTTAAACAACATTGTAATTTTTGTAAGCAATGAGCTTCATGTATTGTGAGTTAACTCTCACCATGGTTTTTCCATCATTGGGTTTTCCACGTATAAATATTTGTGTCCTTTTGTGGTGCATATTTTCCTTTCTTCTCTACTTTAAGTTAATGTGGTTTGATGTTTCAACCACAAAATGGAATTGTTTAAGTTTCAGTATATGCTGATTCACCCCCCCCCTCAGCATGTCAGCATGTTCAACATAATATTTTAATTATAATAGCCAATTCCTTGGTAATATGCTTATATAAACTAATTATTAATATAAATGGACTCCAAATAATAGTATTTTCATTTTTCTACTTAGGAATACGTTTGATTAAGCCTTTGTTGATATTCGATCCTAAGGATCCTTTCTAAAGAGATTATTTGATTTTAGGTCCTAAGTATCCATTTTGAAGAGCTTCTAATTATATCATATAAAAATAATATTTGATATGATTTGATAAAATTCAGTTGGAATACCATCATAACTTTGATTTTTAGTAAATTTCAGATGGAAAAGAGCATGTTCAGTTTCTTTTCCAGGGGAATAATATTATTGAAAAAATAAGTTTAGCCTGGATGAATCTTGCTAGGGATATAATCTTTGAAACTTTCTTCCAAAGTCTACTAAACATTCATCTAGTTATTCTCTTCTTTAAATAATTTTTCATAGAAATTTTAGAACAACATAATAATTTTAGTAGAATTTGTGTGTAGTATGTACGATCATCCAATATAGCACAAATTCTCTTTTTAGTGTTTGTAATTGAGGTAATTAAATAAAAATGTGGATCCTCTATTCTCTTTCTTGATCCATTTCAAAGTCTACCTCAATTTTTGCACCTTGCACTTTGTAATGATACAATCTTCATAGTTGAGTTTTAATAACATCAATATATGTTTGAATCTTTTCATTATTAGGATCAAATTTATCTATTTTTTGGTATGTTCCAATTTATCCTAAGGGACATTTTTCTACATTTATGTATCAAATCCATCCTCCCACCAAAGGAACAAAGGAAATTAATATGTTTTACATGTCATTGTGAAATTTTTATATGAATACAAGACATGTTAATTTTAAATTCTAGGTAAAAGTTTTTTGCATGGATCCTCCCTAGGATTACATATATTTGTATGTGGAAAGTTTCCATTAACCTCAAATTTTCTTTGTAATTGTTTTCTATGGTAGATGTGAGATTTTAATGGTAGGCATTAATATTAAGAAATAATGAACAATGCTCTTTTAGAATTTTATAATTTGGGTATGTGCAGGATCATCATGGAAAAAACAGGCCCTTAAGTGGTGAAAAATTCAGAAAAATTAGAGTTAGGCAACTTGGTGTAAAAATTTGAATAAGTTATCTATATTATTTCAAAAATATGTAAGAATAGAATATGTAGAAAATTGAATGTAGTTTCTAAACTACTAGGTTTATTTTAAAAAAAAATCTATTTGGTGAAAATTTGAAATTTCAATGCAGTAGTACTTAAATTTTAGGGAAAAAATAAGAAGTAGGTCTTTGTCTGACCACCCTAACCACAATAAAATGATAATATTTTTTTTAAATATTTTAGATATAAGTATAAGACTCATGTACAGATGTGATGCATATTTTTTTGTAATTTTTTTCCAAGTAAATAATTAATTATGAATTTTTTATTACAACTTTTAAAAAATATAAAAACTCGTATGTCTAACCACCTTAACTTGGTCAAAAATTCATGGTATTCATTTTTTTTTTTTAATCCTATAGTATGCAAAGCATAGAATGTGACACATGTTTTGGATTCAAAAAATGTGATACCATTTGAAATCTATAAATGTTTTTCAATCAACCTATGAATCAAGACTTTAGTCGTAATTCAAATAGAAAATGAATAATAATTATTTATTAAATTCAAAGTAAAGAATAATTTATATTGGTGGAAAGCTAAGAATCTCCTTTAAAAACCCTTTTCATTTCATCAATTTTGGGTAAAAAAAATGTCACCAGCCACATACCCTACACATACCCATCATATCGCCACTTTTTGGCGCATCATGATCCTGCACATACCCATTTTTAAAATGTTTTTCTAATGTGTCAATGTTTAAAAATTAGCTAAGGAATAAAAAACTTATATATATTCATCTTGAAAAATATCTATTTGGTCTAAATATATGGTTTGGGAATTTGAATTTCTATCAATTTTTAGATAACTAAACACTCAGTTGTGATGAATACTTTGTGGAGTGTCTACTTGTGTTTCACTAGCCAAGAGATTAGAAAAATAATTAGTTATTTCTTGTTTGCATGTGACATAATCTATTAAGAAATATATTTCATATGATCTTAATGATGAAGATGATATGGATTTAAGGTAGAAGGAACTAGAAAATAATTAAAATTGGCCTAATTGAGGTATTTTAGTACACAAGAGGCAAAAAAATTGGTTACCTTAGGGATTGTGTGACAAGGGGATTTTATTTATAGGCTATCCATGAGAATAGGCTCCTTTGAAGGTATTTCTAAAGTAATAATTCATAGGATTTGACTAAATATAGGACCATAAAATGAACCCAAGGTATGCAAGAATATTTCAAGAATCTCATGATTAATCACTCTATGCATGATCTTTAGCTTTTAGAGGAGGTTAAAATTTAAAATAATTTTGATAGGGTCCCTACACAATTTTGTTTGTTTTTATAAAGCACTTTTGTTGAAACTGGTAAAATAGGGTAAATCCCACTCAAAATGGCCTATAGGAAACTCATTGAATCCCCCAAAGTTATAAATTATGTAGCCAAACATCCTAGGGATGGACATGGAAAAGAACATGATGGTACCTTCAAATTTGCAAAATTTGAAATGCCCATATTGAACCCTGAAAAATTTTGTTCCATCTCGAACCCTTGTTACATTTGGATGTAGTGTTGTTATCTGAGGGTTTAGGGTTTTATTTGTTATAATTTCTTGTAACATTCTATTTGGTCATTGACTACATATTGCCCGTTTCCGGCCATTTTAAAAATC
Organism: Sequoia sempervirens; assembly: GCA_007258455.2. Classification (NCBI taxonomy): domain Eukaryota; kingdom Viridiplantae; phylum Streptophyta; class Pinopsida; order Cupressales; family Cupressaceae; genus Sequoia; species Sequoia sempervirens. Next base: position 365,706,318 of record VDFB02000008.1, read on the forward strand.
TCTTATGTCTATCAATGTCGTCAAATGACCGGTCCTTCTCACTTAGGTCTGAATTTCCCATTTTATAAGGTTGAATAAAGGACCTTTTTGGCCTTTACATCCTTTGCATTTCGTGACTTAGAAGTTTTTGAGTCCATTTTCTCATGTCATCCTCGAGGGTCCCCTTCATTAGAAAAACTTAAGTGCATGTGCTTAGGGTTTTCACTTAAGTCTTGTCGTTCATATTACTTTATCGCTCATAATTGATTTCTTCAGAAGTGCATATTTTGAATTGGCGACAAGCGATGAAGCGTTGTTTCTTTGATATCACTCATCGCAGATAGCTGCCAGAGCTCTTAAATCAAATGTGTGATGAGCGATGTTCGTTGAGGGATTGCTTGTCGCTAATGGCTTTTGAGTCCTCAATATTGTAAGAGAAATGAGCAATGCAGGCTGTCCTTAAGTTCTTTTTGGCATATCACAAATATGTTTTAAATGCTAAGTTCAACATTAGTGATATGTAATACACATTGCAATTATGTAAATCCTCTCATCGCTAATTGCTTGCAAACCATATGAGGAGAATTAGCGATGAGCAATGGCCTTATGTTTTATTGCTCATCATGGATTCATTACAAAGCTTAAGTTCCAAATTAGTGATGAGCGATGGTATTCTTTGAAAGTTTTATTTCGAAGATATGATAAGATCTTATGTGTGATGTCTTTTGTACCATTCATTTTCATGCAGGTGTACGTGTCTAAATCTGATTTCTTCACTACATCTCCCATCACTGATAGGAGCCTAGGTGTAAAGTTTGAATTGGAAACACATGATGGAAGGATGAATGTGATCAGAGATGGGCCACAGGTCCAAGGGCTAATATTTCATCATGGGGATGTTTACATCACTGATAAGGCCAATGGAGGATGAGATGCATCCATCATAGGCGATAACTATTGATGGAACAAGCAACATGGGAGGACCCTAAGGATTTTGCATAAAGCCAAAAGGAAGGTAAGGAGATGATTGTCGAACCATTGATATAGTTTTAAAATAGGATGATCCAACAAACTAAAATTCATCATGGCAATAATTTCATCGCCGATTACACCCTAAAATTTGGGGAAGGTCAACAATGAGTGGCGAAGTGTATAAGGAAATATTCTCTCTAAAAAACACACTAGTCTTATGTACTTCGCTGATATTAATGAAGGAGCATGGATTAGGTTGGCAATACATGCTAATTGTTAGATCACATATGATTTATCAAGATTAAAAAAGAACGTCGTAGAATTTGAGATAGCATCGCTATTTTCTAGGAGCAAGTTGCTAATGGTAAAAAAATGATGCTCATGGCCACCTTAGATGAAGTTTTAATTGTTTTAAGATCAATGAATGAAATTCAAAGCCGAGTTGTTAAGTTATCAACTTGCTCACGTGAGGATTTCATGAATCATTAATTCTTCATGCTCCAATTGTCTATTTAATGCAAGTTGATCACTATTCATTTTCACCATGTTTCCAGTCAGTAGTGAATGTAAGGCAAAGTGTGAAGAGGAGTGAGAGGCTATTTGTTTTTCTTGAGTTGAATATTCTTGTTCTGAGTAAGTTGGTTTCAAATTGTGTTCTCTAGTTTGGTTAGAAATTTCTCTGCTGGGTTGGTTACAATTTTTTGGGTTATAGGTGTGGGTATGTATAGGATCATCATGGAAAAAATAGGCCCTTAAGTGGCAAAAAATTCAAAAAAATAAAAGTTAAGCAACTTGATGCAAAAATTTGAATAATTTATCTATATTATTTCAAAAATATGTAAGAATAGAATTTGTAGCAAATTGAATGTAGTTTCTAAACTACTAGGTTTGTTTAAAAAAATCTATTTGGTTTGAAATTTCAATGCGATTGGTAAATTTCAAAGGAAAAATAAGAGTAGGTGTAAATACCACCTAACCACAATAAAATGATAATATTTTTTATAAGATTTTAGATATAAGTAGATGACTCATGCCTCAATGTGATGCATATTTTTTTTTTTTTTCCAAGTAAATAATTAATTATGATTTTTTATTACAAATTTTTAAAAATATAAAACTCATCTTTCTGGCCACCTTAACTTGGTCAAAACTTCATGAAATTCAATTTTATTTTTTAATCCTATAGTATGTGAAGCATATAATGTGACACATGTTTTGGATTCAAAAATGTGATATCGTTTGAAAGCTATAGATGTTTTCAATCAACCTATCAATCAGGACTTTAGTTGTAATTTGAATAGAAAATGAATAATAATTACTTATAAATTCAAAGTAAAGCATAATTTATATCGTTGGAAAGCTGAGAATATCCTTTAAAAACCCTTTTCGTTTCATCAATTTTGGGTAAAAAAAAGTCTTCAGCCACATACCCATCATATTGCCACTTTTTGGCCCATCATGATCCTACACATACCCATGTGTGTCCTTGTAGCTCTGTCTTGAATTGTTAAATTCTACTTGTTCTAGAAATGGGGAAAACTGTTGTGACAATTTAGCCTATTAGAAGGTCTACCCGACTGAATGTATTTGAGTATCATGAGGATATAACTGAGCAGGAAGCCTAGGCTTCTCTTGATGTTTCAAAGGTTAAAAGGAGGGCTAGAGGTCATAAGAAGAAATCAATTGTGTAGAGTATGTACAACTTGAGAAACAAAACCATTCCAAGAGAAATGGTTGAGTTCAAAGGCAAGGAACTGGCTCAGCTAGTAAAGAAGGCCAGGAAAAAAGGGAAAAGTCATAGGGCCTACTAAGGCAAACACAATTCTCCTATTGTGCTTTCTGATACTCCTTCAGATGCTGAAGGTGATATTGATTCAGAATATGGCAAGTACCTCCTTTCTCTGGTGCCATATGGGAGCTCTGATGATGATGTGGTGATGGTCCCTCAAATTTTATTGAGGACAAGGAGCGTTCAGGCTTTCTCTGATGTTGACGACTCTGAATAAGGTCACCACCTTTTTTAATTTTTGATAACACTTTGGGTAAAAAAAACTCATTACCCACATACCCATCATATTTCCACTTTTTGGCCCATCATGATCCTACACATGCCCGTGTGTGTCCTTGTAGCTCTGTCTTGAATTGTTAAATTCTACTTGTTCTAGAAATGGGGAAAACTGGTGTGAAAATTTAGCTTGTTAGAAGGTCTACCCGACTGAATGTATTTGAGTATCATGTGGATATAACTGAGCAAGAAGCCTAGGCTTCTCCTGAGGTTTCAAAGGTTAAAAGGAGGGCTAGAGGTCATAAGAAGAAATCAATTGTGCAGAGTACGTACAACTTGAGAAACAAAACCATTCCAAGAGAAATGGTTAAGTTCAAAGGCAAGGAACTGGTTCAGCTAGTAAAGAAGGCCAGGAAAAAAGGGAAAAGTCATAGGGCCTACTTAAGCAAACAAAATTCTCCTATTGTGCTTTCTAATACTCCTTCAGATGCTGAAGGTGATATTGATTCAGAATATGGCAAGTACCTCCTTTCTTTGGTGCCATATGGGAGCTTTGATGATGATGTGGTGATGGTCCCTCAAATTTCATTGAGGACAAGGAGCGTTCAGACTTTCTCTGATGCTGACGACTCTGAATAGGGTCACCACCTTTTTTTTGTTTTTGATAACACCATGGTCTTTGCATAGGAGGTATTTGTTTTAGTATTTCCATGGTTTGTCTTTTGCTCTTCCATGCTGATGTTGAAGTTCTCTAGCTGATATGATATGGAATATTTTTTTTTTCAACAATGAATGTAGTGACATCGACTAAATGGTATCTTGCAAATGTGTTTTACTTTTTGTCCTCCCCTATTCCCAAATGATTGCGTTAGAAACCGCCTAGGGAGTTCTTCAAGGAATTAGTTGAAATTAGGTTTTTGAAATGAACTAAAATGAAAATGAAATTGTAATTCAGCTAGATGCTTGTTTCTCCCTTGTTTATAAAGGGGATTTCATGGTTGATGTTAGGAGAGTTCAGAAATTTTGAGTCTAGAATAGGTCAAGGTGAATACTATGCTATAAGAGAAACTATAATGTAAATAGATACATTAGCAAATATATCAGAAGCTAATCTAGGGTGAAAGTTATATTGTATGAAGATCTTAAATATGGTTTTACAAAGTAAATATCAGTAATGGAAGGAATGTTAGTTTTAAAAGATTGCTCTCCTGAGTATCTTTCTTTTAAATTATGAATGAAGTTATTAAAAATAATTTCATTTGTCTTCTATCATTTGCATCAAATAGATGACTTTGTTTTATGCTTCAGTTTAACGAATTGATTAAATGCTAAAATGAGGCTATCAGCTTATAGGAAAGGGATATAGGATTTTGGTAAGGAAGTAATATTTTGAACATAGTGAGTTGGATGCTACAAAGTGGTGTACTAATAGTCCATTAATTTTTTATGTTCAATCATAATTGTATTACTGATTGATTGCAAGTTATAACTTAGTTTCTCCCTTAGATAGGGTATTGATTGTTTTACTAGTTTATCTCATGAACAACTGAGCTCTGGTAATGAATTTGGCCTAAGATTCAAGATGAAGACAAATTCATAACATACTCTAAACTAAACTACCCTAGCTTTCAGTATATAAATGTATTCCTTGAAACGAATAACACTTTCACCCGAGGTTTGCCAAGCCTTTGATGAAGTGATTTTCTTGAGGAAATACATCTGTGTGAGGAAATGCTCTTGACCTAATTTAAGATATTATGAGCATGCATAGGATTACCCTCCTGGGTCTCATAGATCCTGAAGAGAAGAAGTGAGGTATTAAGTACTTTACTTAAGTGTTGGCCAATCCTCAACCTTGCTGATGATTGAGTTGTGGAAAATTCATAGGTAAGGACTAAGATTAAGTTTGGTTCTTAAAAAATCACCAACAAAACAAGTACAATTTTTATTTTTATTTTTCAATATTTAAGTCATACACAACCATTAAGAAATAGTTCTATCCATGAATTCTACTAAAAATTATATAATTACCTTCTTTTAGCACCATAATATTGGATCTCCATATTTTAGAGGACTAGAAATGATTTCATTTATAAATGAAAATAGAAAGGGAACTACCACCATATTACATGCATAGATGGTCACCATGATACCATAAAAAATGCCTATTAAGCCCAAATAAAATGTATTGAAAGAGAATATGAGTATGGATTATGATGGCCATGCATACAAATGACCAAACCTAATACAAATATAATTTCCCTTTCTATCTAACTCCTTCCAACACTATTGCACTCAAACCTCCCTCTTTTTTGTTCTAAAACTATGTGCTACTCATGTCAAAATAATCTATGGCTTCTAGATAATTTATAACATTAAACACAAGGCATATAGTCTAATATAATATAAATATTTTATAGGGGTATGTGTAGGATCATGATGGGCCAAAACATGGTGATATGTGGGTATGTGTAGGGTATGTGGCTGCCAACTTCTTTTATACCCAAAATTGATGAAACAAAAAGGGTTTATAAAGGAGATTCTCAACTTTCCACCAATATAAATTATGCTTTACTTTGAATTTAATCAATAATTATTATTCATTTTCTATTTGAATTATGACTAAAGTACTGATTGATAGGTTAATTGAAAAGAATCTACAACTTTTAAATGGTTATCACATTTTTTGAATCCGAAGCATGCATCAAATTCTATGCTTCACATACTATAAGATTAAAAAAAAATGAATTTCATGAAGTTTTGACCAAGTTAAGATGGTCAGACATATGAGTTTTTATTTTTTTAAAATTTGTAATAAAAAAATCATAATTAATTATTTACTTAGAAAAAAATTACAAAAAAAATATGCATCACATCGGGACATGAGTCCTCTACTTATATCTAAAATATTATAAAAAGATATTATCATTTTATTGTGGTTAGGGTGGTCAAATAGACACCTACTTCTTATTTTTTCCCTGAAATTTAAGTACTACTGCATTGAAATTTCAAATTTTGACCTCGGAATAGATTTTTAAAAAAATAAACCTAGCAGTTTATAAACTACATTCATTTTTTTACAAATTCTGTTCTTACATATTTTTGAAATAAAATAGATAACTTATTCAAATTTTTACGTCAAGTTGCCTAACTCTGATTTTTCTAAATTTTTCGCCACTTAAGGGTCCTTTTTTCCATGATGATCCTGCACATACCCATATATAGGTCCTTTTGGATGTCTAATAGAATTTATCATGCTTGATATACATATTTTCTTAATTTTGTATGAAAATCCTTGTGAAAGCAAGGAATGGATTCATAGAAGGTTAAGTTATTTAATCCTCTCTAATTTTTATTTTTTTAAAACACAATCAACCAAATCCTTAGAAAAACCTAGCTACTCACTCTTCACTTAGTGCACACTCATATAATGCATGAAATTAACAAAAAGTTCCTATATAGTCAATAAAACTTAGACTTAATCCTTTTGATTTTCATGTTAAGGATATCTTTTATTCAATATTGAGCCTAAATAATATTTTCACACCTTCAATACAATACTATAGGGGTATCACCCATAGATAAGAGTCAACATGTTGTTGTGGGTGAGATTACCTTTTGTAGTGCCCATAAAAGCAGTTTAAATATCATCAAAAGAGGGGAAATGTTCTAGGAGAATCACAGGTTGAAAGGAAGTCTTACATAACCACATTTTTTATTTTTGTTTGATTTAGTGGAATATCAATATAGTGCATTTCATTTAATTGCAAAATACCATTTCAAATCATAGTATTGAACTAGATTTGTGTAACAAATCATGCACATCATATCTATATTTCAAGATATTTGAATAATATTTCAGATATTTATCATCACTAGACATGACATTAGGTTCATGGCTTAGAAAAATCAACAATAAGTTCAATGTGTGTATTTTGTGGTACCTTCCCATGACTTGAAATATTCAAATAAATATCACACAAGATTTTATGGGACTAGAGGAACCTTCAGTTGAAATGGAAAAAAAATAAATCTTGGAGCTTCATTATTAGATTTAGGTTAACCTACACTTTTCATAGGACATTGAGATTTGAGACATCTTGTTGCCAAATTTGATCATTCATAAATAATGCAACTATTATATAGAAGCTTCTTAGACCCATTCAAAAAAACTTATTTAAAATATTGAGTAGAGGGATGTAGGGCATTTGAATGTTACCAAGGGAGTGCTAGCAAAAGAACATAGAATAGTGCAAGGAAAACATACATTTAGGAATAAATTATTCAATCACCATGTTTAATAATAAATTAGAGGAGGGTGAATCATTTGTAATTTGAAGAGATTTGTTATAGAAACAATATTGAGGAACTAGTGCAAAGTAAAAAAAAAATCAATATGAAAATCGAGAGGTAGATATTTTCAAATTTATCACTATGATGGTAGTACAAATATTTTGGTTTCAAAAGATATGAAAAATAAGTTGAGGGTGAAGCCACATAAGTGGTTTACACTTTTGTGGAGGAAGGAAATTTCGAAATTTCCACACTCTTCATAGAAAAGTGGTTCGGCCGAACCATATGGTTCGACCGAACCATTTAAATGGTTTGGCCGAACCATATGGTTCGACCGAACCATATGGTTCGACCGAACCATATGGTTCGACCGAACCATTTAAATGGTTCGGCTGAACCATATGGTTCAGCCGAACCCATGGCTCGTCCGAACCCTAAACCGAGCCAAATAAAAAAAACATATTAAGGGGGTTCGGCCGAACCCCCTTAATATGACAAAACCAAAAAAAGTGTGAAAGTGCTTTCACTTTCACACTTTCACTGTGCTGTCCCTGCGCGCGGCGAACATAAACCGAATGGCGACCCAACAAAATTTCTCACCAACGAAAGCAAAGTTCGGGTCGTTTTCTTCAAACTTCATCATTCCAATTCGCATATCGACCACTATTGAGCATGAGGTATTTAAAATTCCTTTTTTTTTAAGTTCAAAATGCATGTATTTGTTTAATTTTGAAACCCTATATGCAAATTTTTTTAAATTTGTTGAATTCAAATTGCACTTGTTTGAACGTTTTTAAAGCATTTTTAATAGTATTTTGTTTCCCCGTTTTGCATAATCCAAAGGTTTGAGTAAGGAAAAACGAGTTTCCTCCGAAAATTAGTGCAAAAAAACATTATAATAGCTCTCAACATAGTCTAAAAAATGAAGATAAATACATTCCTAAAGACTAGAAATGTAGGGTTAAGCTCACAAAATAATTTTAAAACTACAAATTTAGGGTCAAACTTGTAGATGAAAATGCAAATTTCATACATGTAGGAGTGAACCGTGAAAGTCATAGCTTGATTTGTTAAGGTATTATAATATTAAATCTTATAAAAAATCAAGAATCATATCATTGATAACATTGTCTTCATGTAGTGTGTACAAATTGAAATATAATTGACTAAAACTATAAGTTACTCTTATTGAACAATTTCCTCATGTAGTGTGTATAAATGGAACCATTGATTGAAAATATAAATCAAACCATCAAGAACAAAGACTTGATTGTGTCTTCATGCCCTCAATTAATATCATTTACAAAGTTTGGTCTTGGAAACCATAAAATTAACAATTACATTCTCTACCCTATTATTTGATGTATTATAATGCAATTTTCTATACTACCAAGCAAATTCAATGGTCACAAGTTTGTAGAGACACTCTAGAAAAAGATCTATCATGTGTTTAAAATACTATTCATATTGTAACACTAGAGATTCTAAGTAATATGAGAATCCCTGCATAATTTTATATAATGTATTTTCATCATCACTAACTATAGTAGACTAGTTTCTATCACTATTCAATTCATCTTCTTTCATTAGTCCATCATGACTTGATTATTCATCCTCCTTTATATTTAGAGAATAAGAACAATATATAGAACCACTACAAAATCTTCACACATATCACTAAAAGTTGATGTTTGGTATAAATGTATCCACATGCAAACAAGAGCCACCTTTGGACATTACTATTATCAAAAGGACAAACCTTATTAGAGCGAGTGCAAAAAGATGTGGGGCCAAAAAGTGGCCACCCCACCTTTTGGCCCCATCATATTAAGTATCAAGCATTAATGTTGAGGTACGCTATTCGAGGAAACTTGAATGATGAGTAAGTGAAGAGAGAGTGGGACTTTATTGTTCACAAAGTGGGAAGAAATAAAAGCAAAGGAAGTGGAAATGGGAAACATGTAGAGAATATGGCAAAAATGGTGGAAATCAAGGAAGGATTAAAAGGAAAAGAAAGAGGGAAAAGGGGAGGATAGAGGCAAAAGGAGGAAGAAGGTAGTGCAAATTATACATTTTTGAAGCTTGTGAAATTCGAGTATGTAAACCTAATAGTTTTTACTTGGTGGTAATGAGGTATGATTTTTTATGAAGGTTCTTTTTAGTATTTTTATATGTAATGTAAGAGAAAAAGCTATTCTTGTATGAAATTCTAGAAATCATGTTAAAAAGCATTAGCTTGTAATTTCTACTATGTGAATGGAAATCTATTGCTCTACCTAGGACATTTAGAAGCTTGTGTTGCATTCATGAAGCCAAACATAGTAGATATTTTTTTTACTTTATGTGTGTTATTGGAGATAGGGTTTTAGTATATAGAACCATACAATAAAATGGGGTAATTCCTTGTTTGAACTAAAAACCCTACTATTTTTTAGTGAAGGGATAGCTAGCTATAACATTTTGACTTTCACTTGTGAGACTAAACACCCATATGGGTTATTGTTGCTTTGTCTTATGGATTATGGTAGTAAATTCTTAAGATGTATGTAAATCTAGAAGACCAATGTTGAATATTTATTTGTTGATAGGCTAAATAGAGTTAGAATTAGTATGGGTTCATTACATGTATGCCATTCAACATTCATGCACATCATATATATGTGAGAGAGATAGTGATAAAGAGAGATAGAGATAAAGGGTAATATAGATAGATAGAATAATCACAAACCATTTGCTATGAATATGCACAAAATATTTATATATTGATCTTGATAAGGTCATGAAGACATACATAATACATCATGAAAATATCATATACAGTGACATGAGGCCAACATTGTCTCTTAGACTACAAAATATCACCAATATATATTCATGAAAATAGTTATGAATGTGTCATAAAGATATAAAAGTGTTTATGTATGTGTAGCAAATGCTATTAATGAAACATTATGCCTCTCTTTGCTTGACTAGAAACTGAACTTCGATCCCTTGAATTAGTTATTATCTTGCATTGTGTTGATTGTGTGTGCCCCTAACAATTATGCAACTCAACCTACACACACAAACATATTATAAAATTAGAGATTATACCAAAATTTATAAATAAATAAAATATTGTTTTAAAATGATATTAAAATAATAAACACACTTACAACAAACTAATACTCAACATCATCAACAAAGGGTTGTCCTCAAAAGAGGATGCTTACAAAACAAAACCAAAATGTGTGTGTATCCATATATACATATATATACATGTATGCATACACATATACATATACATACATGTATATACGTATACATAAATATACATACACACATACATACATACATACATATGTGTGTGTATTTATGTATACGTATATATGTATACATATATATACATATAGAAAATAAATGTATGTATATACATATATACATGCATATATACATATGTATGTATACATGAATGTGTCTACATATCTACATATACATATATACATATATACATATTTAGATATGTGCATGTGTATGTATACATATGTAGATATATTCACATATACATGAATATGTATGTATAGTACATGAGTAATTTTTTTAATGAAAACCATGTTTAGGAATGAAAATATCCAATCCCTTATGCTTCTAAACTAAAGTTTGCAATGCTTATGGTTCTTTTGGCCTTATAGATTCTTGAATCATTTTATAATATAAAACCAAAATATAACCTACTTTGGCTCTAATAATTGTAAACCCTTTAGGAATTCTAAATTGTTGCATCTTGTCTTGATTTTCCCACCATTGTTATTCCTTTTGAAAATTTTACAAATTAGGCAAATAATCCTTGCACTTATATAGAGGATCCTTATGTATGTTCTTAAAATTATTTAAGGTTAAATGACTTAATCTAAAATAAAGGCATATACGGATCTCTTGCAATTGTAACCTCTTTGCTAAAATACTTTGGAACTAATAGGACTCAATTGTGTTTTATGACATAGGTCTATATTACCACAATGATGTATGTATAGGTGTACATTTTAACTTGGTTAGCTTTCCTAGCAAGTTCTTCATTACAACAATCACTCCACCTTGTCACTCAATCAAGCCCACTAGAACATATATTGGAATTTAACCTCTTTCATACTAAAAGAAAAAGTAATCATTAATTATATTTAATTTACCATATAATTTGATCTAAGTAATGCATTTTATAAGATCTAATTGGTGTATTTATAAAAACTATTTTGTGTTTTGGGCATAGGTGGTCCTAGAAAATATGCATAAATAATAAGATAGACTATGGATTATCTTTTAAATATTGTTCACGGTTTTTCATGTCATATTTTTATAGGAGGTCCTCATAATTGGTATTCTTGTATGGTATTAGAGCCAAGCTAGGTGCATTTGACACCTATGTTGTGGCTCAAGGGAGTGTGTTGGAGAAATGATACACACCTAAGTCATAAAAAGACTCATCACAATGTGAGTCATTAGCTCAATAGTAGAGCATCCTAACACCAAATGGGAGGTCCTAAGTTTGAATACTAGTTAGTCCATAGAAATTTCTATAAAAGTCGATCACTAGTACATAAGAAGAAGAATAAGTACCCTTATAATTTTTATTAATACCAACAAATTATCATTCCTCACATACATAGGCGAATCAATGATTTCAAGCTCGTCAACATGTATATGTACCTCAATCTCATGACCCTCATATAAAACCATTTTATTAGATTTATTTAGTGTAAAATATTTAAATTTTCATTAGGAGGAACAATTGAAGGATTGACCCCAATATTAACCCCCTCAACCTAATTTTTTTTTTATGAATCAAATCCTTAATCAATTATTCCTTAATCCCATAAAATGTTGAGTATAATTACAATTAACTCTACAATTTAATAACAAAATTATTTCTCATTATATCTTTTGGGAATAACTTTAGATTTATCTAATGGCCTAATAGGAGGAAGTGTAATCATGCAAGCACTAAGTAAATTTTGAAGCACATTTTACAAAGGAAAAAGTTGGAGGCTTTAGAGTCATAATTATATTAGAAACATTTATAATGTATAGTTTGTACAATGGTCATTTCCATTATTTTTTACTATCCTTTTGGAAATAATTTTTCTTTTTAAATTTACAAGGGTAGGATGATGTAGATGAAGCATTAGAAGATCCATAATTAAGTGTGGTAGCCTCTAACAACTTTAGTTCTTTACATTCATCTCACTTGCACATGCAAATGTTAAGAATGTATATACTTTGTCGATCCTTGTTTATAGTCAAAAAATCTAAAATAATAAACTTCAATCTAACATTCCTAATATTTGCATTGGCCAATTTCAATATTAAAAAATAGACCCAAATGGAAGATAATACTATTAAATTTCATGGGAAGAACTTAGCCAATAACTTATCATCATACACAAAATCCAAATATGTAGCACTAAAAACCTTGAATGTGTCATGGGATCTCCTTTAACATTGTGCATCTCAAATCTAGGATCCAAAAATCCAACAAAAAATGGATATGTAAAATTTTTAATAGAAATTGAATTGTGTTTGATTTTTATATGTACATGTCTTTTTTTGTTTCCATTAGGTAAGGAATCAACATTACTTTTCATCTCAACAAGCCTTTAAACATTAATGTCAAGGGTAGATAGAGGCACACTAGGATTAAGGACATGAATGAAAGTGGCAAGATGAGAAATCGAAAGTGGTGTATAAATTTGTCATGACATAATAAATGAGTGTGGAGTGACAAAGACTTGCGTAGGAATATCACAGTGAGGGGAACATGGGAAGTGTAAACAAAACTAATGAGAACTAATGTGGAGACAAGAGAACTATGTGCATCATAATAAGTAAGCATGAGATGAGATCTAGGAAAAAGGAGAGGATAAATTTGGGGAGATTTGGTGGAAGGAGAAATAAACTGCATAAGATAGATAGGAGTAAAACAATAAGGAGGAATACATGAAGAAGAAGCTTGGGATGGAGGGAAAATGGCACATCACTCAAAGGGATTGTTGAGCTTATCCTTTTACCTATTTAACTTTAAGTACTTTCTTTCCACATGGCTTATTAATCAACATAGTATATGAAGGAGATCAATGTGCTTATCCTTTTACCTATTTCATCTCTTTGTGTTCCGTGTTGTTTTTAATGTTTTTAATTAGAGTGCAGATGATGTTAATATACATTTAATGATGCATTTTTTATGTTCTATAATTTTTTGATGTTCTCAAGGCTATATAATTGAAGTTCATTTATGTTAACAACTATTAGATTAAATATTTTTATCCCCAATTATTTTCAAATGATTTTATACTTTAATCTTTGTATTCTTATTCTTTCTTTCATCGTTTCATTTAAAATTTGAACCATTTAAGGATGTTATGTTATAGATTAAAGTTGTCTTCCAATTCTTTTTAAATCAAGTTAATAGTATGAAAATATTATTGATGAGTAGATGAATTAAATTACAAGTTCTATTTTAGATTTGTATTCTTTTTATCTAGATATATTATTTACCAAAGTCTTATTGTTTTTTTAGGTGTACTGTATATATATAACATGGAAAATGTAGATCATGTTTCACCTGTGCTAGAATCTTTGTTTGCAAATACTACTAATGAGATAACAAAATTAAGAAATTCATTAGCACAAGGTGCAAACCCAGGGATATATAGTGAACCATGCATGTTAATATTGCATAGTCTAGAAAAACTAAAAAATGAACTTGAGAGGACTAGTGCATATTCTGACAGTGTGCTATTCTTTCATCTTGGGAAAGGAAATTACATGGTGATGTTCCCTTAAACAAATGCAAGATAATTGTCGCAAAGAAGTGATAAAGCCACTTGTTTTCCATTTTATCAAAGATGTCGTGGGTTAGGGATGCAGGGTCACGGATGTGTTGATCATGCTATGGCCTGTTGATCTACCCACGATTTCTAGCGACACATGGTATATGCAAACAATGGCCGAGGATTCCGGTAGCCATTTTTGTTATTGGGTTGTATGTTGAGGTCCATTTGGGCCTCAAATTTAACTACCTAGACATTCCACCATATGTTGGTTAGGGGCGTGGTAGGATTGCTGATAGGCCCACCTATCGTCGAGCAGATAGACCACCCCCAATGTTTAGGGTATTAGTTGGTGATAGGTCTCCTGCTCTCACCCTAGTTCTAGCCCCCATAGCAGATGAGGTTGTTGTTGCTTCCCAAAAGGAAGCAATTGACACTGTAGGTGACATTGCGGCTGCCACCACTAGGATATCTGATGATCGTGTAGGTCAACATTTGATATCTAGACATTCTCGATCCACACCATTTTTAGCATAGTGGACCACCATGGATCCTTTTACAATGATCGACATCCCTACTCCTACGAAGCAGTGCACTACGGGGAGATATGTCATGCATGACTCTACATTGTTTGGCTAAGGACCTGTTGGAGGCATATTCCCACATTGCATCAGACAATGGGATCGGTATAGAGCATGTTAGAGATCATTTGAGACATAGAGGTCATTCAATTTCAGGATCCCATCACTCTCACCCGAGCACTAGTTAGCGCTCCGGAGAATCCACCTCGTTTCATCTGGTAGGCGCACGGACTATGGGTTTTACTGATATGTTGATTGGTTCTGGTTCATCATCACCGATGCCATCTCACCTTCATAGTCCTCTACATTCATCATTTCTGGCACGACATGGGATAGATCAGATGGATGCAGATATTGATTTGTCGCTTGATTGTTTGGTCCATATGGTGGAGGCAAATGTTTCAGAGGACTTAGGTCATCCGATATCAGATGATGTGCATGTATGTGTGCATGTGCATGTTTCAATTCTTTTTCATTATTTTTTAAATTTCTTTTTAACTAGATATTCATTTAAGTTGATATATATGTGTGTATATATATTTTTATAGGTGGACATACCTCATATCACTCCTAGCCTTGGTCCAGATCGTGTGCATGATCGATGTGACTCTGTGGATGAATCTGCTATCTGTGGACATGTGAGTTTTCATAAAATATATATTTATGTATGCATAGATAAATACAAGTTGTAGATTGATATTTAAAAATACAAGTTCATTTAAAAATAACTTTCATAAAATTTATTTAATAAAAATTATATGTATTTAACACATCTTGTACACAATTTTATTTGCGAGGAATTTCCGGCACATCCATCGGGCGAGGGACCGTTCTCATTCGGATGGCCATTTGTCTAGGAGTAGACATTCTTATTAGGCCATGCATTCTAGATTTATGATCTTTATCATGTGTATTTGATTATATATGATGATCTTTAAAATAGTATTTGATATTTGATGATCTCTTACACTTGCTTATATGATCTAGACATACATTTGCTTGTTTTTTGATCTTTAGTATTCGACATTAGATGATCTTTAATTTATATTTTGCTTTTATGATATATGTACATATATTTTCTTATATGATATATACATATATTTGTCGCTTTGCTTATAATATGTGTTATGTTTATATTCTTTTACATATATGTACATGTGTTTGCTTATGGTTTAAACATGTTTACACATAATATATGTATGTGATTGCTTTAAATATTCAATATACATACATGTTTTCTTTTTTTATGACCTCTTACAACTTGCATTTCCTTATATTCAATATACATTTGATCTCTAGTAGAATTTTAGGGAAATCAATGCCACTTTATAATTAAGTTCATTCATGTTGATCACAATAAATATTTTTTTTTAAATGACTTAAGCAACATGAACCATTGAGTTGAGAACAAGATATAATCTTTTTGACAAGTAGCTTGAAATTCAATTCAAATTATATCGAGCTATTATACGTTTTTTACAAGTAACTTGAAATTCAATTCAAATATTTAATTAAGAAAATTTAATTCAAATTATACCTCTATTATACATTTTCGACAAATAACTTGAAATTCAATTCAAATATAATTAAGAAAATTCAATTCAAATTATACCTCTAATATTTGTACATTTTTGACACTTTACCAAAATTCTAAAATTACTAGATATGTTGTGCATACCTATGAATTAAATAATAACAAAAAACTCCACAATGAAATAACTTGTTTGTTTACTACTTGATTCATTTAAACTAGAGGATCTAGTTATTCCATGTACACTTGAATAATTTTGATTCACTTGGATCACAGATTTTGGAGAAGTTTTTGCACATTTATCAAGGAGGCAAATATTGGAGCTGGACAACTTTTCATTTTTATCAATCAAGGAAAATTTTGGAGGATAATTTAACTAAGTTGGTAGAGGACTTGTTTAGAGTCATATTTAAGTTGAAGAAGAAAATGGGGCAACAAAGGAAAAGAAAAATTGCATCTCAACGAAAATTGTCAAAAGAAGAAGAACAAAAGAGGCGTGATCAAAACTTGGAAAATTATCATAGAAAGAAACAAGGTGCATGCTTGTTTCTTCTCTCTCTCACTCTCAAGTGTGTGTTTAGTACTCTTACCTTGAAGGTTTCTAACCATCATTGCACTTAAATGACTATAAATACTTTTAAATATCCTCAAGTCATCTTGGTCATTCAAGTTGCAATGTTTATATGATCCTTGACTCCAATTCCTTAAGCGAATTCTTTTTATTTCAATCTTTATAGTGTTTTGTGTCTTTCATTTTTTATTTTCATCACTTCAATGTTCTCAAATTATTTTTATGTTTTATGCTCTAGGGATTCCTCAAGCAGCAGTCGAGCCAAATCTAGATATTGGATCAAATGAATCTGTTGATGAACAGATGGACCTTGAAGTTAGGGAGGAGACCCAAGTTCAGACAATGCTTGTTGGAGAGGGATCAAGATCACTTCCTTCTACTGGTATGAATGAGCATATAAAAATTTTCACAAACTTCTCTCACTTATAGCTCATCATGTTTTATCAATTTGTTTGCTTGCATACATAAACTTCATATATATTTAACATCATCTCTGTTTTGTTTACCAAAATATTTTGTGACACATGTGTAGGAAGGGCTGACAAGCGGGAAGTTTTCATGCTCCAGAGTCAGGAGCCAAATGTAGACGTGGATCAAATGGTCCATTTCGAATACATCGTCCTTGAAAGATAGGGAGGAGGCACAAGTTGGGAAACAATGATGCATGTTGGAGAGAATTAGGGATCGCTTCCGCAAATTACTCCAGGTATGGATGAGCATATAAAACTAGTTGAGAAGGTGGGTAAACAAATTTCTCATAAAATTTAGATCATTTACTGAAATGGATATGGAAACTCAAATATTATGCCAACCCGGTATATAATAAGAGAAAGAGGTCAATGACTAAATCTGTAAATGGAATGATCAATCATCATTTCAATCATCTTGATACACTTGAAAAAACCCAATTGTTATCACGTTTACTTCTTCGTGATGAGCTCAAAGAGTCATTACAATTGTTGGGTGTCCATTCATCATCAAATAAGAAGAAACACATGGGATTACAAAGGATATTGTTCAAAATGTTAAAAAGGGTTTAGATTCCATTGGGAAAGGATCTCGAACTATGGATAAGGCCACTACAAGAAGGGTGATGTTGACATCTATTGTACATCAAGATATAGAAAGAAAAAGAAAAATGTCAACACTTTCAACTGAAATTGGTTATAGTAGAGCCACATTGATAAAATATAAAAAAAAGAGAAAGTTTTTGGATGAGAGTTTAGAAGGAAATTGGGAAATTATGTGTAGAGCTCCCCATTCTGACAAGATTGAAGATGTTGTTAGGAACTTGGTCTCAGGTTTTTGGCATGATCAAACTCGTCCATCATCAAATACTAGAGATGTTATGAGACATAGGATTGGACCTAGTATTTATGAAAATCATATCAAACATTAGCTAGACATAACACAATTTGAGATGTATATGAACTTTTGTAATGCATATCCTCATATAAATATTGGGCAAACAATGTTTCAAAGGTTAAAGCCATATTATGTGAAGATAAACAAGTTTTTTGAAACTTGTTGTTATCGTTATCATATTGAATTTGATCTCTACTATCAGGTGTTTCGAAAGATGAGAGAAGAAAGATGTGGGTTTCAAAATACACCTCCTAAACAGGCAAGTTTGTTCATAAAGTCTATATTATGTGATCATGAAAATGGACCTCAAATAAATTGCATAAAAAGAATTTGTGAGACATGTGGAAATTTGGCTAAATTTCCTTCAAGAATTGAGGATACTGACCTAACAAAGACAGTAAATTGCAAAAGGTAAGTACTATTTTTAGAGAGTTTATTTGTTTCAATTTCTCATAGATTGTTATTTGGATTCTCTTTGATGTAATGTTTCATTGATCAAGTGTGGTTTATTAGTTATTCACATATTTCTTACGACACGGTACAAGTATGTAAAGTTGCAAACAAATTTTGGGAAAAGAATCCACAAGGTTGATCTGTAGAAAGGAAATTCCCATTGGAAAATTTATGGAAGATTTTTGAAAATTGATACAACCATACATACATCATTCATTTTTTGCTAATTGGCAAGCACAACAATTCCAAACATTGAGAGATACTTTCCCACATGGAACAGTTCTATTAGTAGTTGACTTTGCAGAAAAGTACTCCTTTGTACATCAAAGGAGATTCAATCAGTATTACTTTTCAAAGCAGATCGCTATTATGGTTAATGTGTGTTATCGACATGCACAATTAGAATTGGATGGTGTTGAGATTACAGATGAAGAACGAGCCATTAAAAAAGAATATCACTTTTATATTAGTGATGATAAAAGGAAGCATGACACACTTTTTGTCCAACATTGTTTTACAATATTTTTTGAGAATTTATTAGGGGTGTCAAATTTGAAAATCATTTTAACATGGTCAGATGGATGTGCGGCACAATTCAAATCTTCACGACCATTCTATGCACTTTGTAGATATCATAAAATCTACAAAATACCACATTTTTGGAGTTTTTTTGAGAGTGGGCACAGAGAGGGTGAGCATGATGGAGTGGGAGCTTGCATCAAATGAGCTTTAAGAAAGCATCAAATGAGTTATCCAGAAGATCGTCTAGACAATGCACATGATGTTGTTGAATGGTGTAAAAAACACTTTGCATCAAATGTGGTCGGCACATCTTCAAAAACAAACCGACACATTCCACATAGAGTGTTTTGGGAGATATCGGGTATGTATAAATTACATTAAATCAAAAATTTGAATTTATTTAAATTTAAAATATATATACATATTTGTTCACATAAGTTTTTTGTTGTACATATGTATCTAGGCGTGGATATAAGATCGATGCATGGATGCAAGAGGGTAGAAAAAACAAGATCTTTGCATTGTGTTAGGAGTTCAGATAGTCGCCATGGATGGATATTAGACACAAGGGATTACTCTTGTTTTTGCACTTAGTGCATTGAGGGAAACTCTGATTATGCATGCAACAATCAAGAACTTGGATATGTTGCTAAATGGGATACGGTGCCACTACTTGTTTAGAAAGCATATGATGAAACTGAGGAAGAAAAGATTTGAAGACATTCCTTTGATTTCAATTGATTATGACCATTTTACGAGGGATTGGTTAGAAAAGGTTCATGTGTAAGTTTTCAATAATTTAAATATTATATATATATATATAATGATCTTTAAAGTCTAGAGACATTTATAATTTTTTTAGAATATTTTTGTGTAAATTCTATGTACAAGAGATGTTTTGCAGTCATAGCGAGCTTTGAAAACATCCCGAAGGTGTTCAGCTATTATTTATTGTGTTGTTGCACAAAGAGAGGAATAAGCTAACCGAACCTAAAACAAGTGATGGAATGTTATTTCCCGCAATTGAGTTTTGAATTTAAAATTTTATATATGTACATTGTATTCACATGTGCACATTACATTATAAACATTAAATATATATTGTACAAACCTTGTGCCGCGAAAATGTGTACACCGTTCATATGTCTTGCTTAGGTTCATGTTTTACCATCGCGGGGTTGTTGTAGTACAAAGGACATATCTAAAAGCAAGTCAAATTTGTTGACATGGGATTCATTTTGTTGACTATCAACCTGATAACAAGGTATATCAATATAGTCACTTAATAATTGCTGCCACTCTACATCTCCATGCGGTTCCACATGCACGTGGCCGAAGAAAATGGAGACTAGATAGTGATGATCATCAAAAAATTCTACATGTTATTGAAGAGCGGGCTGAACCAGAATCTTTGACTTAGATTATATCCATGGTTTTCAAGTTCACTTGTAACCCTATACGTGTTCAAATGAGAACTTATAGTAACTTGTACATAGTTGTAAATCATTTTGTGTAAATTACAATTATATGTACATATTTGTTCGATGGAAAATTCTTAAGTTCAAGAATGTTTGATAGCATCATCTCTCACTTTTTTTGGTTGCATGTAAACCCATATTATATATGCTTTCAATCCTTATTTGAAACGTAGTGATTTTTTTTAAAATCATTTTTCCTAAATTATAATTATATAC
>VDFB02000008.1:365727186-365871142 GCA_007258455.2 Sequoia sempervirens
CTCTACCCTTAATCCTTGTACACCCCCTATACTTTATCTCTCTCCCACTCCCCCCCTCTCTCTAAAAAGTCTATCCCTTCTACCAATCCTCCCTCTCGAGCTCCTCTACCCTTAACCCTTAAACCCTAGGACCCCCTACCCTTTATCTCTCTCCCACTCACCTCCCTCTCTTTCTAAAGGATTAAATTTAATGGTTGAATTTACTTGTCAATTTTTTTTTAATTATGGTTATCTATTGAAGCGTGCTCTTAAAACATTATGATATACCTTAGTGTATGTAAAATTATATATAAATCAAACATATATATAATTATAATTCTATATAAATTTTCACAGTTTATCCAAAATATCTCCTTTTACAATCTTCTTAAAATTTTGATTGTATTTTATAGCAAAAATCTTTAAATACGGTCATATGGCCATCAAATTTAAGTTCTCGTTTAAAAACATATGTATATTAATATTAAAATTAGGGTGTTCAACCGAACATTCTTGGAATGTTCGGTCGAACCCATTAAATAAAGTTTTTTAAATTGCATGTTATGGTGGTTCGACCGAACCTTTCCAAGATGTTCGACCGAATACATATTCGGTCAAACCCCTCTTTTTTCACCTTTGCTTTCTAAGGCACCATAATTGTTGAAAATTTTGCATTTCGAAGCTCAATTTCAGAATGAAAATGGAGATCTCAAAAACCCAACTAGTATTGGGTTCCCCTCAAAATGAGCTATCCAACGAATATAATTTTAGTATGTTTTGATTATATTATCTATCTATTTTTTAAGTTTTATTAAATACAGGTTTTTCACTAAAAACAAAACTCTCTATTCTGCACAAGTGGAAAAATAGAAGATTATCAAAAAAAAAAATTTAAAATATGAGTGCACCAGATATTGGAGTCCTTGATCCAACGAAAAAAAAAAGAATTTTGATACATACAAAAAGTTATGCTATACGGTCGTATATGTCTGAATTGTCTTTGATTGACTTCAAAACTTGATTAAAGAAAAAATATTCAATAAAAAACTATCTAACCAAGTGGAAGCACTAGATATCGGAGTTAGAAATCTAAATTTGAAAGAATTGGAATTTTATCCTTCATGGAAAAAATTTATGCTATACGGTGGCGTCACTTTTTAAAAATGCTGTTTTTGAAAAAACCAATTTTGTGGGAGATGGAAAAAGAAGTGCAATCTGATTCCAAAAAATTGAAAAAAATATTTTTAGAATCTACAGAAAAAATATGACAAGACTCTAGTTTACATCATCTTCAAATTCCTTACGGTTCAATCGCTATAGGTTCTCGAATGTGGAGATTGTGTTAAAAAAAAAAATATCAGTGTCCAGTTAGGCCAAAAAGTGTAAACCACTATTGTGGGATCACCCTTGAGTATGAAGAGGATGAAACATCCAAACCCAAATAGGATGTCATGGATTCAAGATGAACATAAGATACTTATAAGTGAATTTTCTTTGGTGAAATTTTATGTAAGATTGTATAATGACAAAGTGTTGTGTGATAATATTCAAATAGATTATATCATATATTTCTAGAAAACCATTGAAATATGATAGGAAGAGGATTCACGAGTAAATAAAAATACCTACACTAAGACCTTAAATGGAAAAAATAACATATCCTTATACCTTTAGAAGAAGAGAGAAAAAGTGGTGTGTGGTTACACCAAAATCTATTTGGTGGATGGAAAGAAAATTTTGCATGGTTTGAGACATGTGAACATGTTCTTTGTATTTATTCAAAGGAAGTGTGACACTCAAAGTAAAATTAATGCTACCAAAAATGAACAATAACCATCACCAAACGAAGTAACCAAATTGTTGATGGATTACCAAGGTATTGTGCTAGATAATGTACCAATTTTTTTTTCCAATCTAGAGCATCAATTATCAAATGTATCCAATACTAGGATCCACTTTTTTGAGAAAATTAGTGTAAAGGATGACACCAACACAAAATAAAGAAAAAATTTCAATCTTGAAATAACATGTATAAACATAAAATCAATAATTGACCAAAACCTAGGTGTAAATTGGGAAAACCATTCTTAGAGAAAGATCACACACTCCAAATTATCCCAATATATTATTTAGTTAGAAATATAATCATAATACACTTGAAGTGAAATCCTTCCTAGGTGTATCATCAATAAAATATTTGGAGGAATTTTGATAAATTAATAATATCTACATAACTCTAAACACAACCTCCATCTAAAGCACCTAATATATACAACATATAATGCACAAAACCATACAATGAAAATTAGAAAATAATGAGATAAAAGACCCAAAACATGACACACATATCCCAAATATTAGGATTTGTCCTTAGGCTAAAAATAACATATTTCTTCCACCTATCATAACTTTTTATAATCCACTCATCAAATTGCGCATTCCATTTTATCCCCATTAGTTCCAACGAGTTATGTATTATGATATGTAATAACATCTATCATATGTTGTTCAAAAAGTGTAACTCCACTTTATAGCTCTATTATTTATCCATGTTTTAATATTTTCTATGAAAAAATTCAGATGCCATAACTTTTAATATGATATGTCAATTCAACCTATGTTTTTATGAAATATATATATCAAAGAGATCTCCACATCAGATTTTTCCCTTGGTAGTGATAAATAACCTAAGATTTTTGTTTTTTTTTTGTAAAAATCCAACCGTATAGTCCATAAATTGAGTTTTTGCATTTTATAACCTAAAAAATAAACTCCTAGTTTGATCAATATGAGAAATCTTGAGAGACCTTTCCTAATAAAAATTGTAGTAAAATTTCAACAAATTTTACCTTTAATAATTGACTTAATCAATGAATTTAACTTTTTAGAAAACAAATTTAAATATTCACATTAAAAGATTAAATTTTAACATTCTAAGAATGAATAGATACAATTGATCTAAATTATATTCATTTACATTCACAATTATTTACACCCACTCAACTGCTAACTTTAGCTATCATTTTTTACATCTTAGCTTAATAAGTTTTTATTTCTCAATTTTGGGTATGTGCAGGATCATCATGGAAAAACAGGACCTTAAGTGGCAAAAAATTTAGAAAAATTAGAGTTAGGCAACTTGATATAAAAATTTGAATAAGTTATCTATATTATTTCAAAAATATGTAAGAATAGAATCTGTAGCAAATTGAATGTAGTTTCTAAACTATTAGGTTTATTTAAATACATACATATATATATATATATATGGTGAAAATTTGAAATTTCAATGTAGTAGTACTTAAATTTTAGGAAAAAATAAGTAGGTGTCTATCCGACCCTAACCACAATAAATTGATAATATTTTTTATAAGATTTTAGATATAAGTAGAGGACTCATGTCTCAATGTGATGCATATTTTTGTGTAATTTTTTCCAAGTAAATAATTAATTATGAATTTTTATTACAAATTTTAAAAAATATAAAAAATCATATGTTTGACCACCTTAACTTTGTCAAAAATTCATTAAATTCAATTTTTTTTTTAATCCTATAGTATACAAAGCATAGAATGTGACACATGTTTCAGATTCAAAAAATGTGACACTGTTTGAAAGCTATAGATGTTTTTCAATCAACCTATCAATCAGGACTTTAGTCATAATTGAAATAGAAAATGAATAATAATTATTTTATTAAATTCAAAGTAAAGCATAATTTATATTGGTGGAAAGCTGAGAATCTCCTTTAGAAACCCTTTTCGTTTCATCAATTTTGGGTAAGAAAAAGTCATTAACCACATACCCTAAACATACCCATCATATCGCCACTTTTTGGCCCATCATGATCCTACACATACCCTTTTCTATCATTTATTATAGATCTAAAAATGTAAGGTATAAATTCATTTAATATACATTGAAGTAAACTAACATGTGATGGGTTAAAAAATTGTCCAGGTCTTTGTTTTACTAACTTATCATTACCCTTTATTCCTCAATTGTTACTATTAGTTTTATAATATTAATATGTTTATATATGTGAAAGGAATAAAATATATCTTAGGAATTAATCCCCTATAAGACCTAATCAAGTGGTTGTGTGTAACTAAAACAGGGTAAAATAAGATCTCCTATAACTACAGTGAAAGAAAAATGAAGATTTCTTGTGAAGGTTGTGAAATTTTTTTATTTATAACCAAGTATAATTTAGCATGTTATTACAAAGCTTTAGTTAGGAAAGAGTGGATGTAGGCCACATACACCCTTTCTTAACCAATCAATGTATTTCAATGTATCTCAGTTTTCAACTAGAAAATAATAACATATCTTATTTTAGATAGTTTGATAATTAGATGAAGTTATATAAGCCATAATATGTATAACACATACAATTAATCATTATCCTTGTTATCATAATAAGTATTTTTGTTACTATTGAATTGTATTTGAAGAATTTTTGAGCAATTCCATTGATTCATAGATTGGGAGGCAGTGCCCACTCTCTAGTTGTTGTTAATTGTATTTATTTTTCCATTTGATTTATATGTGTGCAGGGTATGTTTGATCCGTTGATACTAATTTCCATTAAAAATTAGTTAATTAATTGATTCATTTGATTGCAAAATAGTTGTTTTCCTTTTAACTATTTGTGACAATTCTTGTAGTTAGAATTATTTTGTTGCGATTCTCATCATTATAACTATTTAATTATAATTCCTATAGCTATAAATTTACTTTTATTATCATTGGTTAGTAATGTTGTTGGAGACATCTAGACAAGGGATTTTAATTATTGAACTTTAATTCGAGACAGGTTGCATGACATTGGACTCATCTTGCTACTTTTAGCCCTTGAGCATATTTCCATAATGTCTTTCACAAGCTTATGCCCTGGATTGAAATGGAGTGAACTAAATCATAAGAGGGAATATTAAATAATAATACAAGCATAGTATTAAGAATAAATGCTTAAATTTTATACTAAAAAAAATGTTGTTGTTGTCAGGGAAAGACATTGAAAGCCTATTAGTTTAGTAGGTTGAGTTAGGACCATGACTAGATCCATCTTCTTTATTCAATACTATAAATCATCCAACATAACATTCTTAATAACACCATCTTATGTGAACATATAACACCAATTTATAAGGAATAACATCACCATAAGATAACAAAAATATGGTACAAATCAATGACACAATAGTATCACAATACAAATGATTTATGTAGAGAAACCCTTGTGGGAAAAAAAAATCCACCAAGAAGAGAGGCCAAGTATCCATTATCTTCAAACAAATCAGATTAAAATACAATCAATTCCATTCTCCTATTTTCCTTCACTATGATAGAACCTATACACCTATGAGAAATCTCCTTATGCATCAACCTATCTTTGTTCCTACAATGAAACTCTACATTTAGCTATTTTTCATACTATATACATCATGAAGGAATCTAATACACCAAAACTATCACCCAAAGATGAACCTTCATTCTAAACATACCAAACCCTTCAAATACCTTATCATAATGTGAATAGACAATGGTTTTAGCTTCAATACTTTCCCTCAAACTTGGGTGCCCAAACATGAGAGATAAGCATAACACTTTAGAAAAAAAAATGATGGAATACCAAGAGAAACCTGTTACCTCATTCCAAGCTCCCTCTTGGATAATACCAATAGTCACTCATTTTTCCTTTCCTTATCTTTTATTATTGCATTATACTCATCCACATGTGGGGAAAATAATATGAAATATTTATGGACCCACAAGTCACATTTATTGCTACTATTGGACCCATCACCCCTTATGGATATATTAAAAATAATGGTAAGAATTAATATTACAAAAGTATTTTCCCAATACACTCTAAGTTCCTAGAGACACTTTTCAAGAATATTTGAACCATGATATATGATTTAAAAGGTGGATGGCACCTTTATCCTAACATTCTCTCACTTGACATCAACATTGTAAATACACCCATAGGAATCAAAAATAGGGAAAAACATCCCTTAGCCATACATGTACCACCTGAATCTTCACCATGCTCATATATTCTAACAAGATACCTAGAAAAGAAACTATGATAGCCACCATAAATTAAAAAACCCTTTAAATCCTCCAGCATGAAACCTATTGAAGAAAATGGAACATGAGAAGGTGAAACATATCAACTGTCACTAAAACTTGCACCAAACTTTACATGAATAAAAGCATCAAATTCAAATGATAACTAAGGCTCTAAGTAGCTACCTTAATCATACCATCTAGAATAGAAGCCACACAAAATTACAACTTATCCAAGATAAACTTACCTCAAACAAGGGTATACACATCATAGATAGAACTTTATGCCATCAACATAACAACCCAAAAAATTTACAATCAAGTCTTTATATATCCATCTTCATATCTCAATGTAACATACCAATGTACAAATTTCCACATACAAGGCAAACCAATAAATTATACATTAACACTGAAACAATCTTGTGGATATAGACAGTCCACCTTCGAGTCATCCCACTACAAAAAAAGTGGGTAGCTAATCTACAACCTACATAGCTCATAGAAGAAAATCTAATAAAACATGTAAACTCATCATCAC
Organism: Sequoia sempervirens; assembly: GCA_007258455.2. Taxonomy (NCBI): domain Eukaryota; kingdom Viridiplantae; phylum Streptophyta; class Pinopsida; order Cupressales; family Cupressaceae; genus Sequoia; species Sequoia sempervirens. The sequence continues at coordinate 365,733,782 of VDFB02000008.1, forward strand.
ATTAGTAATAGAAAAACTAAGATATCAAATAGAATAACCAAACATATATCCATAAACTCCCACTACATGAGTAATTTTAAATCTAAGAATATATCAAAGCATGCCAATTCTACCTATCTTCACATAGAGGATGTAGCTAAATTCTCTATTACATAGTGTTAAGGAAATATTCAATGATATTAAAATATTTTAAACAAATGTTTTACAATACTTCTCTCACCACTAGTCTCCATAGCTCTCCCAAGAACTTCTTCACTCAACCATGTGAAACCAAACATCTAAGAAGAATAGCATGAACAAAGAGAGATAACCTACAAATCAAACCATATCCTTGTTCTAAACTAACATGTTGGACAAGTTGTGTAATGTAATATCTCCTTCACCATTCTAAAAATAAAGGATATCAACATATAGCATTCAAATAAAATGAAAAAATATCAAAATAGATGTAACCTCTCATACCAAAGGTAGATCAAACCAACCAATCATTTCTACAACAAAGGTGTTTAACATATGTTGTAATTGATGTCAAATGTGCTCATTGATGTCAAAGGAGTGATGTCAGGAGATCTATGAGAATTAAATTTTATTTACTTTTGTCATGTTTGAGCTTCTTAAATCATGAGGTATTTTTGTAATGATTATGTCATGTCAGATCTTTTGAGAAAAACATGCTAGGATGAACTACACTATGAAGAACACTATGAAGTATCATGCTTGTATCTATTCATGTTGCTGGAAGTAATCTAGAATTGTTTATGGAATTATTCTATGGTTTTCTACTCACGCACTATATTACACTATAATAGTGTCTTTCTCTACATTCTACCATAGTTGAATGTTATTCCCTATGGATTGAACCTAAAGTAAAGCTACTCATGTTATATCAGATTCTAGAGTTTCAGAGGTGGAACCTTAATAGAACAAAAGCTAGATGTAATAGAGTATTGTTTGTGTTGACTTGCTAACTATGGATAACATCTGCATGTTTGCACTAGAGAAGGGAAGTGTGTGCCAGTTGGAGGAAGCATGCAAAGATGAAATAGACTAGGTTAAGACCTCTAAAGTAATTTAACATCATGTATTATTGGTGACAACAAATTTGATTTAGGACTGACCCACTACATGTTTCATAATAATTTGAATTTAGGTCCACCTTATCCAACCTAGATAATTGCAAATGGTGTTAAGGGATTCTTGGGAAACATGAAATATTGATAATACATTGAGATGTATATACTTATAATTTATACAATGAATAATCATTATAGTTTAGGTGCAAGTGAGTGTGAATAAAATTTAGGTGATGTAATGGGAGTTGCATCCCAGTCATTGTGTGCCACTGTCTGAATATCACATGTTGTCTAGAAGTGTGTTTGAATGAAGATCAGATCAAGTGCAAGCTGTGTAATCACTATTGAAGATCCACATATCATATCCTTGTAATCTAGTAGAACTGGTATCTTACCTATTAATTTGGTGCTTAGATCTTTGTATTGGGGATTGGTGTCTCTAGTAGGTTGGTTCCTACTTCCTACAAATATAGTAGGGGATTGGTGTCTCTAGTAGGTTGGTGCATACTTCATGACTATAAGTTATTCATTATTTTTGTGAGGCTAGATTTGGAAAATATCTCCAAGAAACTCTTCTCATTGTGGTTTTATCCCTTTCTAGGTTTCCATGTATATTTGGTGAACATTATGTAAATGTGTGCATCTATGTTTGCTAGCTATTTTGATGGTTTAAATTTCATGTTTAGAGAAGTGATTAATAATAACTCATATTTAATTAAATAGTTTTAAATAGATTTTATATACTAATTCATCCCCCCTCTTAGTATTTTGTGTGCCCTTCAATTGGTATCAGAGTTAAGTTCCTTTGAAGAAGCTTAACAACTTGAGGTAGATTTGGGATGGCACACTCAATGGCTCATGAAGGATTGTATTTAAATAACGAACCACTCTTTGATGGGTCCAATTATGCCTTTTAGAAAGTAAGGATGGAAGCATACTTGATGGCCCTAGGATTTAAGGTTTTGTAATTAGTTGTGGATGGATATGAGATCCCTAAAAGTCCCCCAAGAGATCATGCTAGAAAGAAGGCTTGTGAGAATAATGTAAAGGCAAGAAATGTTATTTTATGTGGTTTATCTAACTCAAAATTTATAAAGATCATGGATTGTAGGAAAATGAAGGAAATATGAAGTAAGTTACACATGTATGAAGGTGATGACAAGGTCAAACAAGAAAATCTTCAAGCTCATCATGGTCAATTTGAAAGTAAAAAAATGAAGGGAGAAGAGAAAATTGCCACATTCCTACTATGGTTGATGAGGTTTTCAACTCTATTAGAGTTCCTAGTGAAGAAATGAAAGAAGGTATGATTGTGAAAGAGGTACTCAGATCCATTCCCAAAAAGTTTGATCTAAAAGTATTTACTGTTGAAGAAGCTAAAGATTTGAATACTCTAATTATGGATGAGTTCATGGAATTCTGACTACATATGAAATGAGAATTGAGTATGAAAAAATTGTAAAGAAAAAGTCTCCATTCAAAGTGTCTAAGAAGTAAGATGATGTTGATTCAAAATATGGATAAGATCTGGAGGTTCAAGGAAAATTTGTTACGAAGTTACAAAGAGAGTCCAAAAATTTTAAAGGTTAGTTTCCTTTCAAATTTTTTAATTGTGGTGAAATAAGACAATTCATGGCTAAGTGTCCATACAAAGAATCTGGTAATGAAGAGAAGAATTCATTCTGAAAAGGGAAGATTTTTTTTTTTTAAATAGAAGAGTTTCTTTATCAATTGAGGAAGTCTACTCATATTATGATGATGACCAAGCCACTTCCAAGAATGAAGGAGAAAATGCTCTTTTCATGGCCATGGAAACCTTTGAAGAAGATGTAGAAATGAAGTGCAAAATTTATGATGATGCTAAACCTTGTGGAAGAATTACTCTATGCCAATAAGGAAATTAAAAGGATGAAGAAAAAAATTACAAAAGAAGTGAAAGTCAAAGATAAATTATCTCATTATCTTGAGAAAGTGAAGAATATGGTCATTGAACTCAAGATTCAAGTGGAAGAGACAAAGAGGATTGAAGGATTTCTATCAAGAGATAAGATTATGCAAAACTTGAATCAAAGATTGTTCCACTAAGGAAAGATAGGTTGAAAAAGTAAATCATCAGCTAAACTTGAAGTTTTGAAAGAGCACCGAGATCTTGGATCAAATAATAGAAAGTCAAAGATCACCACATATCAAAAGCAGTCTTGGTTTTAGAAGAATAAGGTGACTGTGTAGCCTCTGAAGTTCATTGTTGGCTCTGGAAGTTCAAATTTTGAGCAATTTATAGCAATCAATGAAAGAAAGGTGTTCAATAATTATTTCATCCAAATACATAGATAGAATATAGGATATAAAAGACAAGCTTCAAGAGGACAAGGATACAACGCTAGTTTCAATAAAAAATTTTTGGTTACTATTTTAATTGTAATAATTTTGGTCATAAGGTTGTGAATTGTAGAAAGGATCTAGAAAGAAGAAATAATTTTGTTAGTAGAAATGCATTTACACTTTTGTATAATTTCAATTTTATTTATTATAATTTTTATGCAATAGTTTTTGACAAAATGCTAGAAACTATAGAAGCAGTTTTTTGATTTCTTCTATATTGAACACAAAATAAAATAGTTTAGAATTCTATAATAATAAAACAAATATGGTTTGGAAGAAGAAACCAAATAAACAAAGATCAAAGAAATATATGGTGGCTTAGATTACATTACATTCCCAAAAGGAGAAGAATCAATGGATCATTGACAACGAATGATCAAGTCACATGACCAGAGACAAAAGAAAGTTCATGCACTTCAAGAAGTTTGATCAAGGAGCTATTACCCTTGGTAACAATTCTACTGCTAAGATTACCGATAAGGGTATTTTGAGTCTTGATGGAAAAAAGATAAAACCTCATGATGTTATGTATGTAGAAGTATTTAATCACAATCTTCCAAGTTGTAATGTCACAGAATTGCACCTAGGGGAAATTCCACATTTTAGCACTTTTCCTAGCATTTATGATGCCTAAATGCATTAATGGAAAAAATATCATGGGTCAGAATTTCACAATTCTAGCTCCATGTGGACTAGTGGTGAAGCAACAACAACCTAATGATACATTTGTTGAAATTGATCCCTTGGACACTTGCGCGGTGCACAAATTTTTACGCGATGCACTAGGATCTTGGCATTTTTTTGAGTTTGAAATGGGGAATATCGAATCTTGACTCTTGACACGTGGCCCAATAGTCATATTTTTGGGTGTAACGACTCTTTTTTTCCCTTGCATGCAACAAAACCCCTCATTTTCTCTCATTTTGGGAGTTCATTGATTCAATCAAGCTTCTCTCTTCAACTTCAATCTCTTTCACTCTTGATAGCAACACTTCTACAAGTGAAGCTCTGCTGGACTGAGGTCCCTCCAATAGCCAAATCTCTCTAGCAAGCATTCAATAGTGCATCCATGTGTTCAAGAGGGGGTTGAGGCCTGTTGGTAATGCTCTCTCACTCTTTTCTATTTTTGAATAGATTATATCTCTTTGTTCATTTACTACTTGGTGGTGTGGGTTCTACTCTTGAAGTGAGTTTTTCTTTCACCACTGCCTTTCTCCATTTTGGTTACACTCTCTTTCTATATGGTTGTCTGTGGAGGTGGGAACACCAAAGTGGGGGTCTGGCTATGGCTTTCCCCTATACAGCCCCAACATTTTCCCCTTGTTCGTCTTGTGTGTAGATTGCAAAGCAGGGCTTGGAGAGAAGACTCAGACATCTACTTGAGGGTAAGTTTTCCCAAGTTCCCCTTATACTTTCTCATAGTTTATATTCTCTATTTTATCATTATATTAAACAAACCTTAGATCTAGGCTAGGAAGTGAAACTTTATTTTTCCCTCCTGATTTCCCAAGTTCTCTATTGCTTAGGAGGCCAGTGTGCCATTTGGACACCAACACATTACACTAGCATCCTAAATCAGCATTGCCATCCTTTGGCTAAGAGCTCCTCTATCAGAGGAAAACAAACATAAGTCTTGTTCTCTTAGAATTTGAAGTAATCTTCTCTAATAGTTAACATGTATACATTTCCTTTGCAATGTCTTCATTCATCTTATGTTGAGGTTGATAAGGGTAGTTCGTTCCCTAGGAATCTCTTGAGAATGAAGAGATTCATGTGCAATGAATTCCTCTTATCTCACATTTTGGTGAACCCAAAATGAACCATGTCAGATTTATTTTTGCAATGTTTCCATTTCTATGATAACACTTTATGTAAGGAAGATTTCAACATGTTGGATGAAACTCTAGATGATTTCTTAGAAGCATCTTCTTGAATCCATAAATCTTCTGAGAAAACCTCTTCTCTGCAAGCTGATGAGTTGGTAAATGTTGTGGTGGTCTATGTGGCTTCTCCAAGCCCTCTAAAACCCATCATTTACTTGAACCTAGCTATCCCTTCTCCTAAGAAGGATCTTTATGTCTATGGGATTTCATATCATAATGATTCACCAAATTTATATTCAAGTTTTGTAAAAGCTACAGACTCTACCTCTTACAATGTTGTTGGGAACACATATAATACAAGAAGAAACAAACAAAACTTGGATCAACAACCTTTTGTACCTACATCAAAACCTATCCAATTTCCTACTTCTTTACCACCTCAACCAAGTCTTCCTTCAGCACCTAAACCCATGACTAAAGCACCAGGTGATTATGATCTTCTTGAGAAACTTTGTGTTACTCCGGCTAAGATCTCACTTTGGGATTTGCTTCAGACTACGCTGATTTATTAGGAAATGCTTCAAGAAGCCTTGCAGAAGATTATCTTACCTTCCTCCACTAGGATGATGGATGTGAATGCCCTGATGGCTCATATTCATGCGGATTTTTTGAATATTACATTCTATCTACAAGAACTCTCACCTCCAAGTGTGCAGAATCAAGAAAATCCTTTAATGATTATAGTCAATGTTAATACTATTGGTATTAGGCATACCCTCATTGACACTGATTCAACTCTCAACATTTGTGGTATTGACCTACTACCTAAGATTAAAGTTGATTCATCTTCTCTAGCTGCTTAGATTCTTTGTACATTTGTGGGTTTGATAATGTTAGTCACCAAGCTCTAAGCACAATAATATTACCTTTGTAGATAGGCCTCGTTACCTTACCTTTTTTTTTTATGTGATTCTTGGCCCTTTACCTTAAAATATTCTTTTGGGGAGACCTGGATTCATGCTATGGGTGTCATAACTTCTACTCTACATCATTCTCTAAAGTTTGTTGCAAATAATTGAGTGGTCACACTCAAAGCTGACCTTGAAGTTGTTCACCTTTTTGAACTAGTAGCCGCTGGTCGGGCTTTGGTTGTCTCCACTCTCAAGAATTATATTCCATCTCGAACTTCTGATGCTATGGCATGTTCCTCGGTGATACCCTCTATGGAGGTTGTCCCTGAAGCGAACATAATTAAAGATGAAACACCTAAAGTAGAAAGTCCTAAGTCTTCCCCGTCTACTTCTTTTGAATCAAATTTTTTCCTTGGTGATGATTAGGGGTCTTTGGAATTATTTGAATTTTTATTGGAGAATACAAAGTAAATCCCACTCATCTATAATTTTCAATAACCTCAAATTCCTCTAATGAAGAAGTGGATGATACTCTCGTAAAGGAGGAAAATTGTGATCTTGTTCAGGAGACCAGTCCTTCCCCTATCGAGGATGATAGTTCTGATCTTGCAAAGGAGGTTAATGTTTGAGAATTAAGTAAAGGAGATGGTTGTGCTCTCTCAGATGCATTCAATGTTCATTGGTGGAACAAAGCTCTCTACATGGAACCACCACCTTTTGAAGTTTTACAAACTCGCTTCTCAATATGGATATAGGTAAAAAGGCCTTGGATGTATTGAGAAAGGAATCAAAGTCCCTATCTAGTTCAAGCATCAAAAGCATTATCTAGGTTTGGGATGCTCTATTGAACAATCTAATAAAAAATCTTGGTGGAGTGTTAACATGATTTCAGTTGAACCACTTAGTTTGGTCCATCTTCAACTAATAGAGGAAGGGGTGCAGGATGAGAAATTCCCTCTAGATGTATTATCTTTGGAAGAAGCACTTGAGGAATTCTTAGGTTCCTATTCCCCTTTGCCTCCTTTCCATCTGAAAAGACAATTCCCATATCGCCTGAATCAGCGGACATATTTTGGAGATTCTGTCTTGAGTGTTGATAAGGAGGACCCTCTAGCTAATATTTAGGATGGTGTCCCAATATCACATCTTTGAGATTGTAGTTCCCTCCTTAGGGGAGATACTACTAAAATCTCTATGGATCCTAAGTCCTCTGAAAAGATGATTAAGATTGGAAAGTGGCTTTCTTCGAAATAAGCAAAGGAACATTCTGATCTTCTACATTCTCATCCAAATATCTTTTCTTGGATGTATGAGGACATGCCCAGTATAGACAAGTCCATAGTGGTTCACAATATCGTCTTATGTCTTGATGGCAAACAAGTTAAGTAGAAGATCTAAAAGATTAATCCCAAGGTCGCGTTGTTGGTTAAGATTGAGATATAGAACTTGTTTAAAGCAAGCTTTATCCATCCAATCGACTACTCCCCTTGCATCTCAAATATTGTCACTGTTAGTAAACTTGATGGCCATATTTGTATATGCATTGAATTTTGAGATCTCAATAATGCCTCTCTTAAAGATGATTTCCACTACCTAATATAGATATGACTATGGATTCAACTACAGGCCATGCCATGTTATCTTTTATGGATGGTTTCTCTAGTTACAATTAGATCCATATTAATTTGAAAGATTAGTACAAGATAGCCTTCAGTACCCATTGGGGTACTTTCTATTATGTGGTCATTCCCTTTGGGTTAAAGAATGCAGGAGCTACTTACCAATGGGAGATGACCCTAATATTTCATGATTTTATTCATAAGATTCTAGTAGATTATGTCGATGATATCTTGGCAAAGTCTATAACCCATTAGGATCATGTAAAGAACCTTCATCTTATTTTTGAGAGGCTTTGAATCTATAATATGAGACTTAATCTTCTTAAGTGCGTCTTTGGCATAGACATAGGAAAACTTCGAGGATTTATAGTCTCTCATCGTGGAATCGAGGTTGAAAAAATAAGATCAATGCAATTGTTAACATGCCTCCACCTAGGAATATCATTGAGTTGCAAATTTTACAAGGGAAGATATAAGAAATTCAAAGATTCATATCTCAACTCGCTGATTGTACCCTTCCTTTCACTTGTTTGTTAAAGAAAGATGTTCACTTTATATGGAATGAAAAGTGATAAAAACCAAGATGTAAAATTCAAACCAAAAAACCTTCCACCAAAGAGAAAAATAGAAAAAAGAAAAACTATTGCAAAAAGATGTGCAAAATATTATTATTCTAGAAATCATAATTACATGAGATGATTTGCTTTATAAAAGTAAAGTATGCATAACCCTAATCTTATCTTGAGCAATAAGATAGCTCAACAAGATAAGGATGAGAATAATTAACCTAGGAATTAAAATATTACCTAAGTAAAGTTATGCAAGTGCAATTAAATATTAATTACACTAACACCTCCCCATAAGTGCAACTTAGGGAGACTAAAAAAGCATGCACCTAAAACTAAGATGAATGCAAGAAGGCATGAATGGGTCCCGACAACAAGGCTTGATTAGGTACCCATGTACAAATGCAATAATGAGGTAGAGAAGGAAAACTCAGTGGGACAAAACCCACCTACAATGAGATGACTGCTACAAAGAAGTAGGGTATGTGCAGGATAATCATAGAAAAAATAGGCCCTTAAGTGGCAAAAAATTCACCAAAATCAGACTTAGAATTTGACGTAAAAATTTGAATAAGAACTATCTATATTATTTCAAACATATGTAAGAATAGAATCTATATAAAATTGAATGTAGTTTCTAAACTACTAGGTTTGTTTAAAAAAAAAAAATCTATTTGGTGAAAATTTGAAATTTCAATGCAGTAGTACTTAAATTTCAGGGAAAAATAAGAAGTAGGTGTCTGTCTGACCACCCTAACCACAATAAAATGATAATATTTTTTTATAATATTTTAGACATAAGTAGAGGACTCATGTCCCAATGTGATGCATATTTTTTTGTAATTGTTTTTTCAAGAAAATAATTAATTATGAAATTTTTATTACAACTTTAAAAAAAAATAAAATCTTGTATGTCTGACCACCTTAACTTGGTAAAAAATTCATGAAATTCAATTTTTCTTTTTTTAATCCTATAGTATGTGAAGCATAGAATGTGACACATGTTTTGGATTTAAAAAATGTGATACTGTTTGAAAGCTATAGTTTTTTTTCAATCAACCTATCAATTATGACTTTAGTCATAATTCAAATAGAAAATGAATAATAATTACTTATTAAATTCAAAGTAAAGCATAATTTATATTGGTGGAAAGTTGAGAATCTCCTTTAAAAACCCTTTTCGTTTCATCAATTTTGGGTAAAAAAAAGTCGTCAGCCACATACCCATCATATTGCCACTTTTTGGCCCATCATGATCCTGCACATACCTAGCACTGGAAGAACATTGTGGAATAAGACTAGAACTACAATTTGACAAGCAAGGAAAGATACTTCTATCTACAAGAAACCAAATTGGAATTGTAATAATGCGACAACAAACCCGATGCCACGAAACACTGGAAAACTCACAAATTGTAACAACCCTGGAATCTGGGAAGCAACAGTAGATGAAATGATAAAAGAATCTTGAAATTGTGTATCTCAATGTTGATGAAAAAATGAGACTAAAACCCTTCCATGGAAACAAGTACCATAAAGACTCTGGAACATTAACCATAAAAACATGGCCCTCAAACTGAGAAGGATTTGAACCAATGCGAATCAATATTCATAAGCTCTCAATCTAAAGTGTGAATCAATGTGAATCTGATATGTGTCAAGCTAAAGAAAGATGTGGCCAAAAGAAACTAAGAAAATAGATATAACCCATGCGAGTTGTCATCAATAACAGATGTAGATCAAAGTGCATGCACACTCTAATGAGATTATTATGCAAGAAACCCCCCTAATGGAACTTTATCTAAGTTCATTTATTACAATAACCCAATGATTGTAAAAGGAGAGAATGTAAAAATTCATAAACATAAAATAAAAATAGACCTCATATCTGTGTAGAGGACTGAACCATCTTTCCAACGCCGCAAGAATGACGAAAAAAGGATCACCGAGTCAAAAGATATGCCCTTCGAAGAAAAAAAAATCATCTGAGTTCAAGGACATGCAAAATAAATCTGGAGAAAAATATGGTAAAAAATCCTTCACCATTGGATTGGTGTTAGAATCATCTTTCCAACGATATCTTGTTTGTGAAAAACAAACATCGTACACAAAAAATACACCTAATTTAGTGAAAGTTGCTCCAAAAGGCCCAATAAGGCCTGTAGGGCCCCCAGGGGGCTAACCAAATTTGGGCCCCTAGTCCTATGCGTGACCAGGGGTTGGGGTGGAGCCCTTGGTCATGCATATGACCATAGGCTGGTGTTGTGGGTGGTCGGGGGCCAGGTGTATAGCGCCCGGTCCCCCATAGGATTGGCTGCAGTTTGAAGGGAGACTATGGGGGCTGAGTGAAGGGCCCACGGTCCTCCATTTGACCGCAGCAGAGCAAAGGGAGCCCGCAGTTGGTGGTGCATGGGCTGAGGAAACTGGCGGCGGTGGCGAACTAGTAGCTACTCGGTGGTTGGTTGCATTAAAACTGGAAGTGCCGCACAGAAATAAAAGAAACTAGATTTCTGCATTTTTTTCGATTTTTGAGCCTTAGGAAGCATGCTGGGGAGGCCGTACGACCCCCCATAATTTTTTTTTTCCTTCCGGACCAACTTCATGAAAATTGACAAAATGAAGGGCGATATTAGGGTTTTTGGCCACTGCAAATGCGATGGTGACCTCCATTTGTGCCCAAACTGCTCCAAAAATTTGGCTACCTCCAGAGCTTGCAAAAAATCTCCAAGCTTGAAACCCTCATAGATCTGGCAAATGATGGCCAAAATCTGCAAAATAAAAGCCAATCTTGACCTTTTCCATTGCTCTGAATCCAATGGTGAGGCCCGATCTGATCCAAGATGCTCCATAGATGAACTCAAGGCATGAAAGCCTCGAGGAATCCTGAACGAACTCTGTAATGATTTTCTCAAAAATCTGAGAAGGGGTTGCAAATCAAGGCTCTGATACCATGTTAGAAACCAAGATCTGAAATGCAAACCAAAAAACCTTCCACAGAAGAGAAAAATAGAAAAAAGAAAAGCTATTGCAAAAAGATGTGCAAAATATTATTATTTAGGAATTCATAATTACATGAGATGATTTGCTTTATAAAAGAAAAGTATGCATAACCCTAATCTTATCTTGAGCAATAAGATAGCTCAACAAGATAAGGATGAGAATAATTAACCTAGGAATTAAAATATTACCTAAATAAAGTTATGCAAGTGCAATTAAATATTAATTACACTAACAATTGTTAACATGCCTCCACCTAGGAATATAATTGAGTTGCAAATTTTACAAGGGAAGATTTAGGAAATTCAAAGATTCATATCTCAACTGGCTGATTGTACCCTTCCTTTCACTTGTTTGTTAAAGAAATATGTTCACTTTATATGGGATGAAGAGTGCTAGAAAGCTTTTGAGTCAATCGAATCCTATTTGGCCAATCCTCCTATACTGATGTTGGTTATGCAAGATAGATCCTTTTTGCTTTACCTCGCAGCATCACCATATGCTTTGGAAAATTTTCTTGCTCAATATGATGATGTCGGGAAAGAGAGAGCGGTCTACTACATTAGTCATGTCCTAGTTGATTATGAAACTAGTTACTTCTCCATGGAGAAGAAATTTCTTGCTTTTTCCTTTGCTATGTAGAAGCTAAGGAATTATCTTCTTCATGCTAAAATGTATGTCATTATAAAAAGTGACCTCCTAAAGCATTTATTCTCTAGTCCTAACCTTGCTGGGAGGTTAGCGAAATGGGTGATGTTACTCTCTAAGTTTGACATAAAGTGTATTAATTAGAAGTCGATAAAGGGTCAAGTGGTTGTCGATCAATTGGAAGATTCTCCCTCCTTTCTCTCCTACTTGAGCTTAGATTTGTTTCCTAATGAGAACATTCTTGCAATAAATTATGACCTCGAATTGAAAATTTACTTCAATGGGTCGAGATGCCAGACTAGTTTTGGAGTAGGTGTGGTTCTAATATCACCTAAAGGTAAGCTAGTCCCTCTCTCCTTTTGATTGGAATTTCCTTGCACCAATATCATCATTGAGTATGAAGCCCTCATTGCTTGCTTGTGTGATGTGATTGCACTAAAAATAGGACATCTCAATATACTAGGTGATTTTGAGCTTATTGTGAATTAGATTATGGGAACCTATCAAGCTAATAAAAGTAAGTTATCTCTATATCGATACCTTTCTTTGTCCTTTCTTAAATGGTTCTCCTCTTTCACAATAGATAGTGTCTTTGGGAGGGAGAATACACATGTAGATTCCATGGCAAGCACTACTTCCTTGGTACCTTTAGATGAGGCTATGAAAGAATACCAATTCATGGTTCAGGTTCTTTGGTCCCTAGCTATTTCCAATCAACCTAAATCCAATGATTTTGTGTGTTCTCACGTAGACTTGGGAGAATGGTTTTCTAATATTTACAACAACTAGGAGACTGGAAACTTTCTCAATGATGAAAAAAAAAAATGATCACACTTGTATACAAAAGCTTTCAGTTTGTTATGTTATCTTGTCTAATGTTCTCTACGAAAATATTATAACGAATTGCTTCTTCGATGTCTCACTAAAGTGGAAATACCCCTTGCCCTTAAAGAAGCCCTTTTAGGCTCTGGGGGTGGATACTTTGGTGGTAAATCCCTAGTGAGGAAATTGATACACAAGGGGTACTTTTGGTAAATGATGGAATAAGATTCCTTCGATTTTGTTAAAAAGTGCCCGCAATGTCAGTAGCATAGTCATCTTATCCATGCACCAACACAAGAGTTACAAAACCAAACCTCTCCTTAACCATTTGCAAAATGGGGGTTGGATATTATTGGAAAAATATCACCTCCTAAAAAAAATACTTTTATTATCACTTCTATAGATTACTTCATGAAGTGGGTTGAATCCATCTCGCTTTGATCCATGAATGCTGAGGCTATTTGTATTTTTCTCTAAAATAACATTATTTCTTGTTTTGGATTTCCTGCTACACTTGTTTCTAATAATGGTATGCCATTCAAAAAAAAGGAAGTAAAGTAATTCCTCAAGAAATTCCACATTCAACATAGATTTTCTATGCCATATTATCCTCAATCTAATGGCCAAGTAGAAGAATATAATAAGACTCATGAGCTCATTCTTCACAAAACAGTCAATAGGCATGGTAAGGATTGTCATGTTCAATTGAGATATGCTTTATGGGCCTATTGTATGAGTGTTCATATGGAAATTGGAATGATGCCTTACAACCTCGTGTATGGTGCTGAAGCTATCATGCCTTTAGATTTGGAAATTCCATCTTTGTGGGTTTCCCTTAAAGGGCTAATTGATGATGAAACTTATTGAGCTAACCATTTTCATCATCTAGAGATGCTCGATGAGCATCGATTATATGCCCTCAATCATCTTAAAGCTTATCAATGATCATTCTACATACAATATAATCAAAGTCTACTTACTAGGAGTTTCAAGATAGGTGACCTAGTTCTCTACGAGAATTAGAGAAATGTAAATGTGTTGCTTGATTGGAGGGGAAAATTCAGTCCTAACTGGTTAGGCCCTTACATTTTCATCTCCATGTATGGTTCGGGTGCTTATGGATTATTTTCTATGGATGGAATGCCTCTAAAAGAGCCTATTAATGCAATGCATATTCATACATATTATGCATAGTGTCTAATATTTCATATGTATGGTGTTTACTCTTTAAGTGTTGTAGCATTGCATATATTGACATTATTCATTAACACATTATGATTTTTTTTTGTGTTATGATATTATCATACATGTTTGTGTGTGTGTCATACATACATGTATCCTACTATGATGTGTATTCATGCATTATATTATATATTTTAAGGAAATTAGATCATTATTGTATTTAATTAACATACATCCATGCATGTTCATTAAATCATCATAGCATCTAATGTAAAAATACATCCATATACATGCATAACATCCATAGCATCAGCATATATGAAAATAAAGAAGCATACACATTAAAATACACAATGACACAATGTCAGAATCAATATCTCATATATATATATATATATCAAATGTTCAGATAGGGCTATGCACATCCCCCTAATCTCTACCTAAAGAGAGCATATCTACATCTGTGTCTGCAACAACTCCTATTACAGCTGCTAATCATCTTGTGAGGTCATCAAGACAACTCTGAAGGGTGTCATGCGCCTTCTCAACAACATCAACCCTCATCATGACCATGTCTCACTCTGTGAGTGTTGTCTGAAACTCCCCCGATAGCTGGTCATGTTGCCCCTACACTATAGTGACATTAGCCATCCTCTACACCACCTCTACTTGCACCTCCTCGTATGCAGTCCTGAGACATGTTACTAGCTTGAAAAGGTGGACATGTCATCCCACTGAAGCCAACTAGTAGGTGTCTAAAACTATCTCATGGATAGGCATAGCAGGGGCCACCTCTGATATGCACTAGGGGAAGAACCTATTCTATCCCCGAGTATCCACTGCAACCACAAAAGCAGAAGACACATTAGTATCATGAAATATATGAAATCAAAACATGATATGTATACACATGAGATAAAAGATGGAGAGGTTGAAATGAAATAACATAAGTAACTTTCATACTTGGGTCCCCTAGCTGCTAGAATGGGTTAGGGGAGGAGGTGCACTCAATCTTGCATTACCAGTGCCAAGAGTTTCCCAAGATGTGACAAGGGCTAGTGGGGCTGATGAAATAGGTCTAGCTAGTGGAGGGGATGACATCCTCTATCACCTCCTGAATCTCGGTGGCATCTCCCTAGCCTCCTGCTCTTGCTCCTCCTCACCATTCTTCCCTCCATGCCTCTAGCTTTGCGATACTCATAATGAACATACCAACGAAGCTCTTGATAGAAGTGCACCAACATGCTACACCCCTAGGAGAAGGTACACCGCTCCATAATTTCCCTAATGGTGTGGATGAAGCCCCCATGCAGGTGAGAGCCTCGTGCATCAATGGTGACTCTCATGGTGACCGTAACCACCATGAAGTGATGTAGTAGAGGGGTAGTGGTTCGGGCTTGGTCAAACCACCTAGTGTAAATGTGCTCAGTCCTGTCCCCATTGTCCATCCAACCAGAGCAGTATAAGACCCCATTTGATTGCTCCTGTGTCGAGCGTGTATCATCAATCAACACCTGTCAACAATGGATGGGGAGCCTGATGATGTGGTAAACATCCTCCAGTGTGATGATCATCTCTCTAGTTTGTAACTAGAGATTGGAAGTTGTGGCATCCCATTGCTCCATCAATGCCATCAGCATGCAATCATTATAGAGCATCTATGGCATGGTATATACATTCCAAAGCCTGACTCGTTGTGGGTGACCTCATCATTGGTAAGATGGTCCCTCTAATCTCGAAATAGGCACAACATCCACCCTTTGGGATGCTCCCAAATCTCTGAATAGTCCTGTGAAAGAAAAAGTAAATACGTATCAATGCACAACAAGTTACAAAAAAATATAAGTAAAAAGTATCTAAGGATGCATGTGTGCCATGCAAATGCCTGCACACCGTGCTTGACCACCATTAATGACATAGGGATGACAACATGCCGCTTGGATGTCAACGTGTCATCAGGATGCCAACACCTGTCCTAGATGCCAATGCATGTTGAAGACATGTGCACGTGCCCAAGACTCCTACAGACCTAAAATTGAAAAAACATGCAAAAAATCACTCAAAAATGACTAAGGATGTGGTTTCAGGACCTACCTAGTTGACCTCGATGCCCTCGGTGATGTCTGTATGTAGCTGGTCTAGCCTTGGATCCTCGTAACCTTGTCTGCTTCGTATTTTGATGACTTTTCTCTCACAAAATTCAACAAAATCCTCACGATGAATAGTGAAAATGACCCTTCTCGGGGCCCACCTATGGATATATAGGCACCCAGGGTCTCATTTTTTTTTGAGTTTGTGGCTCCCTAGTTTCTCTTTATTTTACCCCACCTAGTTGGGGGAAATCTTAGGAGGGGGCATATAGTCACCTCTTCACCATATTTTTCTTTCAAATCATCAAATTTTTCTTGACCATTCTTCTTGCCATTGTAGCTTCTACTGATTTTTTGAATCTGACTTAAATTTGAGTTTTGTAGAGAAATTTTTTGTGCAATTTCCACAACTAGTCTTACATTTCATGTTGAGTCTTACAAATCGATGACCTCTGAGGCACTCTCCTTTGGCATGCAAATCCATAAAACTTGAAAGTTTGGGTGAAATTTTTTATTCTCTACTTTAGTGTGGCTAATTTTTCCCAAAATTGAGCCCACTAAAGTGGGGGAAAAATGTAATGTCGTAGAATTGCACCTAGGGGAAATTCCACATTTTAACACTTTTCTTAGTATTTATCAAACCTAAATGCATTAATGGAAAAAATCTCATGGGTCAAAATTTCATAATTCTAGCTCCATGTGGACCAGTGGCGAAGCAACAAAAGCCTAATGACATGTTTCTCAAAAATTAATGTTGGACGCTTGTGCAACATGTAGATGTCTATGTAGTGTGCTAGTGTCCTAGCAGTTTTTCGAGATTGAAATGGGGAATCTCGAATCTTGACTCTTGACACGTGTCCCAACAGTTATATTTTTGGGTGTAATGGCTCTTTACCACCCTTGCATGCAACAAAACTCCTCATTTTCTCTCATTCTAGGGGTTCATTCATTCAATCAAGCTTCTCTCTTTAACTTTAATTTCTTTCACTCTTAATAGCAACACTTCTAGAAGAAAAACTTTGTTGAACTAAGGTCCCTCCAACAACCAAATCTCTCTAACAAGCATTCAACGATGCATCTGTGTGTTCAAGAGGGGGTTGAGGCCTGTTGGTAATGCTTTCTCACTCTTTTCTATTTGCGAATAGATTATATCTCTTTGTTCAATTACTACTTGGTGGTGCCAGTTCTACTCCTAAAGTGGGTTTTTCTTTCACCGTCACCTTTTTCCATTTTTTTTACACTCTCTTTCTATTTGGCTATCTATGGAGGTGGGAACACCAAAGCGAGGATTTGACTATGGTAGGCCCTTATATAGCCCCAACATTTTCCCCTCGTTCATCTTGTGTGTAGGTTGCAAAGTAGGGCTTGGAGAGAAGACTCAGGCATCTGGTTGAGGGTAAGTTTTCTCCAAATTCCCCTTGTACTTTCTCATAGTTTATGTTCTCTATTTTATCGTTCTGTTAAACAGACCTTAGATCTGGTCTAAGAAGTGAAACTCTATTTTTCACGCTTGAGTTCTCTATAGCTTAGGATGCCAACATGCCATTTGGACACCAGCGCGTCATGTTGGTGTCCTAAATCTAAACTACCATCCTTTGGCTGAGAGCTCCTATGTCGGATGTAAAATTCCAAAAGTCTTGTTCTCTTAGAAACTGAAGTAGTTTTCTCTGATAGGTAGCATGTATACATTTCCTTTGCAATTTCTTCATTTAGCTTATGTTGAGGTGGATAAGGGTAGTTTGTTCCTTGGGAATCTCTTGAGAATGAAGAGACTCATGTGCAGGGAATCCCATGTATCTAACACAAGTGAATGTCAAATGTGTGATAAAGGGTACAAGCTCTCATTTAGTGCTAAAGTTTATGAAATTAGAAAAACTAGTATTAGTGAGTTCATTGTGGAAGGAAGCATGAATGATAATGATGTATATCATCTTAGTGAAGTAAATAGATAAAATTGCTTTTCAATCCAAAGAGAAGAGAGTTGGATCTAGCAAAAAATATTGGGGTACACCAATTTTGATGATCTTGTGAGGATCAGTTCAAAAGAAATGGTAAGAGACATACCAAAGATCAAGAAGCCTCATTCTACGAGTTACAAACCATGTCAAAAGGAAAAACAGATAAGGAACATATTTCCTACTAAGGAATATTCTACAACAAAGCCATTGGATTTGATTCATATAGACCTATGCAGACCAATGAGGATAAAGATCATTCAAGGTGACATGTATTTTATGATGGTTGTTGATGATTACTCTAGAATGATTTGGATTACTTTTTTGAAAGAAAAATCAAAATATTTTCATATGTTTAAAGCATTTAAGACTATTGTTTAGAATGAAACTAGAAAATAAATGAATTGTTTGAGATCATATAGAGGTGGAGAGTTTACTTATGATAGGTATGATGAATTCTATGAGCTGCATGGGATCCAGACACAATTTTCACTCCTAGAACTCTGTAGTAGAACAAAGTTGCTGAGAGGAAGAACTAGATAGTACAAGAGATGGCCAAAACAATGTTAATTCAAACAAAGTTTTCAAATATGTATTGGAGAAAAGCAGTTCAAACTATAGCATACATTTTGAATAGAGCTCAAATCAAACCAAAGGCTACTATTAAAGAAACATATGAGTTGTGGAAAGGAAGATTGAATTCAGTTAGACATCTCAAAATATTTGGAAGAAAATGCTATATCAAAAGGGATGAAGAAAATTTTGGTAAGTTTGATTCTAGATATAAGCTATTTTTCTTGGTTATTCTATGAAAATAAAGGCATATAAGGGTATGTGCAGGATCATCGTGGAAAAAACAGGTCCTTAAGTGGCAAAAAAATCAAAAAAATAAAAGTTAGGCAACTTGACGTTAAAAATTGAATAAGTTATCTATATTATTTCAAAAATATGTAAGAATAGAATGTGTAGAAAATTGAATGTAGTTTCTAAACTACTAGGTTTGTTTTTAAAAAAAAATCTATTTAGTGAAAATTTGAAATTTCAATGCAATGCTATTTAAATTTCAGGGAAAAAATAAGAAGTAGGTGTTGGTCTGACCACCCTAACCACAATAAAATGATAATATTTTTTTATAATATTTTAGATATAAGTAGATGACTCATGCCTCGATGTGATGTATATTTTTTTGTAATTTTTTTCCAAGTAAATAATTAATTATATTTTTTATTACAACTTTTTAAAAAATATAAAAAAACTCGTATGTCTAACCACCTTAACTTGGCCAAAACTTCATGAAATTCAAATTTTCTTTTTTTTAATCCTATATTATGCGAAGCATAGAATGTGATGCATGTTTGGATTCAAAAAATGTGATACCATTTGAAAGCTATGGATGTTTTTCAATCAGCCTATCAATCATGACTTTATTCGTAATTTGAATAGAAAATGAATAATAATTACTTATTAAATTCAAAGTAAAGCATAATTTATATCAGTGGAAAGCTGATAATCTCCTTTAAAAACCCTTTTTGTTTCATCAATTTTGGGTAAAAAAATAGTCGTCAACCACATACCCATCATATTGCCACTTTTTGGCCCATCATGATCCTGCACATACCCATAAATGACATAAAAAATACTATAAAGGATTATGGAAATTATCCATGTAAGTATTGATGAAACAATATAATCCACTGATACTCTAGGTGAAGAGGATAATGACTATATATTATCCTATATAATTCATAGTAGTGATGAAGACTTAGAGATTGACCTAGAGAATATAGTTATAAAGACTCTAAATAGGTATGTTTAGAATAATATTTTTGAAGATCAAATTATAGGAGATAAAGATAGTGGAGTCTAGACTTGAAGAAGAATTAATAAAGAAAATAAACAAGTACACTTTGCCTTATTATCAAAAATTGAACGAAGATCCTATGTGGAGGCAAGCAAAGAGAAATGTTGGTTAGATTCCATGCAAAAATAATTGACTTACATTAAGAAAAATGAAACTTGGAAATTGGTTCCAAGACCTAAAGACAAAAAAGGAATTGGTACCAAATGAGTTTCTAGAAATAAGTTAAATGAAGATGGAGAAGTGATTTAGAATAAGGCTAGACTTGTATGCAAAGCATGCACATAGGTTGAGGGAATTGATTTTGAAGAGACATTTTCTTTGGTACAAGGTTATAAGTAATTAGAATGTTTTTGGCCTTATCAAAATTCAATAATTTCAAGGTGTATCCGATGGATGTCAAATCTATATTCCTGAATGGACAAATAGAAGAGGAAGTCTATATTGAAAAACTAGAAGGATTCCAATGTTTAGACAATCCAAATTTTGCGTGTAGACTAAAGAAATAACTTTATGGACTCAAACAAGCTCCTAGAGATGCATCGTATTCTAGATTGTAAAGATATTTGCAACAACAAAAGTTTCAAGATAGATAGTAACTTATATATAAAAACAAAAGGTGATTAATTATTGATTATTGTTGTTTATGTTGATGAAATTATTTTGGGTGGTAGCATTGATGCTATTTGTAAAAGGGTTTTAGGATGCAATGTTAAATAAATTTTAAATTTCATTGCTTGGTGAGTTTCTTTTCTTTCTTGGTTTACAAATCTCTCAAATAGACAAAGGTATATTCATTTCTCAAAAGAAGTACATAAAAGAGATGTTGAGAAAATTTATGAGGGAAGAATGCAAACTGGTGAGTACACCTATGGTTATTGGGTGTAAATTTAGTAAGGATGATGAATTTGTTCCAAAAAACTAGACTTTGTCAATGACTGGTAATTTAATATTATAGTGATCCCATAATACTGGTTTACAATTTTTGGGAGATCCTGATTTTTGTTGAAATCACATATTTTTAGAAAATATAATGATTTAAGCCTTGAAAAGTTCCATTTAAAGGATTCCAATTGAAAAGGGTTTGATTGAACCACCTTAGATCAAACCCCCTTGGATAGAACCCCGCTAGTTTTAAACCATACCTATAACGAAGTCTCCTTTACACCTATCAAAATGTTGATAAAAAACCACTTTTGATTTACCTTTTGGGGGATAAAATGAATTCATTTAAAATTTATATTTTGCAAGTATTTATTCCTTATTATAAACTTCCAAAAAAGTATAATTTTAAATAAATTTAATTTAATTATTATATTTATTTTTTATTTTTTATGAATGTAGGTTTTTCACTAAAAATCAAGATCTCTATTCTGCACATGTGGAAAAATAGAAAATTATCAATTTTTTTTTGAAAAATATCAATGCACTAGATATTGAAGTCCTTGATCCAACAAAAAAAATTAAATTAAATTTTGATACTATCAAAAAAATTTATGTTGTATACAATCCACCTATGTCTGAATTGTAATTGGTTTGACTTGAAACTTGATTAAGGAAAAAATATTCAATAAAACACTATGAAACCAAATGAAAGCACTAGATATCATAGTTACAAATCTAAATTAAAAATATATAATTTTATTGTTCACGTAAACAAAATTATGTTGTATACGTGAGCATCACTCAAAATGGTGTTTACTGAAAAAAAAACTAGTTTTCGAAGGAGAGGGAAAAAGAAGTGCAATCTGATTCCAAAATTTTTGAAAAAAATATATTTAGAATCTATAGACAAAATTTCACAAATCACTAGTTTGCATCATCTTCAAATTCCTCACAGTTTAGTGCTATAGGTTCCCAAAAGTGAAGATTTAGGTAGAAAAAATTAGTTCAGTGTCCAGTTTGGCCAAAAATTATAAACCAATATTGTGGGATCACAAGTATGTGATTGTATCAAGACTAGATATAATGCAAGTATTTGGGATGGCAGCTAGGTTTTAGGCAATGCCTAAAGAAACTCATATCAAAGTTGTAAAAAGAATATTAAGACATTTGAAGGCTACAATAGATTTTAGCCTATGTTATTCTAAGAGTGAAAACATAACACTAACTACATACACAAATTTAGATTGGGTAGGAAGCATAGATGAATGGAAGAGCATAAGTGGTAGAGATTTATTTCTTGGTGACAGTCTTGTATCCTAGTTGAGAAAATACTAGGATTCATTAGCCTTATTTATAGTAGAAGCGAAGTATATTATTATAGCTTCATTTTTCACTCAAGTATTACGTATAAAGAAAAAAACGAAGCAGATGAAAATAGAGATTGATGAACATATTCCCATTATTTATGATAAAAATAGTGCTACAAATATTTTGAAGAATCTAGTGATTCATTCAATGAAAAAACACATTGCAATAAAGTATCATTTTCTGAGAGAAAAGGTTGCAGAAAAAGAGTTAAAGTTGGAGTATGTTGAGACTAAGGAGAAAATAGTTTACATTTTCACAAAACCTCTTCCAAAGGAGAAATTTTAGTATCTTTGGTACAAGTTGGGAGTTTTCACTCTCCCATCTTGAACAAAGAGGAAGTATAGGGAAAGAGGGAGTTTTGAGTCCCTACCACAAGTGTGCTTGGTGGCCTTGAAGAACAATTGTTATTCTAGACATGACACAAGAAGAGATAGAAGCTCAAAATGAAATGAGGAATGAATCTGAAGGGTTTTTAAATTTCTATATCCTTCAAGGGGAGTGTTGACCTTTTCAATCAATGTAAAAGGGGGAGAAAGGAGTTCAAAATCCTATATCTTTAAAAAGCTCAGGAACTCTAGATTGTATCACATGAGAGGAGTTTCAGATTAAGGGTGTTGATGTACTAACAATATTTAGTTGTTTTACATCAATGAAAAAATGAGATATTTTTGAACATATGTTGTCATTGATGTCAAAGGAGTGATGTTAAGAGATCCGCGAGAATTAAATTTTAATTACTTCTATCATGTTTGAGCTTTTGAAATTGAGAGGTGTGTATGCATAAAAATGGTCATGTATATAATTCTGGCAATTAATTAAATATTTATTATTTAATTAATTTTCTAAAGTCCTCTACATATGATTAAATTTAATTAATTTAATTATATTGTTCATTCATCTTATTTCTCTTCCATAAT
Source organism: Sequoia sempervirens (assembly GCA_007258455.2). Lineage (NCBI taxonomy): Eukaryota > Viridiplantae > Streptophyta > Pinopsida > Cupressales > Cupressaceae > Sequoia > Sequoia sempervirens. The sequence continues at coordinate 365,756,878 of VDFB02000008.1, forward strand.
TAAATAAATTTATTTTATTTAATTATTTTCATATGTCCTCTTAATTAATTAAATAAATACATTCTATTTATTTAAATTAATTATCATTGTTTGAATTTAAATTAAATCTTTTGATTTAATTAAGTTTAAATATTTCCCCTTTCTTCTATTTTAATTCTTCTTCTAATTAATTAAATGTTTCATTTAATTAATTTCATAAAAGTGATTTAATTAAATAAATTTTATTTAATTAAAAATATCTTATGTTTTCTTTGCAATCCAAAATTAGGTATTTTAACCTAATTGTGCAATCTTCTCATATCATAATTAAATATTTTATTTAATTATGAGATATTCTACTTTTTTCAATAAAACATGATTAAAGCTCTTTTCTTATCACAAACTTTCTTCTGCTTTTAAAAGCTTAATTAAATATTTTTATTTAATTAAGAAAAGTTGAATGTCCTCCACAAATAAATAATTTAATTTTTAAATTCATTTATTTATCAGCTTTTAATCTTTCTTTTTTTCTTATCTTCTCTTCTTTTTCCTCTTTCATAATAAAATAGAAAAATCTGTTTCTAGGGTTCTTCTATCTTCTCCTTTAATTTCATCTATCTTCAGTCGTTTGATCTGCCAGGAATTATCACAACCGTCAATCGAGACAGCCAATCAGAATCATTCAGAAAGTCCTATAAATACCTGTGTGAATCCAAACATTGGTAATAGGCAATTAAGTAGAGTTTATGCATTTAATTCATTTAGTATTCATTTATCATAGCATCTTGTTTATTTCAAGTTTCTTAGCTAAAATCATTATCATAGCTTAATCATGCATTCATATCATAGCAAAATCTCATTCTTTAGGAAGACAGTTTGTTGAGCCTAGCCACTAATCTGAGAACACAAGGCTGGAATCTACAAAAACACTAAAGATAGAGGACGATAGGACGACAACGGAAACAGGATACTGAGTTTGCACATTTCTACTCCTTTTATATTTCTGTTTTTGTTATAATGTTCTATTGGTGTGTTTGAACTGGTTCTAATTCGTTTATGCACTTAATTTTCACACACACATTAAATGGCGCCCACCGTGGGGCCTATGCCCCGATTTTAGACTTCTTTCTTGCAGGTTTTTCTTGCAGGTTTGCTTATAGGTTTTCTGGCATTCGGCAGCGCGTTTTGGAAGATTCGAGAAATTTTCTTTTGCGGGTATTTCAGCGCATCTAGGCTCTGTTTCAGCGCATCTGGTCATTTCTGCGGCACATCTGGGAAACAGAGTGGCGCATCCATCATTTTCTATAGTGCATTTAGTATTTTAGTTAGCGCATTTAGGACATACTTTAGTGCATTTAAAGTTGTATCAGAAAATTAAAAAAAAATCTCTGCATTTAGAATAGCGCATATAGTTTCTATTTTCGCGCATCTGGGTAACAGAGAAGCGCATTTGTTTTCTGTTTTAGCGCATTTATGTAACAGAGTTGCGCTTCTGGTCTCTGTTTCTGTGCATTTGGGAGATAGAGCTTCACATCTGGAATTGTAACTGAGATTCTGAGTCTGACGCCTTCCGCAAATAGAATTTCTTTCATTTTTATGTTGGGCTTAAAATGAATCAATCTAGGGTAGCCACCACACCTTTTATCATGCAGATAAAATGAACCCCATGTCTGTTGTGAAGCAACATCTTCACTTAGATTAAATCACATTTGATTTTGGTGCACATAAAATGAATCTGTCTACTCTTATTGACTGTGCTTGAAAGTGGTAGGTGATTATGCTCTCACCCTGTGCAAACTAGGTGATCAGAAAACCAGACCCACTTTTCCCTGTGTAACACTGATTTGATACTCGAAGTATCCTCTCCCCTTGCGCACTTGTGTGATCCTGGGTGCAAGAGAAATGGTTATTGACTCTAGAAATTGGGCCTACCTTAAGGGAAAAAGAACTCACCTTAAGGGACGACTCAAACCGGCAACGAAGCTAAAGCCAAGCTACCCCCGACCGGTATATAAATGTAAATCTTAAGGGAAAACCTAAGGTTGCTTGTGCGGATGTGTCATACAGACGGAGTTGTACTCCCTTTAACCCTGTTGAGCTTAACCTCTTCAGGCTGGAGTGCCACCTTAATGGTGATTAATCTCTTGCCCCATGTATGGCCACTCGAACGGGGGTCCCGAACTAAATACCATTATTTAGAAAGCCAAAAACCTTCTATTTGCTAGTCCAGCACCAGTCGGTGTGAAGCCTTCCACACTTTCGCAGTCAATAGTAGAGGTGATTATCTCACCATGGGAGTTTCATGGGGGTTGGAAGCTTAGTTGGCCTGAGAAGAGAGTGCACTGTAAGGGGGAGCCCGTGTAGCCAAGCTTCTGGATTCACACGCTACTGATATGCGGTTGGGGAAACCCACGTGGAGTCTAGCGGATATTGTCCTGGCCTAACCTAGGTTGTGCTTGTCTTATTCTATGCTTGGTTACAAATCAACTTAAATCAGACTATTTGCTGTGCTTTCAAAACATTAATTCAGATAAAGGATCATCCAAGAACAAACATGACAAATTTCAGCTGAAAACTGGTCAAAACTGTCCTAGAAAAACTATTTTAGTGCATCTAGGGGAAAACTGCAGCGCATTTAAGCTCTATTCTAGCGCATCTGTGTTTTGTTTCGGTGCATTTAGGATTTTTTGCTACGCATCGGTGCTCTATTTCTATGCATCTAAGATTTTCTGAAGCGCATTTGACTATTTCGCCAGCGCATTTGACTTTTTCTGTAGCGCATTTGGGAAACAGAGTAGCACTTTTAGGTTTTTGTCACAGACCTGACTTTCTAAGATTTTACTCCCATGTAACTAAGAAAGTGGAAATCAACCAAGTTCACCAAGAAATTAGTTTTCAATAGGATCAAGAAGCCCAAAACAAATTTAAGTTACAAGAAAACTTTAGATCGCAGAGAATTCCTGTATAAGAGTCGAGACGTCTTGCTCCATTATCACACATTCCTCCATAGATACCAAGACTACATTAGGGGATTCACTGACGATTATGTTGTAGAACCTTTGGCTACCCAAGCTTATTATCAAAGATTAGCATTATCTCAACGTCATAATTTGAATCAACCTCTTCAGTTTGAGAACGTACCACAACCTTCAATTGAATATTCAACGCGTCCCAATCAGATCCTTCAGTGACCCTCGATCATATTCAAGGGTTTCTTACATATGCCTATTTTTACGAGATCTCAACACAACAAAGCAGGAGAAACACCTCAAGAAGAGGGTGAACGAGATAGTCCTCTTTTTAGTTTAAGTCACAATCCCCTTTTCAGTAACAACAATATGGCTGACAGAGAGGAAAGTTCGATACTTAAGAACAAAAACATGAACAAAACTCCTATAGGTAGTGATGATGAACAAGACGACGAACTTGAACTTAGAGAGGCAGAACAAAATCCCAAGTTTCTTAAAGCCCTTGAAAAGATTATACAACGTGACAAAGAGAAATACTTTATTTTTCTAGCAAATCAAGGAGCTAAATTGCCTAAAGACTTTGATACTGAGAAATTAAAAACCACCGAGGAAGAGCCATCCCTATCTGAATACGCCTCCTTCAAAAAAGAGTTCAGAGAAATGCAGGGAGAAATCAAAGAGTTACGAGGAGGAACTGCAACCAAGAAGTACACTTTGGATGACATATGTCCTTATCCTTTTGATAGAAGTCTCAACATGATTCCATTTCCTAAACACTGTGAAATCCCCAAATTTGATCGTTATAATGGAAAATCAGACCCAGTTGACCATGTTAGAGACTTTTGAAACATGACATTGGAATTTGCCCACGAAGATACATATTTATTGTGATTATTTCCTTGAAGCCTTGGAGTCAACTCTATGGAATGGTTATCTAAGATTACACCTCCTATTCGAACATTTGAGGAACTGATGAATTTGTTCATAAAACAATACTCCTACAACGTTCAACACCAGATCACCATGATTGATCTTTGCAAAGTTACGCAAAAACCTGGGGAATCTTTCACTACCTTTCTTCAAAGATGGAGGAGAATGTTCGCTAGGTACCCCCGTCATGTCCCTAAAAAGGAGAAAATGGTTACTTTCATCAATAGCCTCAACTCATAAATGAGTTATCGTTTAAATCTACACTGTCCACCTTCCTTTGAGAAATTGATTGAGGATGCCATCACCATAGAAAGTGCTTTGGTCAAAAGAGGGACCATAAAACTTGATAGGGACAACCCTGCCTCATCTAACCATTACAACAATCAGGACAAGTCTAAGTTTTGGACCCGCAACAAGAATGTTGTAAACGATGGTGATGTAGATGCAAATCATATCACGACTAAGCCATTTACCTTGAACACTCCTCGTAACAATAATTACAACCATGTTAATTTAGTCGCAAATCAAGGAAACAATCATCCCCCTCCAACGAACTATAATCAAGGGACTGCCAACAACCAAAACTACTGGAACAACAACAACAACAACAACAACACTTCAGGGAATACCTCAAACATGAAACCACAACGCTTTCTATTCTTCTCCAATAAAAGAACTTTTACTCCACTAGGACAATCCTTAGAATCGGCTTTCAAAGAGGTCATGGCAAAGAACGTCCTTATGTTACCCCCACAACGCAATTACGAACCTAATGTAAAACCTCCATCATGGAACGAAGCCTATTTTTGCGACTACCATAGGTGCAGAGGTCATCATACAAACAACTGTCAAGGATTGAAACATGCTATTCAAGATCTCATTGACAAGGGCATTATCATAGTAGAAGGACAGCAAAAATCCAACGAAGATCACCAAGCATTTCGAAATCCTCTACCAAATTATCAAAAGGGAGAATCTTCTGACAAAACTGTGAACCAAATTGATGATAATGTAATCCGTCACCTCTATACGGACGATGAGCGAGTCAACGTCATAAAAATCAAAGAGAAAGTAGACAATGGACAAGTAAATGTCACAACAAGAGCACAAGCTAAGGTTGTTTTGAAAGGTACCTCTTCAAAATCCAATGAGACCTCTCCTCAACACCAATACGACTTAGTTAACCAACTTCGAAAAACTCCAGCTCAAATCTCCATTTTTGAACTTCTGAAGATTTCCCCTGCACATAGGGAAATTTTAGATAAAACCCTCATTGAAACGACTGTATCTATGGATTTGGATGTGAATCAATTTCAAACCATGGTAGGACATTTGTCCTCCCCCACATGCCTTTCATTCTCAGAAAAAGATGATGTTTCCCTAACTCATCCCCACAATTCATCATTATACTTAGAGGTCATGATCCACAAATTCCGTGTCAAACATGTTCTAATAGATGGAGGGGCTGGTCTAAATATATGTACTTTGAAGGTGATTCAAGCATTAGAATTTTCCGAAGACTCCATTGATCCTAGAAGGAAGATTACCATTAAAGCCTATGACGATGAGGAGAGAACGTCTAAAGGTCTAATCATGCTACCAATCAGAGTGGGAACTGTTATCAAAAATACCTTTTGCCAAGTTTTAGAGCAAGATCTTGCATACAATATCTTGTTGGGTCATCCTTGGATCCATGAGATGCAAGCTGTTCCGTCCACTTACCACCAATGTCTTAAGTTTTCGTATGATGGACAGGAAAACACTATACCAGCTGATAAATCAAACACCCAAACTTGTGCCAATGTCAAAGCTCATCAAGATACTTTGGTTCTGAATAATCAAGAAGCACTTGCTGATGCTTCTTCTCAACATGCTACACATGTCAGTCAGTTAACTAAAATCTTTGACAAGAAACTACAGTTCAAGGAAAGTGGAGTTGGGGAATATTCCCTTTGTCTTGCTAATCTACCTACGTCTCCTCGATCACATGGAAAACCTTCTATTACACCACAATAGATATCAGCAGCGTCAACATCAGCATAGGTACAAACAGAGCCCACTACCAAGTTCAATGGATAATTTATCAAAGAAAAATTTCCCATGGGAGATCCTGAGGACACAACAATTCTAGCTTGGCTCTATAAAGATGAAGAGGATGCAATTCTAAACGTCACCTTACCAGCAGAACAATATGGGAAAGGATATTCTATCATGCAAAAGATGGGATATGATAATGGTCCTCTTGGAAAGAGAAAAGAAGGCGTAGTTGAGCCTATCCATCTTCCAGGACTTGCGGCATATGATAAAACTGGAATAGGCTATGAGGCTACCCAATCTAAACAATCCCAAGGTAATGTTTTTACACTGCAAGAAGGTTCCGATAAGAATGAAACATGTTTGGTATCAGTCCTGAATTACATTGAAAATAACTCTGACACAGATTCTGCTGAATATGAATGGGATACCATCCATCATAACAAATTTTGGAGAGACAAAGAGGTAGATGTCATACATAACTATACACCCGCTTTAATCAAAGGAGAAGGTTTAGGATCCCAACCACAAGAATCTTAACCACAAAGCAACTATGAGTCTAGTGATACTGAGTCGGATTTTAACAAACAAGATTATCAGGAGAATAGTCCCATCATTGACCTATCTCATACCTCGGATCCTACCGATAACTCTGTCTTGACCCTAACCATCGCCAATTTTACACAACCAGACGATGTCCTACCATTAATCCATCCTGATCTCATTGACTGGGATCTTACCGAACCTATGGATATACCTATTTTTCCAAATGACGAAGCTATCATAAACTTCCTTTCCGCCGATGATGTAAATAATTGTTCCACTAGCGATTTTCGGTATGAAGTCTTTAATCAGGAGAGTGTCAAGTCTCCTAGCTGCAAAAATGAAAATAAAGATAAATGGTCTAGTAGTGAAAACCAGAATCTGGCAGTACTAGATCAAGCAAAAGACAAAATAAAGAGCGTATCAGATGGTGAAAACCTTTTTGAGGCACCATCTGATGGGACTCTTGACACTCTCCCAGAGCACTATCATGAGCGATCATCCATATTGACTGAGCCTACAAAGGAAATCAACGTCGCAACTACAGATAATCCAAGGATCCTACAGGTAGCTAAATCAATGACAGCTAAAGAAATCCCAGAGTTCATGAATTTTCTCAAGGAAAATCAAGTCAATTTTGCATGGTCATATGCAGATATGCCCGGCCTTGATCCTGATCTCATTATGCATCATTTATCTATCAAATCAGGAGCCAAACCAGTAAAACAAAAACTCAGAAAGATGAATCCTCATATTGCACTATTGGTTAAAGAAGAACTCAAGAAGCTCCTCGATGCAGGTTTTATAAGATCAATTGACTATGCCGAATGGATTTCCAATATTGTACCAGTAGCAAAACCAGACAAGCGTGTAAGAGTATGCACTGATTTCAGAGATCTTAACAAATCTTGCCCAAAGGATGACTTTCCGCTTCCAAGTATCGACACTATAGTTGATCTAACAGCAGGCCATGCCATGTACTCATTAATGGATGGTTTCTCGGGTTACAACCAAATCAAGATTGCACCAGAAAGACCAAGAGAAAACAGCTTTCACTTGTCCGTGGGGAACATATTGTTGGAATGTCATGCCTTTCGGCTTGAAAAATGCTGGAGCTACTTATCAAAGAGCTATGACTACGATCTTTCACGACATGATGCACACATTCATGGAAGATTATGTAGATGACATATTGGCAAAATCACACACCAGAGAAGGACACTTGGAGATACTATCTAAAATATTTACCAGATTGGAGAAATTCAAAGTTCGTTTAAACCCTAAGAAATGTGTTTTTGGGGTCACATCTGGAAAACTGTTAGGATATATTGTTTCAGAAAAGGGAATTGAAGTAGATCCTGCTAAAGTTCGCGCAATCATGGAGATGCCTCCCCCAAAGAACATTAGTCAGTTGAGATCCTTACAAGGGCGACTCCAGTCTATCCGTGGATTCATTGCACAATTGGCTGACAAAAGTCTACCATTCACACATCTCCTACATAAGAATGTTCCTTTTAGATGGGATGATAAATGTGAAATGGCATTTCAACAAATCAAGCAGTACCTGATGAATCCACCAGTTCTTGTACCACCAAATCCAGACAAACCATTGATTCTGTATATTGCTGCAACCGAGACATCTTTGGGAGCATTATTAGCACAAGAAGACCATGAAGGGAAAGAACGGGCAATTTATTACATTAGCAGAACATTGACAAGTCATGAGCTTAGTTACACTTTCATTGAGAAGGCTTGTTTGGCAGTCGTCTTTGCTTCCCAGAAATTCTGACATTACATGCTAACTCATACAATTAAGCTTGTTTCCAAAATTGATCCACTCAAGTATCTACTAAGTAAAGCATCACTAATAGGAAGGTTAGCAAAATGGATCATGATTTTGAGCGAGTTCGACATCCACTATGTTGATTGCAAAGCAATCAAAGGACAAGTTATCGCAGATCAACTAGCAGACGCTCCTCTCCAAACAGAGCACCCTTTACACATTGAATTTCCAGATGCTGATGTCTTCACAGCAGACTGTAAGCAGCCATGGTCCTTATACTTTGATGGTTCTTTTACTCAACATGGCTCGGGGGCAGGCATTCTCTTCGTCACCCCTCAAGGGAATACCATTCCTAGGTCCTATAGGTTAATGTTTCCATGCACCAATAACATAGCCGAATATGAAGCACTAATCACTAGACTAAAAACAACATTGGAATGGAGGATTACCGCGCTACAAGTTTATGGTGACTCACAACTAGTCATTAATCAAATCAATGATGACTATCAGACTAAAGATGACAAGTTGTTACCATACAAGAAGATGATTGATGACTTCAAGAAGTATTTTGTGGACATTCAGTTCACACAAATTCTGAGGATTGACAACAAAGCGGCCGACGCTATGGCTACAATCGCCTCATTGATACAACTCCTAGACAAACAGACTCGCTATGAATTTCTGGTGGAACAATTATTTACACCTGCCTATGACACACCTGAAAGCCAAATTATCTGCCACCTAGTAGGATCTGATTCACCCTGGTATGGCAAGATTTATGCATACCTAAAAGATGATATATTACCACCTGACTTGTCCCGCAACCAAAAACGTAACTTTATCCGACAATCCTCTCGATATACCCTTATCACTGATACCCTTTATCGCCGTGGTCTTGATGGTACTTTACTTCGATGTCTTGAAGGTGACGAATCCGACAAAGCTTTACAAGAAGTTCATGGGGGCATTTGTGGTACTCATTCAAGTGGACTAACCTTATCCAAAAAATTGATCAGAATGGGTTACTACTGGCCTACAATGGAAAGGGAATCATTTACCTTTGCTAAAACATGCTCAAAATGTCAGATTCATGGGAATCTTATTCATGCTCCTGCACAAGAACTTCATTCATTTACACCCACCTGGCCATTCTCTCAATGGGGGTTAGATCTAGTGGGCAAAATTCATCCTTCTTCTTCAAATGGGCATAAGTTCATCATCACAGCAATGAAATATTTCACTAAGTGGATTGAGGCAGTACCTCTCTCTAAAGTCACTGGAAAACAGATCTCATCCTTCATACTCAACTACATTATTTGTCGATATGGTATTCCTAATGCCATTATTACAGATAATGGCCGACCATTCAAAAATCAGGGTGTTGATGAACTTTGTGAAAGATTCCATATTCAGCACAGATATTCCATGCCTTACTATCCTCAAGGGAATGGCCAAGCAGAGGCCTCAAACAAAACCATACTAAAGATTTTGAAGAAGACTGTCAATGACTCAGGGAAGGATTGGCATGTTCAAATCAATCCCGCCTTGTGGGCTTACAGAACTAGTGTCCGAACGCCAACAGGAGCAACACCTTTTGCCCTCGTCTATGGAGCAGAAGCCATACTGCCTTTAGAGGTAGAAATACCTTCATTAAGAGTATCACTGAAAGGTCTCATAATAGATGAGGACTACAGAGTTTCCCGACTCCAAGAGTTAGAACTTTTAGATGAAAAGAGACAAAGAGCAGCAGACCATTTAAAAGCATATCAACAGATGATGTCTCGCAGCTATAATCATAAAGTCAAGCCACGTACATTTTAGGTGGGTGATCTAGTTCTGAAAGAGAACCCGCGTAATCAACAAGACAGAGAAAAGAAAGGAAAGTTTGAACCAAATTGGTTAGGCCCTTATGTGGTTATTGCAGTCTATGGATCGGGAGCATACAAGTTATCAACGCCAGAAGGAGACCTATTGGATGAACCCATCAACAGTATACATCTTAAGAAGTATTATGTTTAAGCCAGAAAAAGTCCTCAAGAAATACAAACAGCAGAAAAAGTCCTAAAGAAATACAAAAAAATAAAATAAATCAAAAGAGAATGTCATAGGGTGAAAACCTGGCAAACAGGCAGTCTATTGACAGAAAAATCCAACAAAAAAATAAATAAAAAATAAATAAAAATGCAATAAATACAGATAGTGAAAATCTGGCAAACAGACGCTATCTGTACCTCTCCATCTATTAGTTCCTGTTTTGCACTTTATCTTTTCAAAAGCTTCATTTTTCCATCTTTTTTCCGCATCTTGAGGTCATTAATCGCACCATCCTGCCGCCATTTTCCTAGAGAGTTAAAATGTCTTACCATGGCTTGATCTTTTGTACATATTCCTTTCCGCTAGTTGTGTCAATCAACAAGGCAAAAACTCAACTGGGGGCACTTAACTTTCAGAGCATACCAAAACAGCTAGACCATGACATAGCAATACGAGCATACCAACAAACAACAAACTCCTTTGTCAATGTTATCCAATCATGACACACTTTTCAGCAAGATGTCATATCATTTGTCTATTGGATGATCCAAATATCTGAATAATGTATGCATTAACAGTATTACATGTTTGATTAAAAGTTGTTTGATTTTTGATATCATTACTTGGGAGCATACTCAATGATGTACTGCACTAGAGTAGCAAGGAATGAGAATGATTTTTCTTTGTCTGCTGTCTTGAGGTTAACAGCCCAATCTGATGCAAATATGTCAAAGGACATGACGCTCAAAGAAAATATCATCGATGATAGTTCCACATTTGCATCAGGTGGTTAATCTTTGTCTGTTTATGCAAGAAATGCTCAGGTCATCTCGGTTCAATTATACCTCGATGCTTGTGTTCGCTTGCTATATCAAAATTCATGAAAGTTGTACTCTGGTCATCATTGGCGCTAATTTCCCCTCTGATGCTTGTACATACTCCCAACATTTTAAATGTTCTATGATGATTCAAGAAGGCTTATAACAGGCTCAACAAACTGGTTAGTTTCATATAGTTGCATGTTCATTAGATCATTGTATACATCTGCATATTGGATTCATATCCATATTTTGAAGGGCTGAATGAAGGTATTCAAATGGTTGTTATTAAGTTTTGACCTTTTCGTTGAGGACATTTGGACATTTAATTCATTGCATTCATTCATTTCATATCATCTTATCATTCTTCATTCATTTATCATTTTATCATTTCATATCATTACCATTAATATTTCCTTACCATTTACCATTTATCATTTCATTTTTCATTATCATTTATTCTTTATCATCCATTTATCATTTATCATTTCATTCATCATTTATTCTTTATCATCCATTTACCATTTTTTCATTTCATTTTTCATTATCATTTACCATTTATCATTCCATTATTCATTTATCGTTTCATCATTCATTTCTCATTTTATCATCTCATACCGTTGCATTACCATCCACATTTATCATTTTATTATCATGTTACCATTTTACATATCATTTTACCATATTACCATTCATACCATATTCATTTTCTACCATATCACGATGCATTTCATACATGGAAAATTCAAAAAGAAATTAACATCTCACATATATACATGCATCATCACAAAATCATTGCATACACATCATAATCACTGGATCATCCTGCATTAAATGGATTAGTCCGCACATGTAATAAAAGTATATCAAAATCCATCTCATAACATACATGCATAAACATCATATCCATATCATATCATAAATGCACGAACATAACATCATCCGAAATACCGCCACTGCATATCATCACTCATCAAAATAATACAAATGTCCAAATGTCCAATGAAACTAATAAAAGGTCAGAACATAAATACATCATACATGATCAAAACACAGTATACATAATGAATCAAGCCCAAAAATGGCTAACTAGTCGATGCCCCTGACAGAGCTGGTCCAGAAGGAGGTGGCCTGTCGTTGGTCCTTGCATCAGGATCCCGTCGAGGCTCGGTAACCTCTCTGCCGTGTGTCGATGTCCGGGATCGGGTCCTCGTCCGGCTGTGTGATCTGGGATATGGCTCTCGCTGCTCAGGAGGGAATAGCTCCTCGTAACGAACTCTGTAGTACTCTGCCTCTCTGGCTGCCTCGAATCCCTCTGTAATGGCCTCTCGTAGGGATGTACTCTCTACGGTACCCATCAACCCCTGTGCCTGCGCCTGTGCCTGCGCCTGTGCCTGAGCCTGTGCCTGAGCCTGTGCCTGTGCAAGCTGTGCCTGTAATTGCACTATCATGCTCTGTGCCTGCACCAACTGACTCTGAAGCTGTGCCTGCTGCCCCTAAAAGGTCTACACCTGACCCTGCAACGCATCTATCTGTGCCTGCTGGGACGAGGATGTCACCCTAATCACCGTCTGTGGCCTAGCACCGGATCTGGACCATCAAGGAATCTGTACTCTGCAGAGACTGTCTAGTATCTGCTGTCTCTGCTCATCCCCGTCATCTCCATCATCTCCGTCCTCTGAGCTGCTCTCCTCCTCCCCAGCTCCACTCTCCTCACTCTCCTCTCCCTCCTCCTCCTCTCCACCCATAGCCAACATAAGAAATGCATTAACCTTATATGATGCTAACCTAATTGATATAGACAGATAGACAGATAGATAGAGATATAGAATGAAACTTGAAGAAAGAAAAAGAGTGGAAGAGAATCTGAAATTAGAAATTGAACAAGGTAGAGGAAGGATGCTTAAAAGAAATTATAAATCAAAAGATAGAAAAATGTGATAATCTTGAACAAGAAGTAGTAATGCTTAAATTTTATTTGGAAAAAGAGAAAGCTCATGAAGAAAGGTTCAGGATAAGCTCTATAATGCTTGATAAGTTGATTTCATCTCAGAAACCTGCAAAGTATAAAGGTGGCCTAGGACTTGAAGAAGGAAAAAGCTCAAATACTAAAATAGCTTTCAATAAGATGAGCAGTCAAATGATCAATACCAGAAGGATAACCATCCGACAACCTAATGTTCAAAGGTTACCCATATTTTAATGTCTTTTGTTTCTCATGCAATAAATTTGGACACATGGAAATAGAAAGCAAAAGTAGGATGATCCAAAATAGAATGAGATAGAATGTTGGATTCTTTGCTGGAAAATGTTATGGTTGCAACAAGTTTGGACATAGAGCTACCAAATGTAGAAACCATATGATGATAAACAAATTTGATACAAATAGAAGAATTCAATCCTTTCAAGGCTATTGTTACACATGCAATATCTTTGGATAGAAGGCTAATTAGCGCAAGATAAAGATAAAAGTAAATTCATTTGATCTTGGATATGTTATGTGCTACACTCGTAATAAACCAAGATATATCTCAAAATTCTATTGGAAAAAGGATAATCCAAAACAAAATAACAATCCTATGAACAAGGTAGATCCAAAAGAAGTAAGGAGAGAAATGGAAAATATTTGGAGAAAGAAAGAAGAACCTAAGAACAAGGATGAATCAAATGACCCTGTATTTTCATCTAGTGTATATACCTCTTCTAAGGACCGAACCCAATAATGGTTTCAGGGCTAGCAATCATAGAAAAATCTAGAAAACCCCCAATATATGATGTGTCATGAGAAGAAACATGGATATGTGATGTGAATGTCTATTTGAAGGTGTTGAAGAAAATTTTGCCATAAAAGATGTAAATCAAAAAATTTGCGGAGCCCTTCTTGGCTCACAGTGTTTCTCAAAGATAGTTGTTACTTTAAAATTTGAAAAAGAAATAAATGAAAAATTGATTTAGAAGTATTGGCTGAGAAGGAGGTACTAACAGAGTGAAGTATATATGATGATTTCATAAGCAATAAATTACCCTTTATGATGAAACCCTAAAAGTGACAAGCTAAAGAAGGATGATTGAGTGGTCACTTTCCACATTATGAATCAAATGAGCTAAGGAGTAAAGTGTAGCTAAGAAATAAGGAGTTATGGTTATTGGCAAGTGAAAATATGGAGAACAAGGATAAAACAATGGAGTTGAAGGCAATGGTAGTATTTAATTTGCGTAGAAACGAACTACAAAAATTAAGTTACAAATCAATGAATTTAATCATGAAAAGATTCAAAATCTCGAGGGTTCCTTTTCAGTTGTGCAAATGAAAATGGTAAAGAATTTAGGGAAAAAGGGTTTAGATATTTGGAGCGAATTTCCATACTTTCCAGATGTGGAAATTGTTTGATTTGTCTTAAGTAGAATTCAAGGTGATCAGATGATCTTTGAAAAACCCTATGTGATCATGAATGAAGAAATTGTAGCAATAATAGTTTTATGCAATAATGGACCTATTCCAGTAAAGAAATCTATAAATAAAAAATTAGTTGAAGGCCTAACTAGGGTAATAGGTGTAGGTGTAAGTGTAGGTGGTGTTAAGGTAGGTAAGGTTGGGTAGGTAAGATGAGTATTGGTTTCTTCCTTCATCCTTCATTCCATCCTTGGTTTCCACGTTCAAGAATTGTAATCTGACCTTTCAAAATATCTCATCCCCATATCTTACACGTCCCAAAATTCGTACTACATATTCATGATCTGACATTCCAATTAAAAGACTATGGAGAAGAGGGGCCCCTACAATTCTATGGGCGGTGGATTGCTAATCCGTTGTACAGACTATCCGTACCGAGGAGGGATCCCTTTCTCTCTATTCAGTCACTTGAGATGAATCCTGCTACCCATGTTATAGATGCAACTTATTATCCATTGTTCCTATTCTTGCAAATTTTGCAAAGTGGGCATGTTATTGCCGCATCTCTATGCTCGACAATAGATATAACCCTCCCTGGTAAATAATTGGCAATATTTTAATGTTAGTAATTTTTGTTTATGTTGTGCATCAAATGGTTGAAAAGAATGAGGATTTTGATTTCAGTTAGTTACTGAGGAATCAATTAATGGAGAATATAACTGTGACAAAGAATGGAAATTACACTTTTCATTTTGGATCTTTGGCTATATGTTTTATGATGTATTTTTTGAAATCGTTACTGGATTGAAAGAGAATATTATGTGGAAGTTATTTATACCAGTTGGGAAGTAGGTCTACCGGTATCTAGAATGTCTAACAAAGAAGGAAAAGATTTGAAAAACAAAAAAATGTATGGAGTTCTGGCATGATTTCCAGTCCAATTGGGATATTTGAAGTAGGATCCTCCTCCAGAAAGAGGAAAGCAAGAAGAATTATCTCAAGTTCTCCTTCGAAAATAAAGAGGTTGAAGATAGAGGAGAAGAAAGAAGAAAAGGAATAAAATATTATAGAGGTAATTGATTTGGAATTAACTAATGATGATGATGAAGATTTCATTAAGGAGAAGGTGTTAAATATTCTTAGGCAATCTAATGGACTGATTAATAGTGGAGATGTTTGGTTGTCACAACCATCATATGAATAGGATGAGATTATGGACACCTTGTCTATTTACATAATTAATAATGATATTGATCTAAGTGAACCAATAATTGTTTTACTAGAAGTATTGATTGAGCAGATTGAAGATAGACTAAAGGCATAGTCACCTAGTGAAACAACAAAAAAAGACGAGATTCAATTGTCCATGGAAGAAAGATGCAAAAATGCACAAAAAATTTGACTGAGAGCATAAATGAATTGAAAACATGCATCAATAATGTAAGTAGTTTGTATAGGATTGTCTCTAGTGTCCTACTACTATCAAAAACTACATAGCAAAAATTGATGTTATTGAGCTTGAACTGAATTCTATTGGAAAGACATATGATATCCTTAATGACAAGGATGGAGCGCAACAAAAAAGGATCAATTCCTTAAAGTCTAAACTTGCAGTTATTGTGGTACAAAGGGATGGTATTGTGAAGAATTTTTGGAAAGTTAAAGAGATAATTGAGTTGAGATTGGAACAAATTTTTTGTCTCTTGGTGGAAGCTAAAAAAAATGAACAAAATATCACTATCTAAGATACTCTTCTAGAAGCAATTGATTCAATAGAAAATAACAATAGTATTTGTTTAAACATTAGGTTGGAAGTGGATTCTTGAAAGACATGTATTCCAAAACTCAAAGAAAAATACAAGGAGATATTTTAAGGGAAGAAGGATTGAGGTAAAGAACCATTTTTGATATCATTTTTTAAGACTATTTTTGTAAAAAAAAGGTCTTGAAGTAAGGGGAGGTAGAACTTTTTTTCTTTTCCATTGATGTCAAAGGGGGATAGGAAGCATGTGAAAAGAATGAAAATCATTTGAGCTCATCAAAATAATTACAAAGGTTGTTGTTGTCTTTTCACATCTTGTGTTGCCATCAATGACAAAGGGGGAGATTGTTGGAAATTGGATTAAATTAAAAGGCCACCATTAATGTCAACAGGTTGTCATTGATGTCAACATAGTATGAAATGTTTGGGATGATTATTGGAAGCTATTTCCTATTGAATATGACCATTATATGTGGTCTGGTATGCTGGTTGGTCCAGTGTGCTAGTTTTTAGGTCCGATTTCTATCGTGAGACAAGTTATGATTAAGATCTTGCCCGACTAAGCATGTGTAATATATTATGTGGACTAATTATGTTTTATGGATGCTTTGGCTGACAAAGGAAATGCGTTAACCTTATATGATGCTGACCTAATTGATAAACAAAATATACATACATACATACATACATATATATATATATATAATGAAACTCTCTAGAAAAGAGAATAGAGATATAGACAGATAGACAAAAATAGACAGATAGAGAGATAGAAAGAAAGAGAAAGAGAGAGTGCAACATAGCAGAATAAGTGAAGAAGGCAAAGAAAATAAAGTTTATGTGCATTAGTTAAAGATTAGAACATAATTATTGAGTGACTACTGAAATGCAGTACTACTTATATAGAGCTTTATTCAAAACTAAACTCAACACAAGAAATCCATCAGTTAACACTTTTGGCAATAAGCCATAACTCTTGTATTCTAATAGTTAGCCATATTTTGTATCTCCAAGTTATAGCCCTATGGATAGTGAGTCTGGAAAGTGAGTCCTTATTTTAGGTAGTGAACCTTATCTTAGGAAATGAGCCTTATCTTAGGCAGTGAGCCTTTTTGTAATCGGTTTTGATATTATCTATAGTGTGAGTTAATCCTCACTATGGTTTTTCCCTCATTGGTTTTTCCACATAAATCTTTTGTTATTGTGTTTATGTGATGACTCTCAGTTTTGCACTTAATTTTTAATCAATTAAGTAGTATCAAGATCTTGTTTCGGTAAATGATTAAAGTATCTAGTTTGGCGACATCTGATTCACCCCCCCTCTCAGTTTTCCTATTCAACAATATCATGCTAGTATTTATTCATGTTGTTGGAATTAATTTGGAAGCATTTGTGGAAGTATTATATGGATTACTATTCATGCACTGTATTACATTATAATAGTGTCTTTCTCTACATTCTAATGCAGTTGAATACTATGTGCTACGACTTCAATATAAAGTATTTATGCTACTAATGTTGTATCAAATTCTAGAGTTTCATAGGTGGAGCCTTAACAAATGAAAATTTGGATGTAATAGAGTATTGTCTATGTTGATTATCTAACTATGGATAGCATCTATATTTTTTTTCCAAAGAAGGGAAGGATGCACCAACTAGAGGAAGCATGTGAATATGACATAGGACTAGGTTAAGATATCTAAAGTAAGAACATAACATCATGTATTATTCACGAAAAAAATTTGATTTAGTATCAAACTGCTACATGTTTCATATCAATTTAAATTGAGTTCCACCTTAGCCAACCTAGCTAATTGCGGATGGTGTTAAGGGATTCCTAGCTGACATGAATTTTTAAATTTTTTTTTGGCGAAAGTGGCAAGCCACTATTATATTTAATTATATATTAAAAAAAGGTTACAAAAACTCGTTTTGGGGGGCATACCAACAAGAAAGAACCTGTAAGAAAACCTCTGGTTATAGCCCTTGAAAATGAAAAAAGATACAAATTGTTTTCACAAAGAGAGTTGAAACTTCAAAATTTAGCATAACCCCAAACTAGCCTATGACACTACCTGAGACGACTTTCCCAATGAACCGCCTTACTAGATGTGAAACTATTCAAAAAGTTTAAAAACCCAACCCTTACATAACGTCCCCAAATGATATTTGACCCAACCCTTACAATTATAAGTGCTTTAAGCATATGAACCCTTACAAAACATTTCGATAGTATCATCAACCCAACCCTTTGAAATATTTAAAACCCCATAAACATTTAAAACGACATCTATAGACCCAATACAAAATTATGATTTTCCCAAAAACCATTTCGCAGAGAACCATAAAGCTATTGAATGTTTCCACTTGTAGCTCTTTCATCTTGCAAATTCTCATCCATTCCTTCTGCATGCATATTATTTGGAATGTTTCTGTTTCTATCCCTTCAAGCATAGAATTGAGAGCCTTGAGATTCCGTGCGAGATGGTGCATGAGGCATAACTCTTGTAGAAGAAGACATATGACTTGGAGAATTAACCCTTAATTGCAAGTCCAACTACAAATTTTGGTTAGCAAT
This sequence comes from Sequoia sempervirens, assembly GCA_007258455.2. Classification (NCBI taxonomy): domain Eukaryota; kingdom Viridiplantae; phylum Streptophyta; class Pinopsida; order Cupressales; family Cupressaceae; genus Sequoia; species Sequoia sempervirens. Next base: position 365,775,702 of record VDFB02000008.1, read on the forward strand.
ATGTGGAATGTATGCACAAAGAAAAGATAGAGCATAAAATTTGTCCTTAATTTCCAATTCCATTAGCATGCAAACATTCTGCCTATTTTTCCTTAAAGCCCTCAACAAAATGTTTTCATTTCTATGTTGCAAAGCCAACCTTAAGGCATCAAAAATTTCTTCAATACCTTGACATTTTTGCACCAATCTTCTGGGGAAAAGGCCCCTAACAAATCCTTCCCCATTATAAAAATTATACTACTGGACAACTCTAAGAACAACATTATCCAATCTAAATTGAAACTTAACATAACTCCTAGCCAAATCCTCAATTTCATTCAGAGATTGAAGCAAATCCAATGCATTGGAAAGAAATATAGAAATCACCTGTGACAAGAAGAGGACATGGCGAACATGAGGACTGGTTACTTCTATACCCAAGATGATATAGATACATTCCTCCACTCTTAAACAGTTAATTCTAAACATAGAATTCAATATTTCCTATGAAATGTACCCTTCAATGGGTTTTTCCCACAATTTGACTGGCAATGAAACTTTGTAATTCCAAGGGCGGAGCACCATTGCACAAGAAGTAATTTCTCACATAAACAATTCACTAGCTATCAAATGCTACAAACATTAAGTTATGCTTTCTAAATTTAAAGGAGGTTGTTGCTATAAATAGAAGTTCGAGGAGCTAAATACATAGAACATAAAGCTCTCATTAATGCCCATACATGGCAAATGAAAGCCAAAATATTTTAGTGTTAACAAAACATAATTACCCTATACCCAAAGGCTACTGCCAACTGGAGGAAGCATAAAGGAATGTAGTGATGTGACCCTGACCAAATATTTAAACTGAAGCTAACATCATATAGGTGATAAATAGTAGTCCTTTAAGAATGGTGCAAGTACCCATAAGGAGTTAGAAGCCATCATTAAAATTTATTATTTGTAAAATATGCTTCAAAAGATTTCCTTTGAGAGGAGAGCAAGTACAACATAAGCCATCATTAATATTATATGTTTCAAACCATTCAGTTATAATGGATAGAATACCTGGTGATGTTAGCACCAGTTTAAATATGAGGACCTATGCATATTTCCTGGTTAGATAATCGTTAATTGGAATAATCAACTTAATTATGCTTCTCAAATTTGCCAGCTCCTAGATACAATTGTAATCATTACTGTTAGTGTTATCTTGAATATAAAGAAAATACTTTTTATCACAACCTAGATTAGCCAAATGGTCTGCTAAAACATTCCCCTCTCTGTAAATATGGGAAATTTGAATTTTATCAAAATCATCTAAAAGTTTCTAGACATTATAAAAGATATATTTCAAAGCCCAATTAAAACATGATCTCTCTTTACAAGCATTTATTATTAATAATGAATCACCCTTTATGTGCACTACTTTGATTTGCAATTATTTTTCCAAGATCAACCCATAAAGAAGAGATAATTATTATGTCATATTATTCGTTCTAGGGGGTAAAGAGAAAGCTCTGGCAACCATGAGAAAACATTTATTGTCTCTAATACAAAAACCCGCTCCCGAAATTCTAGGGTTACCTCTTGATGCTCTATCAAAGTTCAATTTTGAAAAATTTTGAGATGGGGGTGACCATTTAATAGTGTTCCTATCAATCTTTGTATTGTGTGGTTGTTTCAAACTTCCCTTAAATGGAAGAACTATATCCTTCCAATTTTGTAAAATGAAATTATCCCAATTTGAAAACAGTGAGCCAACATTCTTATGATTCTAAACCCAAGCATTAACTGACTCAGAGATATATTTTTCAATCAAAACATGAACTGAATTTGCAAATGAAACAATTTTTCTAAAGATTATTTTGTTTCTTTCCTACCAGATAGCCCATGTTACCATTGCTGGAATAACCTGCCATATGCATGCAAAAAGGGAATTTTTGTGGAGTACTGGCCAAGCAAAGAAAAGATCCCAAATTTGATTAGGGAGAGGCATTGAAAAATTCATTTTCCTCAAAACAAATGACTAACAAGATTGAGAAAAAGAGCAATGCAAGAATAAATGATCATGATTTTCAAAATTTTAATCACATAACACACATTTAAAAGGTTCTACAATGCCTTATTTAGCTAGTCTATCTCCTATCAATGCTCTCTTTCTCATAACAAGCTAGGTGAAACTACCTACTTTTGGAAGGACTGAGCTATTCCAACAAAAGGAAAATGCTCTGTGAGGCTGAGAAGGATCTCTTCTATTAAGAGTTGCTTTATACCCCAGTTTTATTGAATAAGAACCATCTTTTGAAGGAACCCAAATTATACGGTCAGGTTTACCAGTTATGAAAAATGCTCTATTTTGGAGAATGGTTGATAGTAAATCCTTTTGTTCCTTTGATATCTGTGAAGAAGTCTTTCCATTTTACCCTCCCTGATGAAGGTTCAATAAAACTTACATAATCTATTAACTTTGTTCCCCATAAATGTGATAAAATTGGAATGGTTGGTTGCAAATCATTATTTTGGCTCAACGGAGGATGACCATTCCAAGAATCAGACCAAAAATTAACTTCATCACCTTTATTGACCTCCCAGGAAATGTATGCTATTACTATTTTTCTACATGACATAATGAAGTTCCACATAGTTGAACCTTCCAGAGGATTTGAAACTATAAAAATTCTCTTGGGATCTTGACTAACCAAATATTTAGCTCTCATCAAAGAGCACCATTTGGATTTTGGTTTAGCGTACATTTTCCATATTAATTTTCCCCCAAAGGCTTGATTATGATTAGATAAATCATGCAAACCTACACCACTTTTATGCTTTTCTAAGACCATATTTTCCAAAGAAATAAGAGGAATTTTCTTTGCATCATTCATATTCCCTTTCCATAAGAAACCTCTTATGATCTTTTGAATCTGATCAACTACGAAACATGGAGCCCTTAATACAGAGATGAAGTAATTAGGTATTGTTGTCAAGACAATTTTTACAAGAAGAATTCTTCCTGAAAATGATAGCCACCTAGCTTTCCTAGCACTAATATTTTTCTTGATTCTATCTATGATTTTAACCCAATAAGAAGGTTTATTAGTGCCCATAAAAAAAAGGAATACCTAAGTACTTGCAAGGTAGCTCTACCTCTTGAAATCCCAAAATTATTATAATTTTCCTTTTTATTGTAGATTTGGCATTAAATACATATATTTTTTTATTTTTGAGCATTTATCTTTTGCCCAGATACTAGTGAATATTTATCCAACACTTCCTTTATTTGTTTTACTTCTCAAACATAAGGCTTCACATAAAAAAGGGTATCATCTGCAAATAGATTGTGAGTGGCTAAGATATCAGTTTGGGGGATGCTAACACCTTTCCATAGACCTTTAGAGTGCGTATCCTTTATTAACCTGCTCAGAACTTCTACCATGATTATGAATAGGAATGGTGACAATGGGTCTCCTTGTCTAACCCCTTGCATTGCTTGAAAGAAACCACATGGAGAACCATTAATTATAATTGAGAAATATGGGTCTGAGAGACAAAAAGTATCCATTTGCACCATTTCTTTGCAAATCCAAACTTTTCAAGCACTTTTATCAAAAATTCACAATGAACTCTATTGTAACCTTTCATCATATCCAATTTCACTATGAAGGAGGACAAATGATTTTCCTTGATAGAGTGAAAAATATCATGTGCCACTAAAGCCCCTTCTACAGTTTCTCTTCCCAGAACAAAACCTCCTTGTTCTGAAGAGATAAATTTTGGGATATAGGGATGCAATCTTAAATAAATTGCTTTTGTGAAAATCTTATAAACTGTGTTGCAAAGTGATATAGGTCTGAAATCTGAAAAAAATTTAGGTTCCTTAACCTTTGGAAGTACTGTTATGTTTGTAGTATTAAAATGATTTAGAATTTTACCAGATCTGTGAGATTCCTCAATAGCCATAAGGAGGTTAGAACTCACAAAATCCCAACATTTTTGAAAAAATAGTGTTGTATAACCATAAGGACCTAGAGCCTTATCTAGAGACATTGAAAAAATGACACGCTTTAGCTCTGCTAATGTAAATGGCTTGAGAAATGCTTGATTTTCAATTGAAGAAATGAGATTAGGAATCACAGACAATAACTCCTACTCTTCGTGTATGGCAGTATTAGCAGAATTAAGATGGGCAAGGAGGTTTTTGAATTTTTTTACTTCTTCTTGAATTTCCTCATCATTATTGAGTTATTTTCCTGAAGATGTTTCTTGGATTGAGAAAATAGTTTTAGCAGCTCTTTTATGTTGTGCAAATGCATGAATTCTTTTTGTGTTACGATCACCTTCTTTTAACCATAATTCACGAGACTTTTTTTTCCAATATAATTCTTCCCTCTTATTGAGCTCATCCCACAATTCTTGGAGTTCTTTCTATTTATCATATATAATAGCATTCATACCATTTTGAATAGTAAATTCATGAATTTGTGCCAATTGCTGAGCTGTCTCTTCCTTCTGTGCAAAAATATTTTTAAACACATTCTTATTCCATTCTTTTATTTTCCCTTTTGTATATTGCAACTTTTTAAATAGTTGAAACATTTTTGTGCCTTGGTGAACTAGTGCACTTTCCCACCATTTCTGTAATAAAGGGAGAAATGTTAGATCTCTTAACCACATTTTCTCAAACTTAAATGAAGGCTTGTGAGTTGAAACCCCTGTTGGGTGAGTAATAGATAACATTATAGCATAATGATCTGATCCAACAAAAGGAAGGATTTCTGAGGATAAAATAGCTGAAGCAACCACTCATTCTTGAGATACTAGAAGCCTGTCTAATTGAACAAGTATTTGTGAGAAATCTCTTCTTTGATTTGTCCAAGTAAATCTACCCTTTTCTGGTAAGATATCTCAAAGAGCATTTTCTGATAGGAAATTACCAAAATCAGAAATTGTTCTATGGGGTAGGCATATCCCTCCTTATTTTTCATTGAGCGATAAAATCACATTAAAATCCCCAACAACAATTATTTTTTGATAATTGAAATTATGAATGAAGGCTGTGAGTAGATCCCATAGCCTCTTTTTATCTTGAGTTGATGTAGGTCCATAAACACTGAAGAGCTTAAATTGTAGATCAAAGCTTTGAAAATTTAAAATTTTTCAGTTATTGTCATCATTTATAGGCTCTACTATAACTCTTCTAGGATTCCATAAAGATACCAGACCACCAGAAGCCCCTTGAGTAGGTACAACTACGAATTTCCATCTTCCCCATTTGGAAATAGAAGATTCAAATATTTTTTTAGAGAGTTTAGATTCTTGAATGAGAAATACATCAGCCCCACTAGCATCAATTTGATGCTTGATTTGGGCTCTTGTGTGAGGTGCATTAATGCCCCTAACATTCCATGAGAAGATCTTCAATGAACTCAAGGAGATAAACATGCCCTCCTCGATCTCTTATTGATTGAGCAATCACCATCCAAAGTGGTTTGCATACCCACTTCTATTTATTCTCTGATCTTCTTAGCCTTATATTTCCTCCCCCTTTTAGCTGGAGTTCTTTTAGGCAACACTTGAGAGATTGGAGTTTGAGCAATTGATAACTCCTGAGAAAAATCAAAACCCACCTCCATCTCTCCATTCATCTCCTTACTATCATCTATAAATTCCTGAGGAAGAGGGAGAACTTCTGACAAAGAATCTGGTTTTGTTCCCATCTCCTCATTGAAAATTTCATTAGCTATCTCATCTATAAGTTTAGAACCTATAGATTCTAATAGTTTCTATGAAATATCATTTAGCTTATCATATTGGTAGAGTAATTGCACAGATTCATTATTTTTTAGAGATGTATTCTGATGATAGCATCCAAGCTCCTAATTGAAGCCTTGAGATATAGACCCAAAGGAGACAATCTAAAGAGGTTGTTTTTTATCAGATGGTATTAGAAAGTAGATAGGATAACCTTCTTCCAAATTGTTGAAATATAGGATAGGGCACTTAAACTTTTGATTTTTAGAACACATAGCAAATGAGACATATCACCCTTCAGCATAAACAATATATTTTCTGTGTTTTTTTGAAAAAGAGAATTGTGCTTGTGCCCAGAAGGAGATACTATTGATAAATTCTAAACTAGAGGAGTTTGCTTAGCCATCATGTCTGACAAAGGAACAAAGACTGATTGCTCACTCTTCTTTGAGGGCGAAAGTATAGTCTTCTTAGGCTTACTATTCAAGTTTCCTTCTGATAGATCCTCTAAATATTTTTGGAACCCTTTTACTTTTATTGATTCTTGGGAAGAAGAGCAATCAATAGCTAAGTGTTCTAAGGAATGACAGATGTAACAAGCATTTTGGCTATTTTCAAGTATAATTTCTTGCTCCCAAATTCCAAACTTAGATTTAATATCAATCTATTTAGGAGAGGGTTTTGAAGTATCTAGTAGTAAACAAACCCTAACTAGAAGAGATGGATTTGCAGAGAACTCCTTATCATGCTTAAAAATTATCCCTATTTGATTTTCAATGGATTCTATGAGATTTAACTCTCTATATTCTAAGGGTAAAGAATGCAATTACACCCAAACAAGCATAGATTTAGCATGAAAAAGGCTTGGTTTAAAATTTGGCATCCATAAGCTCATGCATAAGCCAAATCTCTTGTAAATCCAAGATTTAATTATGAAAAATACATCTCATTGTCCTTTATTATGAAACAAAACAATAAAAATCCCTTCCTTTTTATCTAAATAAAAAAATTTCAAAACCCCATCCCATTCTTAAAAAATAAAATCACGAAGCAAATCTATTCAAGAACCCTATCCGAAAACTTACCTGGATTAGGGCGTACTGACGCAAATCAGAAATTTTATCTTGAAGAAGGTCCTCTGAGAAATTAATGTTGAGGATAGCCTTCGATTCTTGGTGCTTGTTTTCTTTTTGACCCTCTTTTCCTTCCAGCAACGATCATTGTTGTTCTGGGTTGGGCATTCCTTCTGATGCCTGAAGCACTGCATTTTGTCAAATATGTTTGAGATCTTTTGGGGCTTCCTTTCTTTTCCATTGCAACACACTTTTATTTTTTGATTTAGCCTTCTTTTTCTTAGCCTTCTTCTTTGGATTTGATTGTGTTTGAGCAGGAAAACCAAGAATTTTTTGGCAGTACTCAAAAGCCGTAGTCCCACGAGATTTTTTTTGGTGCGCCAAATCCATAGTCTTGGGAGGTTTTTGTCCATGGTCAAAAGCCCTAGCCTCATTTTGGGTATTAGTTGTTTGCCAATGCGTCCATGAGTTAGTGACCTTAGGAAAAACCCTAGTATTGGCCTGGCTATTCGAACCATTCTGCCTTGGATTGAAGGAAGCCCTATGTACATGTTGAGCTTTATTTTGATGTGTCGTACCTTTGATATTAGAGGGTTTTATGTTCTTAGTAGATTTGAAATCAACCTCTTCCTCCTGATATGATCGTTTCAAAAAGTCCAAATTTTTCTCATGAGGTTTACTCTTGAAATCCCTGTTAAACAATGTATCACTCTCATAGATATCAACAATAGGCTGGTTGTTTCTAATGAAAACCCTATGTGGCTAAACTGAAGCCTAGTTTTTCCATGAGAACCTTTGTCCTCTTCTGTTCAATCTATTTGCAAATCGATTAGTGGGTCCTCAGGGTTGATGTTGTTGATTATTCTGAGGTGCTCTGCCACGAGTGACGCCACAAGGATGAGGGCCCCTAGATTTTTCAAAGAAATAGCTATTATTCTGCCATTGTTGTGCTACGCATGCCATTATGTGATAATAATATAAAAATAGTTGACATGAAATATTGTTAATGCATTATGATGTATATATTTATGGCTCGAATTCATTCAATGACTAATCATTATAGTTTAGGTGTGAGTGAGTGTGAATATTATTCAGGTGATGTAGTGGGAGTGTTATCCCAATAATTTTTTGTCATTATTAGAAGATTATATGCTATAAAGTATAGTGTTCAAAGAAGATTAAATCAAGCACAAGATGTGCAATTAGTATTGAAGATCTATATATAATATCTTTGTAATTTGGTATGAATGGTATCTTACTGATTGAGTTGGTTCTTAGATCTAAATGTATTGGGGATTGGTGTCTCTAGTAGGTTGGTTCTTACAAATATAGTAGTGGATTGGCATCTTAGATAGGTTGGTTCCTACTTCATTATTGTAAGTTATTCATTATTTCTATAAGGTGGGATTTGGATAGTAGCTCTTCTCACCATGGTATTTTACCATTCTGGGTTTCCATGTATATTTGGTGTTCATTATGTGAATGTGTGCATCTATGCTTGCTAGCTATTTTAATCATTTAATATTCATGTTTGTAGAAGTGGTTAATAGTAACACATGTTGAATTAAATTATTTTAAATAGATTTGATATATTGATTCACCCCTCTCTCAATATATTATGTTCCCTTCAAAAGGAAATATTCCCAAAGCCACTAACCACTTTCTGTACCTCTCTAAATAAGTCCTTAGAATGAAATCCATATCTCAAGAAAAAAATAAGGATAACAACGAAAAACCATAAACCAAAAATATTCTTCTTAACAATTCTCCATAATGTTTATATTCAAGACTAACTCATATAAGAATAGAAGATACAAAATAAAGAATAAATCTGATATGTATGCAAGAAATAACTCTCAGATCCTTCACCTATTGAGTAGACTAAGAGTGGGATACAATATTATCTAATGTACACAACACCAAGAAACGAAATCTTATCTTTGGTTCCACAATGGATTCATATGGTCCATAACTAGGTGTAGGCTCCTTGATATTTCTATTGAAATCCTAATCAAAGAGTATCCATATAAACAAATTATCCCATAAATAAGAGTTATCTTATCCTAATAAAAGTCTCTCTAGTCTCCATGAGCATCCACCAATCAATACTCAAAACTAAAGAGAACAAACAATATCATTATCAAATCTCCAACTATAGAATTGAGAACATATCATGACATCATGATTTAACATCCCCTCATAGGAGATCACATGAAAATATCCATCCATCATCAAATTATGAATCAAAATCATTTCCAAAGCTCCCACAAAATTGTGTAACCAAGATCTCCAGGAATCATGATAACCATGTCATAAATAAAGATCCTCCATATCTCCAACACAAAAGAACTCAATACCATGAGCTCTCAAATGGTAAATTACAACCATTAGATCTCAAAGAAAAGAAGATTAAATTTTCACACATTCTTTGTAAATAGAACCAAAAATGTCATTAAACTCTCATTGTTATCTAAAGGCAGAATCTAAGAACTCCTTATGATAGCACCAACTATTGAAAAAAACCATCCATATTCTAAGAAAATATTATCCATGTCTCACTACACATTACAACAACTTAGAAACAAAATTTTGAAACAAAGAAGATAGAACACATTTTGTAACTTTATGAATCTCCCACTAAAATTAATATTGAGTTATACATGGAATCATGACCAATATCATTGCCAACACTTTATGGAAAGTGAACAAATATTCTCATGCACCATAAAGTATTGTTAAATATTTAAATGGAAAACTATATTAGGTACTCTCAATAATAATCACTCATTTCAGTAAGCATACTAATGTAATAATGGTGACCAAGAATATGGCCAACCAAAAATATCCACTTTAGAAATTTTTACACAATCTACACATATGCAACATCCCAAAGGAGAAATACATAATCCATGCTCCAATCTTACATAACTAAAAAATAGATTCAACCCCACATTAGTATCATGTAAAATATAGATACTTAGTTATAACATGTGGATTTACAAGACTTAAACACCAGGATCAACTCTATTTCTGATTTTCCAAACAAACCCAAGTAACCATAGATCAGTAAGAATTATCCAAGCAACCATGCAAACTTGTAACTATATTCATATAGAACACCCTAAACATAGTCTTATCACATATCTACATTCCAAACGTTTTATTTTACATGTAAAACATGCAAAACCATCTTTGTAAATATGAAATCCATTTAAACATTCACATCATACATGTCATTTGGATAATGAGATCAGAACATATCTACAAACCCACAACTGAAAACAAGAGTAAATTGCAACCCAATAGGAGAACCAACTTGTCCAAGAGCTTATAACATATGAAATGTATCATCTCCACAACTCACAAAGAGGTTAGTGGCTTATCTTCTAGTGCTTTCATGTAACCAAGGGCTAAAACCATGAAGCCAACATAAAAACTGAATTATGTAGTCCAAATTGAGGGTGTTTCTCCATGTGACTAGGATGTCTCTACCCGTCCAACATGAACACCTTCTAAGTGACTATGACCTCAAGGTAAAGGAAAAAACACTAAACAAGTGGATATACACATATTATCAAACAAGAACTCCAAGTTACCAAAGCACAACCAACTCTGTAAAGATCCATAATCATGAGCTTCTAATGCCCAACATAGATCGCATTGACAATATCCATGGCTTCCAATCTCACAAATCTAAAAAACATAGTTAACTCATAGAACATTCATTGCATCCCCACAAGCCTTCCAACAACCTCCAGTTTCTTCTAAAAAATTCCAACAAGATTTCCAAGCTAAGAAATAAAAAATAAGGAAAACCTAGAACCAAATTCACCTCCAACTCCGATACCAAATGATGTGAAATAAACATGTTCTTATACCAATTATTAGAATATTTAATCTCTATACAACTATGGATTCAATGAATGAGATACAAGGCTTGGACTGCAAAATGAAAATCTAAAACTTATATAAAAATTTAAAAATTAAGTTGCCTTAATATGGAAATACCATGATTAGATGTATCTTATTTATGATGCTAAACAGTAGCCAACATAAGATTCTTAATAACACCATCTTATGTGAACTAATAATAGAAATATATAAAGAATAGCATCACCTCAAGGTATCAGCAATGAGGAACAAATCAGAAACCCAATAGCATCACATAACATAGGTTTTATGTAGAGAAAACCTTGCGAAAAAAAACTCCACCAAGAAGAGACACCAAGTACGCTTTATATTAAAACAAATGAGATTACAATACAATCAATTCCATTCTTGTCTTTTCCTCCACTATGGCAGAACCTATGCACCTATGAATAACCCATTTATGCCTGAACATACTTGTTCCTACAATGAAACTCTACATTTATTTGTTGCTTATACTTTCTACATCCAAGAGGTTGATTTTATAGAATTGTGAAGGCATGTAATGCACCAAAAATGGTGCCCAAAGATGACCCTTTATTCCACACATCCCCAACCCTTGGAATAACTTCTCTAAATGAAAAAGGACATTGGTTTTGTGTCCAATACTTTCCCTCCAACCTGGGTGCCCAAACTTGGGAACTAAGCATTACATTAAAATAAATAAATGATGGAATACCAAGAGACACCTATTGCCTCATTCCAAAATCCCACTTAGAGAATAGAAACATTCACACATTTATGCTTTACTTATCTTTTATTATCCCATTCTAGGAATCCAAATTTAGGGAAAACAATATTAAATATTTATATCCACAAGTCAACTTTACTACTTCTAGTGGAGCCATCACCCCTTATCAATATATTACAAACAATTGTGAGAATTAATGTTACAAAAATATTTTATAAATAGACCCTAAGTGCTTACAGACACTTTTCAAGGGTATTGGAACAATGACGTAGGATATACAAGGTGGATGGTGCCTTAAACCTAATAGAGACTTTCCAAATAATTTATAGAATTATACAAATTGTGAAGTGGTAAAGCTTTGAAAAATAAGCCATTTTCATCATATTGAACATCTTGGGAATTTGAAACAATGGCTGATGTGAATAGATTTAACAATAACAATAATTGAGCCTTGGCTAATAATGATCCCATTACATTTGAAATTACTATTTTTAATGTGAAGAAGCACCCATGAAAAATCGCTCCATTCAACTATCCAAATTTTTTGAGGACTTTCTATTGAGGATCCTAAGATGTTCTTATTTGAATTTGATGCATTATGTCATAACTATGATTACCAAAGTGATTCTAAAAAATAAACTTTCCTAGAGCTACATTAAAGGATGTTACATTATGGTGGTTCATGGGATTTGTATGACATTCTATCCATACATGGGACACTAAGAAGCATCAATTTCTAACAAAATATTAGGACTATTTCAAGACAAAGGAAGTTCAAGATGGAATATTTGAATGACACAATGAGAAGAGGAAACATTAGTAGACTTCCTTGAACTATTATCATTTAGTATTCAAAAAATAAGACAAACATGGTTATCTAATGAGACTGTTAAAATTCTTTTTGATTGAGCAATTCATGATAAAAGTATGAATGCTTTAAATCTTATGGGTGGTGGAGATATTTCTAAATTAATATTTGATGAAATTTGTGATAAAGTTTGTAGAAATTAATCAAGACACCACCTATATATACAAAGTTATTCTAAAAAAATACTTTTGAAGGAGGCACAAGAAGTATTACAAAGTGACAACTAGGTACATTACTTGATGAGTTAAAAACTAATCTTTTAAGTCACATGGGGAAAAAAATGGTATTCTATATACTCATAAAAAATAGGAAGACACTAAAAAATCACTTGCTATTTTTTGTCCTATTTGTCATAAGAAACACTCTATTAAAGAATTCCTTTATAATAAAAAAATATTTCTTCCTTAGAGGATGTTATTAGGAACACTACCTTATGAACTCTACCATTAGATATGACACAATTACAATATATAGAACCTATTTACTATATGACTCAATAGAGGCCTTGGTTACCATTAGCTATGCCACTAGGTATAATCAATGATTGGAATAACCTTACACCATGTGGTCTAGTATTCAATCTATCTCTTTTCATATTCAACATGGGTGGTATGGAGGTTGTCAACAACCTCCATTCTATTCACAATGGCCAAATCAATACCAACATGCTCCGTAACCATGGTAGAAATCATGGATAATATCACCACTATAATTTCCACAATACCCATAATATCTAGTACCACACATTATCAACACATACCAAAAATAATAAAAAAACACTCTACCACCCATACCATCAAAATCTACTAGTCAACCATCCAATCTAGTGTTGTTTATTCAAATTATATCCATTTGAGCAATTTTGATCCACAAATTTTCCAAAATCATATGTTTTGTAATGGTTTAATCCAAAATTTTATATTAAGGCTTTGAAAAAACACCAAACCTTCATAAAACCCTCTTATAATTCATTATTGACTATCGATACTAGTTTCCTAGCTTTTAAGTTATATCTTTAAGGCCTTTGTCTCATCTATTTACCAACCCCATTTTATAGAACACCAAATGAACCCACTACCTTTAATATATTTTAATTATAGCTAAAACCTTTATGCTTTACCAGTTCCCATAGGACACAACATCATTCTGCATAACCTCTTCTATTGCAAAAGCTTCTTGTGTTACTATCTTCTCGTGAGCCTACAAAATGTTCTTTTTCTTCTTGATGAAATTGACATATATGGTTCATAAGCTAATCAAATCATAAGGTTTTTGTTTGCATGTTAACTTAAGTTTTCTAGCAATGTCCCTTTTTATCATGCTCTTTCAGCCCACTTTTCCCTAGTAACTTATTTTATTTATTTATTTATGCATGTTCTTTAAAATGTTCTTAAGTTTCCTAAAGAAAAGAATGCTAAGAGTCCCACCTTTATATTAGTTAGCATCATGTGTCAGCTTTTGGTTAAGTCACTCTAAATATATGCATCATGAAGCATTTTATTCTAAATGAGTTCTCTTCGAATGAGAAAAATGCTCTTGTTTTGTGTCATAAACATGAGTTTTTTATTTTTCTACAAAACTAAACCTTTGTAGAGTAATGCAAAGTTGAACTTGTTTTCCCTTGAACTCCCAAATTCATAACACATGTCTTGTTTTGTTTGTTTCTAATGTTTCACAGAGGAAAGCACTATCAAGGAAGCATAAAATATTTTTATTTTTCTACTGCGAGTCCCTAAAATGGTGACACATGTCTGAGTTCTATGCAAAAGAAAGAAATATTTATTTTTGCAGAAAGGATTCAAATTCCTCTAATCACCATTGATCTTTGGTGAATCAATGTTTTATATTCAAAATTAAAAAACAACTACCATTGGTCACATGTTCAAGCATGTGAGGAAATTGATGGTCGATTTGATATGTTCTACAAAATTCTCAATGGTATTAGCTTAATAACATTCATTTTCATTGTTTAAGGAACAAAGTGAAGAAATCAAAGTGAAATTGTTGTAAATTTCTATATGAATGAGGGTTTTTCACAACATTTTAAAGGTTTTCAGCAAGCAAATAACTAGTAAGTAATTTTGAACTATCTTTGTGTGTTTTGACATAAATGGCTATAGTTTTCTACTGTATCAAAATTGAAAAGTAACTTTAGGGCTCTCAAAGTATATTGTGAAATTTTTTAAGGAAGTATTCTTCAAAGTTATAAAATTTTAAAGCCCTAGTTTATAAATACTAAAATCAAGTTTGGAACATCTAGGGGTGTGAGGATGGGAATGGATGATGATATTATGGTCCAATTTCCTAGGTTATTCAAGAGACATAGAATTGTAAAAGTGTTGAGAATTCTGGCTAATAAGGTTATTGATAATAATGAGAATTGTAGGGATTCCATCATCCAAGTTTGGGATCTTGCTCTATTCAAGAATGCCTTGAAAAATTTCCTAGTATATAGAATAATTTGTAATATCTAGAGATTAGGGTTGCGAATGTTGGTAGTGCCTAACATGTTCATCAATTTTGACCTTATTAGAGGGATTATACAAGACTACAACCCTAAGAAGAGGGTCTGATTGTTCACAACAAGTGGGAAATTATGGACACACTTGGCTAGAAAGCTACATTTGTTAATTGTTTAATTTAAATCGTAATATGCCCAATTATCAATAAATTTTTGGAGTCCCAACTAGAGAATATTAGAGGCATTGAGATAGTTATAAGGTAAATTGGTTTCCATGCTTCAAGCCTAGAGGGCCTAATAGAGAATTGAGGAGGTTTGATAGTGGGGAGCTAGATCCCTTGAACTATGACATTTTTGAGGATTACTTTGTGAAAAAATACATCTATAATTAATTGTTGGGATTGGATTGCAAGATTCAGATGCCATTGGATCTAATGGTACTATCAGTTGATGTATAAAGAAGATATGTGAATAAAACCTATGACTATGATGACTACATTGTTGAGGAAATTTAGAGAGCTTTAAGCACAATCAAGAAGGACAATAACATAGTCCATTTGAAAGGTACTCCTTGATGTTTCATATCATTTTGTTTAGTGGGGTAGATATTTGATCCCCACACATGGAGATCAAGGCGTTTGATGAGAAACAAATTTTTTTACTAGTCCAATAATGGACTTATATCTAGGACAAGGATTATGAGAAGTCTAATTATTCAATTTTTGAGGAGTGTTTTATTAGGACAGTTCTTATGAACTTTGGTCAACCTATGGATTGGTGATTACTAGTTCAAGAGAGAATATTTTTGAGACCAAGTGATATTATCCCAAAAGAATGGATAAATCACAATTAGAGTGATTGGTTTTTCTATTCTAATATGATTGTAATAAGAATATATGGATCCCTAGTAGCACCACATGTGCTTCCTAGGAATGTGCTAGACATAATTGTTTTTCTAGAAATCATATGGAATTTAGATGAGTATGATAAACCTCATTTAAAAAACAATAAGAAGCATGCCATCCTCCCCTCTACTATTATATTTTCATACTTTCAAGTCACATCAAGGGAAGGATTGGAATTGATTTTGAATAAATTTCTCTCCTATAGAATAAAATTGGAAAAGATTAGGAGATGTTACCCACAACATTTCATTCATGATCAAAGAACTAGTTTCAAGGTGGTAGCATTAATGCACGATCCTAAAAAAATTGAGGATTTGATTATAAATTACTCAACAAAGAAGGAGACTACACAAAGAAGACCACTATGGGTCAAGATCTAAATTGCTAAAAACAAGAGCAAGAAAGATGATCCATATTTCAAGTGATAATTTTCATACATACATGAACCCCTAGTAAGAACTATGATAATGTTGGATAATACCAAAAAAAATCTTTCAAATGTGCCTACTCCAACACCAAGTACCCCTATAACTTCTAATTCTAAAGAGGATGTAGCACATAGTCAACAAACAATTACCCCTTTGCAAGAAATAGATCCTACATTAGGACCTTTGGTTGATTATCACATATTCCTCGAGATGAGATGATGGATAATGTAGATATAGCCCAGGTGATGAATCCCCCAGATAGGGTGATAATTTAACTACCCTTAGATGATAGGTTACTCATCAATTTTAAAATTGGAGGGAAAGTAGTGGATGACATAAGGGCAGAAGCCTACTCAGAGTCATGCAAGATAAATAATTAATTACTACAAAAGAGTGAAAGGAATTTTTCCTTAACAATAAAGGAGAAGATCTACAATAGACAGTGCAAGATAAGATCCTTACTAAGGAAAAGAAAAAATATATAATTATAGAGTTTTGGGGATAGGTCAAAATAGAGATTAATTATATGAATCTTGTAAGAGGTAGAGAATTGGTAAGAATTATTGGATTCCTACTCTTTCTAAGGTGAGATATGTCATCTTCCATTGCATTTGACATCATTAGGAGACAAGAACAAACTGACCGAATATTGCAATCTAAAGATAAATTTGATGCTCTCTATTTTTGGTGAGGGTTGAACCCAAGGCATGAGACACTAGCTATATGGTCTATTTTTCCAAAGAGCAATAAAACCTAGGTAATAACAAGTGAGATCATTAGAAATTTAATGGTTAGAAGACTACGTGATACTAGCTTGAGGTAAATCTGAAATGGAACATGTATACATTGAAAAATGTCTTAAGTTTGTGAACACTAGGTTTTTGCATCAATTTCCTCTTTTCTAGGAATAATTGAATAATTTTAATTATTTGATTATATTCTAAAGTCACATTCCTATATTAATTAAATAATTTTAATTATTTAATTTATTTATTTCCTTTTTCTTTATTCTTCTTCAATAAATTAAATAAATTAAATATTTATTTAATTACATCACTAATATCATTTTCCTTTCTATAATTAAATAAATCCTTATTTATCTAATTATTCATTCTTCATTGTTCATCTATAGTTAAATAATTATTTTAATTATTTAACTATTTGTTTAACCTCTTCCTTCCACTATTAAATAATTAATCTAATTTAATTATTTAATAGCTTCAATTGCATTTCTTTGACATTTAATTAAATGGTTGCATAATAATAATTTTAATTAAATATCATTTCCCTTTTTCTCCATAAATGAATAATTATTTTGATTATTTATTCCTCCATATCCTCTCCCTAAATAAATAATAAGAATATTTAATTGCCAAGATTCCCTTCTCAAATTAAAAATTATTATTTAAATGCCTCCACTTTTCCTCCACTTCCTATTTTGAATTTCAACGGTTGATCATCTTCGGTCTTCTTTCAATCTTGACATCTATCCTTAGCCATCCCTAACCCTACCACTACATGCTGCATGCAACCATTACCATTGATCTTGGCATCTTTTTGGCTTTCGTTCTTGACTATCCATTCAAGAAGCTTTTCTATAAAATAAGGTTTTCTCCCTCATTCCAACCTTACAACCACTCTCTCCAAAGTTCTTGCTGCCATATCACTATCACTTGCAGGTATTCAAAAACAACAAAATCTGAGGGCAAGCTTGCACATTGAGAAAAATGGAGGAGATGCAAGGAAGGTTAATCTATTTCAGCATGGGAAGTTTGGTATAACTTTAGTTTTATTTGATTTCCATTGTTGATTGTACTTTCTTGTTTGGATTGGGATTCTAGGCTTGGATTTAGGTAGTTGTGGTTGCTATCATTGATATTTTCTATTTCATCACAATTTTTAACCCTTCCTACGTTGGTGAACCTGATGTGAAGCTAACAATTTCGCAAGAAATATATATGTTTTTATTTTTTGTTGTTTTGTAGGTTCGTGAGTTGTAATTGCAAGACATAGTGACATGAATAATTAATGAAGTGACAAAAGTACAAAAATGATGCATTTGCAAGTTCGAGCAATGAAACTAATAAAGCCAGAGTGATGCATTTCTAGAACCGTAAGCCACAGTCACAGAGGAGAAAGTCCTAGTCGCCAAACCCTAAGCCGCAATCAATATTCCTTTTGATGCATCTACTGAGATGTATCTACAAATAGTGTGACACATTCACCTATTCTTGGGTAAAAATTCAATTGATTTCATAAATTTTTAGTTTTCCTTTTATGCTTGCACTAGAATAGATAATTTTTTGATTGCTAACATTATGTTTGGAGCAAGTGGCATATGTTGTAGAGAATAAATTATCATTGGGACAACTTGATGGCACCTTAAAAAATTTCAAATTTTGAGTGCCCGTGTTGAAAATTTTGATTTGGACACTCAAAAGTACCCTTGAAAAATCTACCCAAGTGACCTACTTTGGAGGGTCATAAATTGAAGCCCATTGATTTTCATGTCAAATCCTTTGGTGGGTGTTGTGCCTATAGCACACATGCTCCATTCGGAATGGGGACCCCCTCTCTCCTTTCGCCTTTGTTGGGTCACTTTTTTCCTTCGACAAATTTTGTGTGCACCTAATTTTGAGCTTAAAATGGTCAAGATCCCTAAAGTCCTCATTCCTAGTTGACCAAAATTCACCACCCTAAAATTTTCTAAGTCTCGGGCCCCTGTGGAGGTTCCCGTGCAGACTTCCCTTTGTCTTTACTCTAGCATCCTTCAAGTCCTACAGGTTCACGATTGTGGGTTTCCTCTTGCGTGATGTTGTCATTTGTTCACTATTCAAACTGCAACTGACCTGAGTAGTCCGCTACATGGTGGGTCCCACACTCTTGCTTGTCATTATCCCTTAGCCGCTAACCAACGATGAAGCCTTAGGGTCTCTTTGCATTGTGGATTCCACACTTCCTGCCACTGGTGCATTATTCCCCATGCCTGGCTACTTCACCAATTATCATACTTGCATTTATTGTGAGTCATTACTGAGGTTTTTCCTATAAATAGGCACTCTGACCTATCATTTTCACAGTCAAAAATTTGAAATTTGTGAGAGAGAAAAACAATTGAACATCCTACACCCGTATTACCCCTACTCGATGCAAGATCTGGATTCTCATTGAATTCCTTCATGCTTTTCCAGGTGAGTCCACTACCATCATCTTAAAATGCATCTTTTGTGAGTAAGGTTTTAAATTAATCATAAAAATATTAAGAAAAACCCCTTAAAATACTTAGCGGCCATCTTGGAAATCTGCTTTGCACCAAAATCCTTTATAAATTCATTTAAAACATTCAAACGACACCCTTTAAAACCATGCAAAATTTTCTCCCTCATCGTCATTCTTCACAGAGTGTCAAATTCTTTGCAGCCCACAACGTCCCCATCATCGTCCCAATTGAAACCCAACTGTCAAAATTTAAATGAAAAACTAAAAGTCTCAAACTCTTGCGATTCCACCCTTGTGGGCCGCCACATGCAGGTGGTTGTAACCTTAATTCCTGAAGCAAATGGCTTCCATTAACCAGCTTCCCGCATTGTGGGCCCCAATGAAACCATTTCCACCAAGTGAAAACAACTAAGTCATGTCTTGCAGACTGTCCCTTGTGGGCCATCGTCTTCTCTTTGCCATCCCCTTAACCCCACTCACTAGCGATGAAGTCATTCCTCCCACCTGCCTTGTAGACCCTACAGTTCACTGTGCTGTCCTAAGTTGCCAAAATGAAAATGCTAAGGTAAAACCCTCCATGCAGGCCTTTCCTTGTAGGTTGTTGTCTATGGCCCACTGTTACTCAGTTGCCATTTATTAGTGGTAGTTCCTTCTCTTCTATCCATGGTGTAGAGTATGTGCCCTCCTCTGATTTCTAAACTCATCTGAGGAAAAATGAAAAAAATTAAAGTGTTTTGCAAGTCTATCTATGTGAAATGCTGCATGTAGACCAGCGGCTCATCACCACCATTCCAAATGACCATCACAAAGTGATTTATATTAGTCCTATCCCACAAACAACTAAGTTCATTAGACTTTGATGCAACAAGCCTAAACCATCTGGAGACCTTGCACTGCCCACACTGCGGACTTCTCCTTACAAGGCATTGTGCATTATTTTTCATTTTTTAATGGTAGAGTTTGAAGCGTCCATGAAGCCTCCTGCCTCCACACCCCTCAAGCTTACATAAACATGATAACCAATTGGGTGACTCTGAAGACCTAACAGTTGATTTCCCCACATGCCAAGTGACCTCCTAAAGACATTGACCACCAAATTCCCTACTGCAAAATTCTAGTTGCGGGTGGCTATATGTGGGTCACTGTGACCCCAGTGTCATTTTGCTCTTGATTACTCCTGACAACCTCCAGCTCAGTGAAACCTGCATCTCTGGGCCCACATTCATGTATTTGGTCCAAATGAACCTGAAACAATGAATATTGATGAATTTAATGACTTTCTAAAGATGTATTGCTAGATCTAACCCTCAGTTTGTAGGATTTAACTAATTCTTCCCAAACTTTTATGTGAATGCACTTACTACATTTTTGCATGCAGGATTTATGAAATCCGGTGCGGGTCCATCTGGAAAGTATGTTGAGAAAGAGAAAGGAAAGAAGTATGTATGCCTGCCAAGAGGGAAGTAGGAGAAAGATCAGATGAAGTACTAGTTCCATGGGGTTGTGTGCACCTCCAAGATCACCTCCACCTAGGATTCAATGTTAGATACCAATCTTGGGCGGGTGGATATAGATGAGTTTCAGTATAGGGTAATGATCCACCCCACAACCAAAAATGCATGAAAAATCATAGCAAGTGGTCTCACCAAGGTAGCTGGCTTTCCACCCATGCTCATTGTTATGAAATTAGTGATGGTATGTAGAGAATGTTACCATAGTAGCAAAAAAAATCATTGACCATGACGACAGAGTGTTAGTATATTTGTCAGCCAAATCCATAGGCCAAACATTCCATATTCCCACATTTAATGTAATGGAGGAAAAAAAAATGGATATGGTGAAAACATGTGGAAAGTAGGCCCTCTAGCATGTGAACCATCAATTTTTGTGGTTCTATGTACTTCTCTTGCACTATTAGGGTTTTTCACCTAAAAGGAGAGAGATAGGCCCAAAAAATAAGGTAGTTCACTCAAACTAATGCATGTATTATGGAATTATGTCTAAATGTGATGATCTAGATGCAGCAAAATGAAAAAAATGATTGATTATTTATGCAAAACCTAAGAAAAATGAAGTGTTTGAAAACACAGTGACATTTGCAAAAGACCTCAAAAGATGAACAAAAATGCAGATAGAACTAAACACAAATTTGTATCTCAGAATGTGTGCATTTTAAAGCTTGATGAAGACTGGAAACTACTCTGAAATCTAGAAAATTTAACTTTTTGACTAACTGGGACTCATTCGCCACTCTAGTAAAATTAGTCCCAAGTCAGGGATTTCTACCCAGAAACTAATTTCTCCCAAATGGGTACTGGAACCTACATTCAACTTTGATAGGCACCTCCAATGGGACTCATTTTCCATCCATGGTGAATCAGCCCTTTTTCAGTTTTCTGCAAATTCAAATTTTAGACCTGTACCTTGTCACCCGCACAACACTTCTTAACAGAAACCCAAATTTGAATCTTAGAAAATACCTGCAAAACAACTTAATGTTTATTTTCTAATGGGGGGTTTGTCTTGTTCAAACCCCTAATTTGGTAATTAAACCTTGAATGAATAAAATCTACATAAAACCCTAGTCTTAAGTGTGTCTAAGACTAGGAAAATCTGAGGTAGGACAAAACCATATTCTAATGTGCTAGAATAAGATGAATAAATGCGATTTGAATGATTCAAGACTTCAATCCAATAAACCCTACAACATCTCAAATGAATGTAAATGACATGCAAATGTAATGCAAACCTTAAATTTGAAGATAGAGAGAAAATGGAAGATGGAATCACTTTGAAAACAAGTCTTTAGGTGTGATTTGATGGCTAGTTGCATCTCCTCAATCTAGATTTCTCCATGGTTATCCATAGGCATCCATCATCAACTCTTTGCAATGTTGAATCTTGAATGAGAAGTGTGCTTGAAGACCCGCAAAAACCCTAGTTTGCTGTCCTAAAGCTTCAACTTTGTTGTGGAAAATGCTAATGAAACTTCTTGTGGAAGACTCTTGATACTTAACTTTTAAAATTGCTTTTTAAAAATGACTAAGAGATGTGAAAAATGATTTAAAATATGTATTTATAGGCATTAATACCTAATTTTCTCGTTATTTAGACGTAAGATGCTAACATCCATTGAAAAATTAAATTGAATTGGTGAAATTCCTGCTAAAATTTAAAATTTTCCCCAAAAGGGACTCATTTGCCCAAGGTGGCGAATAAATCCTACTAGTGGTTATTGGAGGTGGGTTTTCAGGATATGAATGAATTAAGCGTTGTTTGTCAGGAATTAGATGGTTTTTAAGTGAAGTGAGCCTCTATATAAAAAATAATGGGTCTTATGGGCCTATAAATGTTGTTTTGAAGAATGAATAATGCAGGGGTACTCAAAAAGTAGAACCAAATTAAGCGTGAAATTTTCTCTTTTCTCAAGAGTGTCCAATTTTATATGCCACAACATGCAAGAAATTGATTAACCAACACTGGTTGAAAGAAAAGAGGGGCAATGCTACTAAAGTGCCATAGGAGCTATTCAGAAGCAACTTCCACAAGGAATACCATGATTTAGTCACCCTATTGAGCAGGTTAATGGGCCTCCCTATGGCTTCCTTCTTTGAGGAGTGGATGTTCTATTTCATAGAGGAGATCATCCAAGGGGAGACAAAGTTCCACTAGGAAAAGATCATTAGTGACAACATACATAACAAGCTTATGGCTATGAAGTAAACATCCAAATTCTACATGACCTCCTACTTGGTGTACCTCCTAATAGAGCAGTTCTTGTACAAGGGCCTCTTTGTTACAAATAATTCAGAATGTAGGAGAGGAGATCTCAAAGTATACAACCACTACCCTCAACTACAGTATCAAAACTTCAAGAGGGAATATCAGAGGGTAAATGATGCCCTCATTGGGCATATCATCAGAATTCTAGGGAAGACTATGAAAGAATAGTCTCGCATAGTGCTAGAGCCTTCATCTAGCGCTTTGGGTATTTGTTCTTACATATCCCAAAATTTACATACATTATAACAGAGGGATTCTCTGAGAGGCCTTATAAGTTTTCGTGTTATCCCAATGATCGAATGATCCTATTGGAGGTCTCTCGATAGTTGCAGAATTCCCATGCCCTACTAAGTAACAAACACAGGATGGGGATCCCATATCCCCTAAAATTTGGGCAAGGAATGTATGCTTGTCCTGTTTCACAGTGTACGGGGTATTTAGAGAAGGAGTTTGTAGAATACAATCTAGATCTTCACATGGCCTAAGGGAGAATGGACCCATAAAAAAATAAGAAGTTGTTCAAGAGACAATATTCTCACTGGCCCCATGTTGAGGGCTTTTAGGCCAATTTTCAAGATGATAAAGAACTGCAAATGAGGCACTACATGAGGATGACAACCTAGTTTGTGAGGTCAATAAATCTATTTTTTGTGCTTGACCAAATTGTAGAAGAAGATGATACCATGATTGATGATGGGTTGAATGTAGTGGCTAGCTTGCCAGTACCACTGATAGAATGGAATGAAGAAGTGGTCACTGAACTCAATATAGTAACAAGGCCTATTGAGAACAGGACTAGATAGTGGGTAGATTCCCAAATTTCTCAACTCAAGGTGCAAGGCATAGTGTTGACTCATGGCGATCTCAAGGATGAGCTCAAGAGTGAAAATGACAGCAGAGAAGCTACTACCACAAATGAAGAGGCACCTAGATCCCCTCCAACAACATGGTTGAAGAAAAGGAAGGATGCACCCAAGCACCATCCCAAGCACAAAGTGTACACACGAAAGGTTGTGGAGGGAGAATCTTCAAAAAAAGTAAAGAAAATAGGGGTTTCGTAAGTGAAATGGCTACAATCAAGGAGGATCCCCAACACGAGGGAGTAGAAGAAGCCAAGTTACCATGATCACCACCTGCCACCTTCACTCCTGTCACTGCTGCTACCATTGCCACTCCTCTGCCTCTTGGCTCTGATGCATTGCCTATTTCATCTTTGTCTGCCGTGGACATCTCGGTCCACCTCACTTCCACCTCACCAATGGCCCCGGTAATGGTACTGGATTCCTCCTCATCCACTACATCCCCACCATTGTCGCCTTTCTCCCTCCTCGAATACCCACTCTCTCTACTCCAATGCCTACAATTTATACTACTATTATGCCACCACTCACCCTTCCAGATGCCTTTTTAAAGTATATGCAAGGAATACCCACTGAGATTTCTGGGGTGATAATGAATCCTACAGTTCAGGCCTTGATGGCTCAGATTGCCGCTAGCCTACCACTTCCTCCGCCACCTACAGAGCCACCAAAGATGGAGGCTAACATGTAAAACTTTGAAGAGATGGAGAAATTCCAAAGGGAAGCTACCAAAGGTATAGATGAAGAGCCCGAGGACCCTTTTGAAGATGATTATTTTGAACACCTAGAGGGTGGATTGAACATAAACTTGGATAAGGTGGCGTCCAATGAAGAAAAGTCACATTCCTTAGAGGAAGACACTAAGGCTCTTAATGAAAAGTATATCATAGAAACCTCAAATAAGGAGTAGGAGGAGGAGCTATCCTAGAAACACAAGGATGTGGGTGGAATGATTGGTCCAGAGGGGTAGCTCTCTAAAGAAAATGATGACACCAATGTCAATATAGAGATACTTGAAGAGCCTCCCTTGATTGGAAAAGACAAGGGCCCCGTCCAAGAAGAGGAAATGTGTCCTGAAAGGGAGGAAGAAGAGAGGGAAGAAGATAAAGAAGAAGAGGATGCACTGAAGAAGAGCCCCAAGCCTGAGCATCATGCAGAGCTCAAACAAAAAGAAAGGGAAGTGCCCCAAAAGGAAGAGATCACTAAGGAAAACATAGCCTCCGCTGAGTTAGACAAAGAAAAAGCTATACAGATCAAGGAAACAGATGAAGAAGAGAGAATAGATCAACAAGCCGAGGGCCATGAAGAGGAATAGCCCTAACATGAACAAAGAGAGGAAGGTGATCATGAATCACCCGAAGGGGAAACCAAGGTGCCTAATTGGCTGGAAAGACAACTACAAAAGAAGACCCCAATGTCTATTGATCCAAAGGCTAGACTTGAGGCCATACTAGCAAGAGAACAAACAAAGACAAGAAAGGAAAGTAAGCCTAGAGTCCACTCTCATATCATGGTTGATGCCTCCAGATCAAGAACAATATAAATTTCTACCCTAGTGATGGATAAGGATGCAGTAACTAAATACAATATCTCAACCATTGACTTGGGTCTGACAACTAAAGAGAAAAAAACTGATGAGTTCCAGGGCTCGAAGACAACAATCATTCAACAAATGAATAACGACCAATCTTCCAAAGAGGAACTAAAAGCACAAGTGGCAGATCTCACTGCCTACATCCAACAATGGACATCCTTGGAAGAAGAGGCTCTGACAACATCATCCACACCCACTCTTCTCTCCCAAGAAGAGGTCAAAAAAATGGAGAAAATGAAGAATTGGACTAAGGCCATAGCAGATTGGTTCCAACAGGTGATTTGCAATGGAAAAATGGGCATTCGTGACACTACCTAAATGTTTAAAAAAAATTGAGATTTGCAAAAGTAGCTTGAAGCCACTGAGAAGAAATTTCACATATTCACTAAGCTATATAGGATCATGTATCCTAAGATCGAAGGCATTCTCAAGCTTCCAAAGAAGACATGGGAAAAGGAATTGGGGCTAGTGAAAGATGATCATTAGCTAGTAGAGACTTAGAAAATGGGCTTGGATCATAGAAGGGAAGTCCTAGAAAGGGTATTGCATGAAGTCAAGCTTGACCTCGTATGGGTTGTGGAGCAGAGAACTGGTAGTGAGGACTACCTCAAGATGATGGAAGATTATGGCATGCCCACCCTAGAGTTGGATCTAGAGAAAATCAATCCATTGTTCTATAAGAAGATGGAGTAGGGGGTTGTAGATGCACTAATGCTGGATTTCATGGACTTTGCTGCAAGGGAATTTACCCAATCTAAGCAAGTTATCAAGGCCATGCCTAGATGCACCAAGCATTGGGAGTAGATCACCGAGAGATTCAAAAGGATGACCTCTTAGATCCTCCATTTTGACATCATGGAGTGGAATAAGCTCTAGGCTTTGATTGGAAAACTTGTGGATTATGCCACCCTTCGGAAGAATGCAAGGAAGCTAGTCATTTATGATGAGTTTCTAATAGTATAATTGGAAAAAGAAGGAAGTCACTAGAAGACAAAAACTACTACAATGTCAAAGCTACTAGGGGACAAAATAGGAATGAGACAAAAATGTATTTTTATAATGTTATATTTTCAAGGTAGATGAAACCCTAATGTAAAATGAATCTTGGCCACATGATGAAAGTAAATCCTGGCCATTTATTTCACTTTTGGAAAACTATAAATAGGGGTCTCCTCTCATTTTCAAGAGAGAGTTGAGTTGTTGTGTAAAGACATGCTGTAGAAATTTTAATTAGAATTATATTGCTTTGGTGGATTATTGTGTTTCTCCACATGTTTCATGATTCATCTTCTCAAAATTAGAATTTAACCTTTCTATTCTAAGTACTTCAAGTTGCTCTTAGTAGTTACTTCATGTTGCACATTGATAGTGAAGAATGTTATAGTGTTGATTCCTTTCATGTTCATGCTTTTTACTATTTGTTGATGATGAACAACAGTATAAAGCTAATCTGAACATTAATTTAAAGCTACACTTAAAACCTATTTATTATTCATGTTTAATGGTGAATGGATAGTTGAAAATCTACAGACCTTAGAAGATAGCACTAGTTTCATTATACTACAAGCTATTTTGGTTAAGTGGAACTTGGTTTTGGGAAGGTTGTCCACTGTAGCATCCTCCATTATTACTGTTCATCATTAGGTGCAGGTCTAGGAACTCTTATATCCCTTTTCCCTTTTTGAATTTTCTTTGAAATCAAGGCTAAGGAAAAATTTTAACATCGTTTTAAATTCAAATTTGATGCCAAACATGGAGTTTTAGATTGATGTTTTGAACTTGCAGCAATTGCACTTCATTTCCAGAATTTCACAAAACTCCATTCGAAGATCCAATTTCTTCCAAGATTAGTAAAGAATAAATTCCCTTGTGATTACCATCAAATCACATAAATAAACTAATTTGTTTTTGCAATTCATGACCTGACACCTGAGAGACCTTGGGATAATTTTCTTCAACTTATTTCTAGGAAGTTATCTTTCAAGAGAGGTAGTGCACTTGTGTGCTTTATGTGTTGAGAAGTGAAAAAACACCCAATAATAGTGGGAATATTCAATTGAAATATGTGAACATGTATGTTTTATTTTAGCTTCCCATGATGAGTTTTGATAGGGTTTTGAGAAGCAAAGATGGAGGGTTTTGGGACTATTCTGCTGTTTGCAAACTCTCAATCTTGCAAAGTGGCCTCCTATTTGAGTTGATATTTCACAACTAGATGATCATTATGATGAATGGATTGGTCCCCTATGTTTCCCTTACATTTATATTCTCTTTGGTTTTGTTTCAAAGTCTCAAGATCAAATTTGATGTTTTTACGAGGTAAAAAACAAATGCAGTTTGTTTTGATTTTACATCTGCATTTCCATAAATGTTTCAAGGTCAACTTTGACCCTCAATATCTCGTGAAGAATTTGGATTGAAGAAAATACCTCTTGCACACATACTCAATGGACCTAAATCACCTAGTGTTTCCAATTATGGCTTCTTAGAAGGTGATTTGTTATTTTTTTGAGATGGTGACTTGGTGAGCTCTAATTGGTTTTAGACAGGTGCAGTTGCAGTAAAGTCTGACTGAACCACTTTGGCATTTAATATCTTGTACCTTAGGATGAATTTTTGGTTCAAACGGTAACATTCCTGCTTAGTTTCAAGCCCCTAGGATGAGATCTTTAAATGAGTTATTTAATTTCCTTCTAACTGCAACCAGGTCAAAATTGGTGTTCAAGAAACTTTCAAATTTTCAATTTCTAAAGGCAACCCATTTCTTTTTTTGATCCAAAACATCTCTGCTCCATCTTTTTTAAAATCGAAGATCATATGATCCATTATTTTAATGCATTTTATTTGCGGCAAAAGCATCCAACATGCCAGTTTACAAAGGAGGTCCTAGAAATCTTTTGGTGATGCAAGTTTTGAGGAAATTGGTTTTCTCTAAATATTTTATAATGTCCATATGCACATTTTAATGGCCTTGGGTGTTCTAGTTTTCCCACAGTAAATTTTTCCTATTTGGGTCACAATCGAAATTAAAATTTCAATATTCCTTAATGTTCAAATTGCACATATTTAAAATATCTTGCATATTTAAAATATTATAGAAGGAAAAATGCACGGGAATAAAAGCAATGTCAATTAGGAAATATTTTAATATTTAATATTTTATAAAGTTTCAACTTTATAAACTTTTCTCTCACAGTAGTAGGCTTTCCCCGCTTGCCAGTGGTAGTAATGTTCATGACACAAAAAACTAGCAGGGAAACGGGGAGAGGAGAAGGAGAGGTGCAACAAGAATGGGGATGAATAAAATTATTTTTTAATGGCTTCATTCAAATGTTGGAAGGCAGAAAAATATTTTATGAGCCCCTTTTAGTGTGTGCCTGCTAGCCCATGGGAAGTAATGCTTACATCATAGGAACTTCATGAGGAAGTGGGGAAGGCATGGGAATGATTTCTTTGAGTGCCAAAGTTATTTCTCATCATGTGCAACTGTAATTTGGAGGATTTTGAAGCTGCTTAAGAGTTGGGAATTGTTGCGCTGCTTCTCAAATTTATAGAAATTGACAAGTGAATAAAGTTTTTGAGTTTCCAAGCATCTTTTGGGGGTCAATTTGAGCTCAAATTTGTTCTATGCTTGAAATTTATCCCCTAACATATCCTATTGCCTAGGAAAATATTTTAAGCATATTTGTGATGGATTTTAAGTGCTAGCATTTCCAATAACACCCTTTCATTTAGAAAAAGGACCTAGTGTATCACCCTTTATGAGTAGTTTGCACTCATAGTGAAAATGTATCAAAATTGTTTAAGGAAATTACCTTTGGCCCTAGCACCCATATTTTATTATATTTGGCTTGAGCACTATTTAGGGCAAGCTTTAACCACTAACCCATGGGGGGAAGTGTTGATGGTAGTAGCTCATCCGACAGGGGAGCGGGTAGGCCCCACGTAGCCTTTCTCAATGCTCATGAACTTTATAAAATTTTATAAAGGAAATTCTTAAAGGTTAATCTTTTATTTTTTCATAAAGTGTTCAACTCTCAAATATATAAGTTCCCGCCAACCTATGGAGTTATTTTTTCTTGAGAAGAAAGGCAGGGGGGGTGTGGAGAGTGGCCTATGGTGGGCTCGTGCAGAAACATTTGAAGGCAATATTTAAATGGGAATTATTTTTAATAGTAAGGTAAAAATACTAGGGTGGAGACAAGGCATGATTGAATACATTTTTAATAGCTTGAAGCAATTAAAAATCCTTCAACTATTAATATAAAACAAAAGTGCTGTGAAAATTATATAAATAAAGGGAAAATGTTTTAAAATGTAAAATGGTAAAGATATGGGCACAGGTGAAAATATTGTGCAGCACGATGGAATGTAAATGAATCAAGGCCTTAGTTATAAAGTTAGAAAAATTTATTCATTGGAAGTGAACGTGTAAAAGGCTGAGAAGAATAAAAAGGTTTTCATAGTAAAGGTTATTT
Organism: Sequoia sempervirens; assembly: GCA_007258455.2. Classification (NCBI taxonomy): domain Eukaryota; kingdom Viridiplantae; phylum Streptophyta; class Pinopsida; order Cupressales; family Cupressaceae; genus Sequoia; species Sequoia sempervirens. The sequence continues at coordinate 365,805,716 of VDFB02000008.1, forward strand.
CTGCTTGTTGTGTAAATGGCTTTCACAATATCGGGTAAAAAATGGAGTGAAGTTTTTCACGATCAAGGAGTAATCTTCTATTTACAGGCCAAGCGATTGATAAAGTATATGAAGTGTTAAAAGGTAAAAGGAGAAGACACGACTTTCATGGAGATTTTTCTTTCACAAATAGGATATTTTCAATGGAAGGTCATAATGAAGAGGGTCATCATTGTGAGGAATATTTTCTTCTGGGGAATATTTTCTGTTATAGGGTAAGCAAATGCAAGATGCATGAACCAGGGTGTAGATTGAAGATTCTCCATGAGTTGGAGGCAGTTACAGATCAACAAAGAAGAATGGATCCAGGTGTCAACTATAGATGTAGTTTTATGGTTTCTCCTTCTTCTATATCTTGTTTCTTCTTCTCCTTTGTAAGGGTTTTGAAATTCTGAATTAGAAAGTAAGGTAGAATAGTTTTGAGTTTGAGTCACATATAGAATATGTAAATTGTAATGGTTTGATTTTATGAGCAAGTGGTAACCAATTTGTGCAGAAACAGATTACTATTCATGAAGTTGTCTTTATATTTGTATGCTTTTAATTATATGAATTCAATATATCAAGGATTATTTGAGTTTGTCATCATAGCTTTCCTATGATTGTTTTTTTTGGCCATGGTTCTCTTTCAAGTAAAGAGCTAAATTACTTTGATCAAATAACTATAATTTTGAGTGCACAAGTGGGATCGATAATTGGAATTTTCTAACGAATATGAGTGGATTTGTTAATGTAAGGAATTAACATATTTTAAATCCATTGGTTGAACCTAGTTTTCTAATAGGATCTTTGTTGCAGTTTAATATTTGACTCCATGGCCCTTGATTAGGAACTGATTTATCACAAAGCCTAAGAAATTTTTAGAAACAATTCATATCATATTAAATCTTGGTTACTTTTACTCGGTTGTTTAAGTTATCTTTGTTCTCTGTATCTTCATGGAGTTTGAAAGATTATAAAGGCTAAATTTGAGAGAATTCCATCTATTAACCCTCTATGTGTTTAAGATGAAGATATCTAAGTTATGTGTTCTCAGTAATGTTCAATGCAAATGTGATTATGCTTGAACCTAGTAGAATATACAATACCCATCACTCATCTACCTAAAAAATATCCACTTTCATAGGTTTGTTATTTGTTGTTTGGCATAAGTTTGTCATACATTTAGGTCTACAATTAGGAACACCCTCCTAAGTCCGGTGGAGCTCAAAGTGCAGAAGGATTTCATAGCCTTGTTCATTGGATTTTCTTGTCTTTAATCCATTGATAGTGAAGATTCCTTGTCCTAAATATTCAATCCCCTAGTTTAGGCACTATGTTTCTCCTTAGGATTGAAGGTTGCAAGGAAAATAACCAACACTACTAATCTCTTTGTTGTAGGACATTTGATCTAAGACTTCTTTTTGAAACTACTAGCACATGCTTACATGGTTTTTAGATTTAAAAGTATCATTGCATTTTGTTAAATTAGAAACATTTTGATTTTTGGATTAAAATGAACTAGTGTCTTTTGTGTTTGGTGTTCTTGCACACCTCTTTACTGTAGAACCCATAACGTGTAGTGAGAGTATCCTCTCCCCTCGCCACTTTATGGATCTTGGGTGTAAGAGAAATCAATTCATCTTATCTTTTTTCTTTTGTAGAGGGCCTACCCTTGAAGAAGTAATCACTCCAAGGGGAATGAACTAAAGTAGTTTTTCCCTTAGGACACTATATAAAAGGATAGGGCCAAAGCTAAGTACAAAATGGCATTAGCCTTTACCGACAGTTCCAAACTAAAATTCGAGATACCTACACTTGTGTGACTTAGTTAGGGACCCAATTAGGATTGGTAAAAGCATTAAATGGATTCTTTAGTGTTCATAGGGAATCAAGTTATGATTAGAAACCTCTCTTAGTAGCCTCCCTTTTTGACTGAGTTCTTGGTTAGAGACATTATATTTCCATAGTTTGTATTGATAACATCTATGTTTTCTAGATTCAATTGTGTAGATTCATTTGCATCAATGTTTTGGATCACACTCCATGATTTCTTAATGTCACTTTTAGTGTAGGGGTGTAGCACCACACCTCAAAGTTACTCACCATATGGATCTCTTGAGATGAGACAAAAATCCTCGACTTAGTATAAGCTACTTGTAGCTTTTTGTGGAGAGGGTAATTGGGTCATCCTTCTAGTCCTAGAGGCCGCTAGCTATCCTCTCTCACAAAGAAAAGAGTGTGCATACACTTGCGTCAAAGGATATTCCAAGTTGTGGGCCTGAAAGTGCTGCTATTGGCCTTGACCTTAGGGATAAGAAGTGCTTGATGTGTTTTTGATATTGTGTTATACTAGTGGAAATTGTGGTGAATAACCCTCAAACATATACACTATTCACATAGGAATTTGACAAGTCAGTAGCCAAAACATGTTTTCAAATTGTTTGTTCTGTTTACAATTACATTTCAAAAATTTCGCAAAATAAAAATCTTTCAAAAACATCAAATTTTAGGCAAACAAACTATGAACCACAACTATTAGATAGGGAACCATAAATTTTGAACATTTGGCAACAATTGTGAACCACAACTATGAAACGGTGAGGGTCACATTTGTAAACCAGTAATCCCCAACTACAAAATCACAATATTTCAACCAATCTTAGTCCTCATCACATTCTGATAGTGACCTTACATTATGATTACAAACTTGCTTAGTTTAACTAGTCCATTTCATCACATTCATCTAGGTTTTCTTAGCTAGATTGCATTTCCTTTCTTGCATTGCCTAGTTGGTCTTATATCATCCTTAGTTATATGCACCCTTAAAATTTCATGTTAAGAGGCCTACCATACCTTTGATCAGTCCATGGTTATATTTCTAGATAGTTATTGACCTTATCTTTCTATCAATCAGTTATCAATCATCATTGGGTCTCAAACTTATGTCTTAGCATATCCTGACTTGGTCAAATCAATCACCCTTTTAGCATTCATCTAAATTTTGGACAATCTAGTTTGTTATCTTGGTCTACCATAGTTTGGTTAGCATCATTTTTCTTAGGTCCAAAGGTGCATCCCCTTAGTTTCATTTGGCATACCTTAATCTTAGTTTCATATCAAAACCTTTAGTCATAATCTCATTTAGTCTCATTGCATATCATATCCTTTGGTCATAGGGTCATTATCATCATTGCATTTCAAACCTTTGGTCTTAGGTGCATTAACATTTCACATCTTTGGGTAATCATGGTTATCGTTGCATATGTTAAAAAACTCCAAAAAGAAAAGAAGCTTAGTCTCATATCTCACCCTACATTATCAATCCTTAGGTTGTAAGTCTTATATAGTTCAAACAAGGTCACAAAGGAAAAGAAAGGACATGGATTCTTCAAGTGATCCCCTTTTCAATCCCATTAGTGAAATGAATCTTGGGTCAAATTCAAATCCGCCTCAAACACCACAAAGGGAAATCTCAAATCCATTTTCCAATCTCACATTAACTAATTTCAACAAGCATTTAACCCTAAAATAAATTGAACATGCCACTCAAGACCAAAGAATAATAGTATTGTGGATGAGCTTGTCAACATGAACCCTAATAAATTATTTCTCACACTTTCCAAGAAAGGTGCCAAACTCCCTTTTGATTTTGATACTTTCACAATTGTAGTGGTAGTAACACAATCACAAACCCAAGGTCCAAATAAAAACACATTCACACAAGGTCAACCCATTTCACAAGAAATGTTCACTAGTCTACCCATTCAGGCCACAACACATATTGCAACAACTACACATATTCCTAATCCACTAATATTTGGAGCTAAGAGAACACATACCATGTCCCAAGGTTCAACATTCACATTTTGTAGTTCATCTTCTAATCCCATGAATGTGACATTTGAAAATCCATTTGGAAATGAAAAAAATACACCATTAATCAATGCAAGTCAAAATCCACCAAACAAAATGAGAAGAATTCATATTTTAATTTCCAGAGTGCCAACACAAACAATCAATGCTACACCCAATACCAACATGACCTTTTAGACAAACTTGAATACCAATCCCCTTCCATTGCAACATGTCACACCAAATGCCAATTTCATGTCACAAAATCAAACCAATACCAATAACATGTTTACTCCATATTATGAACAAGGAAATATGAATCCATTGCAACAAAATTTCAATCCAAATCACACATTGGTGTCAAACTTATCATACAACACTCTTAACACAAATGTTGATCCAATTATGCATAATCAACCCAACATGACACCATCCCCCATGGACACCTTGATGCAATAGATACAAACAATACAACAATAAATGAAAAATATACAATTGGAGAAAGCTAAGAAGAAATATTCTATGGAGGAATTGTGCCCCTACCCTTTCGACATAAGTCTTTACATGCCACCTTTCCCTTAACATTTCACTACTTCAAACTTTAAAAAGTACAAAGGGAAGGGGGATCTAGTGGAAAACATACAATAATTTAATAGGGCATGCATGTACATTTCTTTTGAGCCCACATATTTGATGATACTATTTCCATGGAGCCTTTTGGGGCTAGCTTTAGAATGGTTTGTGCACCTTCCTCTTGGGATAAAAACATGGGGTGAATTAAACAAAAAATTCATTACACACTTTTCCTACAACATAGAAAGTTACATGACCCTAGAAATATTGTGCACAACCAAAAAAAAAGAAATTCACTCACATATTCTATAAAAGAAGGTGCAACATGGCTAACAAATGTCCTTGTCACATACTTGAGAAAAAATTGGTCACTATTTTCATAGAGATCCTAAACATAGAATTGATGATCCAAATTCATATTCAATGGTGTACCACATTTGAAGATGTCATTGAAAATGGGTTATTTATTGAAAAGGCTCTTGTAGCAAAAGGACTAGTCAAAATTTTCAAAGAAACCGCAAATGCTCCTAGTGACAAGGGTAAACTTTGGTCTTGAAACAAGATTGTCACCAACGATGGGGTAGTTGATGCTAAAGTGGTAAACCAAAGTCACCCCACTCTTTATATTAAAGGTCCATCCATGTCAAACACACCAACACCCAGCCATGATCAAACAATAAATGCAGTCCAAAATAATCAACAACACAAAGGAGCTCCATACACTAAAAGAACATACACACCCTTATGGGAACCCATTGAGTTGGTTTTGAAGAGACTTTTACAATCAAACATCATCTAGCTTCCTGACATTAAGACATATCATCTGAAATTAGTTAAACCAAATTGGTGGAATGAAAATGAATTTTGTGAATATCATTGTGGAAAAGGATAAAAAACGTCATCATGTTGGACAATCAAAAACCTCATTCAATAGCTTATTGAACAAGGAGATATATTAGTGGAAAAATCACAAGGTAAAACCAATGTTGATCACTCCATATTCAAAAATCCCTTGCAATACTATGGGAAAGGGAAGGCCTCCGGTTCAGGGAATAATAATAATGTTAATTATACCCACATTGCACATGACTATACCATTAATCACACTCGAGCCCTTGATAATCATGTTGCTACCATTACCAACTAAAAAAGTTTAAAATGTGTCATTACCACTCATATAGCTAAGGTGACCTTGCAAGGGGATGCCTCTAATATGCAACTAAAAAGTCAGTACAATCTCCTAGATCATCTGGGAAAGAAACCTTCACAAATATCCATTCTTGAACTGCTTTGCATTTTCCCAGAGCATAGGGTCATTCTCGACAAAGCTTTGCAAGATACATCTATACCATCTGACCTAAATTTCAACCAATTTCAGGCCATGGTTAGATACCTAGCTACGGTTTCACCATGCCACCTTTTCCAAACAAGATCTTTCCACATAAAAGATAAATTCTAATGATCCCGTACACCTTGATGTCTACATTAATAAACATAAAATTAGATAAGTCTTGGTAATTGGTGGAGCAAGTCTGACATATGCACACTAAAATTGATCACAAAATTTGGATTCTTTGAGGCTTTCATAGATTGATCTATGACAATTGTTATCAAGCATTATGATAATGTTGAGTGCTTCTCTAAATAATTAAAATTTTATACTTCCCATAGGGGTTGGCCTTGCTATTCAGAAAACAATGTTCCATGTCTTGGATCTGGACTTTCTCAACAATCTTCTCCTAGGTCACCCATGGATTCATGTCATGATAGTTTTACCTTCCACTTACCATCAATGCCCGAAGTTTCCCTATAATTTCCTCAAAATTGCCATACCAGGTGATCTAGACCCTTTCCAATACTATAGTAATTTGAGAGGAAGAACTGAGGATCAAGTGACCATTAATCGAGAAGCTTCATCTTCTACCTCATCAGACTTCATTGATCCATGCTCTCTCATCAAATCATCCACTCCATTCACCACACCTTCCAAACCCAAAGTCCAAATCCATGACAAGGGATGTGGGGAATACAACATGGAGAGATTATTTTGTGTTGTAAAGCTTCGTAAATCACTAAAGTTATATGGAAAATCTCATCCTATTTAGTATAAAGTAATTATCCACAACCCTCCTACCACCTTCATCAAATGGGGGGAATTAAGCAAAGATCCTATAGGCGAGGAAATTTCTACATGGATTGATAGAGATGACAAAGAAATTGAGCTTAAACAGTTACAAGTTGAGTAGTATCCAAAAGGTTCTAGATCATGAATCAATAAGGATATGATGGACATAGAGGCCTTGATCCAAACAAACATGGAATGGTGGAACCAATACTTCCTTCACACCTACCAAAGTACATTAGGTTAGGGTACATACCATCAAAAGTGAGTCTTCCTAGTACTAATTTTCCTTCAAGTGAGAACATTAATGTTTTAAATGAAATTGAGACATCTAATGAATACTATGCCAAAATTGATTATAATGAGTGGGAATGTGAATCCTACACATGTAGTGAATATGACATAGCCAATACCTTTCAAGAGTTTTCCTTATCCTCCCCAACTAATATCATGGACATTAATATCGAGATTGATTCCTTTTGGGATCCTAACTATACCTTTGTCTTTACCATATCTCCCTTGAATCTTGTTGATACCAATGATGGCTTATCCCTCATTTACCCACAATTGATATATTAGGACCAAAAAGGACCAACAAGTTTAGACACATTTGATAATGATGAAATAATTGTTGAGTTCATGTGACTTTGTGAAGGAATACCAAGTGGGTATCATAAAGTTGGATTCATCATAGAGCTTGAAAATGTAGCATATTTTTGAGAGTTTTCTCCTCCCTCTAGTTGCAAAAGTGAGAAAAATGGTAAAAATAAAGATAAAAAGAATAGGTCTCTAGGTGAAATCCGAAAGGCACCTTTAGACCATGAAAAAAGTAAAAGTAAAGGATGTATCCAAAGGTGAAAAACTCTCTAAGGTGCTTAAGGATGGAGGCTTATATAGTATCCCCATTGATTGGGAGAGATTACCATTGCTTGTAGAAAAATTAGAAGAGGTTAACCTTGGGACATAATCCTAGAATCATTTAATTTGCAACATCTTTGACCACTGAAGAAAAACTAGAGTTCACTACATTCTTTTCGAAAAGACAAGTTAATTTTCTATCATCATATGTTGATATTCCTAGGTTGGACCCTAAACTTGTTTTAGATCATCTACCATTGATTCCAAATGCTAAACCAATCAAGTATAAATTAAGGAAAATGCACCCATAGATCACACTCCCAGTAAAGGTTGAGTTGAAGAAGCTTCTGGATGTTGGTTTTATTTGTTCCATAGACTACACAAAATGGATATCCAATCTTGTTCCTATTACTAAACCAGCAAGTGGTATTAGAGTGTGCACAAATGTTAGATATCTAAAGAAGGATTGTTCTAAAGATGATTTCCCACTATCTAATATTGACATCATAGTAGACCTCACAACGAGATATCAAATTTTATCACTTATGGATGGTTTTTCGAGATCCATACAATCAAATGAAAATTGCCCCTTAAGATTAACACGAAATAACTTTTACCTGTGCTTAGGGTACCTTTTGTTGGAATTTTATGCCTTTTATTCTCAAGAATGCTAGAGGAACATATCAAAGAGCTATGACAACCATTTATCATGACTATATTCATGAACTTATGGAAGACTATGTTGATGACTTATTGACAAATTCCTTAACAAGAGATGAACATCTAGCAATGTTAGACAATATTTTTAGAAGGATAGAATAAGATAAGGTTATGTTAAACCCAAAGAAGTGTGTGTTTGGGATCCAATCAGATGAATTCATAGGATACATAGTCTCCTGTAGAGGAATTGAAGTTGATCTTGTGAAGGTAAAAGCAAACATAGACATATCCCCAACTACAAACATTAGTTAGTTGAGAACAATAGAAGGAAGATTGCAGTCAATCTGAAGGTTCATGTTCCAGATAGTGGACAAGATTCACCCATTTCAACTTTTTCTACACAAAGGAGTTCCCTTCTAATGAACCGAACATTGTCAAGAGGAATTTCAGAAAATAAAGGATTATCTATTGAATCCTCTTGTTCTAATGCCTCCCATTGATGGAAGAAACTTAATCTTATACATATCAACCAACACATCGGCACTGGGGGCATTACTAGCACAAAATGAAAATGATGGAAAAGAGATATCCATCTACTATATCAGTCATACTCTTGTAGGATATGAGCTTAAGTACAATCCCAATGAAAGAGCATGCCTTGCAATATTTTTCACTGCACAGAAGCTGAGACATTATATGTTGAATCATCAAATGAAATTGATAGCCAAGATTGATTTTTTGGAGTATCTATTGAGTAAAGAAATTTTGACAGGCTGACTAGCAAATTGGGTCATGATTTTAAGTGAGTATGACATAGAATATGTTGATAAGGCAATAAGAGGACAAGTGATAGCTAATCAACTTGTAGATGCACTGATGATAGAAAACAATCCTCTAGTATTTGAATTTCTTGATGAGTCCATCTTCACAATAGAAACAGACTAAAATGTGGAAATTATACTTTGATGGGTCTTGTACAAATCATTGTTTAGGGCTTGGAAGTCATTTTATCACACCTCAAGGGGACTCCATTCCTAAGTCCTATAGAATAGCATTGCTGTGCACAAATAATATGGCTGAGTATGAAGCATTCTTGATAGGACTGTACATGGAAATCAAGTGGAAAATCAAGGATCTTCAATTTTATGGTGATTCCCAATTGGTTATTGGTGCAGTCATGGTATGAGGGTTCTAGAAGGAACATTCTAAACCATACAACAATGAGTCAACACAATGAAAATAAGACAAAAAAATTGACATGCAAACTTGAAAATTTATTGAATTTATAATATCATGTTCAATACATGCCTTATGGGTGAATATCTAGGGCTCAAAGGCCTGCCAAAAGGGCATTCAATAGTACAGCTAGCCAATAGGCCTTATTACATGCCCCCGAAGGGTTATGCAAAAATGTAATGAATCTAGATTTACTTTTAAAACTATCAATTGATCTACAATGAAATACAATGCTTATAAATATGCTTCTCAAACTCCAAAAAGGGTTTGTGTTGGCCATAAGAGTTCATAAACCTGATGAATGATTATATATGAAGGCCAACCTCAAAATATAGTTTGTATAGATGTAAACCAAAAATTATTTTACATATTACTTCTTCACCACCATGAATTCATGCAATAAAATTATAAAACCAATTCCATAGAATTCGCATGATTGAAAGAAACTTGAAAAATAGATTAAACTATAGAAATTAATTTTGTATATTGCGATAAATACAGTTCAAAAAAGTTATAAAGAAATTATTAGGACACAATGATCTATAATACTCTACATAAAAAATACCCTAAACAATCCTAAACTCATCAAATATATGTATACAATGTAACATCTTAATCAATTATCCATAAACTAAGGAAAATGAGATGCTCATTCATATTGGGTATCAATAGACTCACTTCTAATTGGAGGTGGTCTTAGTGGCTGTGGAATATTATGTAGGCCACTTTCTATATGGGAAACTAGAATGCCTAATTTCCCACTTCAACTATGACTATTTTGAGTAGAAAGGGGTAGACCCAACTTGTAGGCTACTAAGAGATGCAAAATTGGGAGGAAAAATGTTGAATATATCCATTAAAATGGGACATTGGGGCAGAAGAGGATACACTGGTATACTCTTACTTATTTTTTAATCTACTTTATCCACCTAATTTTGAGTTTCCTTTATTTTTCAATAAATATTCACTTGCTCTCGTTGTACCTACCTTTCTCATTGAAGCCTACACTTCTCCTCTACCATTTGCTATTTTTTCTTGCTTGCCTCTATAATATTATTAATTCATTTGTTTTCTTGTATGCTTCTCATTCTGCCTTTCTCTCTCTCTCTCTCTCTCTATCATCTACTCCCTTTCCCTTTCTTTCAATTTTGTATTTTTTTTTTTTTGTGTCTCTTGTTCATTCAAAAAATTAATGTAGGCATCCAATTTTAAATTTGTGATTTCCTAATTAGACGAAGCACCCCACTCCAACCTCTCTGTGATGGTTGTTGGACCCTTTGTATTGGAAGCAACATAAATTTATTGAATTTTGTTTGTATTTGTTGGTCAACAACTTGCATGCATTGCATAATGTCAGCATCTTGATCACTTGTACCATTTTCATCTTCACATTCAGACCCATTGTCTACATCTAAATTTGATGCATTTGTATAGTGGATGACCTATGGAGGAACATTCCATGGTGGAGATGGCATGGAAAAACCATCATACACTTGACTTAAATTAAAGTGAACCTCAATATTTAAAGTTTCTTCTTTCAACCACTCTAGTTGGCTTGTATTCGAGAGTAGAATTATACCTTCTCCATTTTCTATAACCTCATTGCATGTTGTTTGAATAATAGGGCTTTTTGCACCTTACAATTCAATATCATAATTTTCTATGTATTTTCCTTGTAATTTTTTCATTGTAATGGGGGTATTTTTTGGATTGTATGTTTTCACAAGTTCATCTATCACATCCTTGTTAATTTTAGCTATCCTCAAGCAAGTTTCTACTACAATATACTATGCATCATCTTCAACTATGATGGCATCACTTTCTACTCGTATAGTATTTGATTCATCTTCAATTGCATGAAGGTCTCACTTCACAAAATTTATGTTCCTCGAAATCCACTTATATTATTTCATAGATTCAATGCTTGTGTGAATTATTTACTAGCAAGAGTTTCTAGCTCTTCCCTTCAAATTTTGGTTTGGGGGCGGTTAGACATCTATAGTGTCCTTTACTCTTTGAAGTAAATTTTGGTTGGAGTGATGACACTAACATCAAGTGGCTACAAGATGTGGTTGGTATGTGTAGGGAGTGTGAGCAAGTCAACACCTATATTGTAAGGAAGTTAAGGTAGTAGAACAACTTCCTACACTAATCTTGAGAGGAGAAAAATGAAAAACTTTACAGATCTTGAATAGTTACAAAAACTTAAAAAATATATATATAAATATCATTCATAGCACAACACAAAGATTTATGTGGGAAAAACCATTTCGTGAGAAAAACCCTACACTCCAAAAGCCACTCAATATATTATTCAGAAATCAAAAGATTACAATATACTTGCAGAGAAAGCTTCTCACAGGAGTATCAACACTAGAGATCAAGAGACAACACAACTGCTGTCAGACTCTCATAATCCTCCCTTGTCTACATACATCCCAACTGCTTGTAACAAGATTTTTGGAACCTTCTGTAATTAGGGTTTTACAAGGTCATTTTTCATTTGACATGTTAATGAAAAAACCTTGACGTGTTAGCAAGAAAAAACCTTGACATGTCAGTGGGAAAACCTTGATGTGTCTTTCTACGAGTGTACAATATTTGCATGACCAGTCGCCACGTACCAACATACATCCTATCAATAATAAAATGTATATAATTGCAAGGTTGAGACACATTTTCCTAAAAAATCTCCCACTTGTCAAACACCTTGCAAGACTAGTGTGATGGTGTACAACCATTGTCTCTTTAATTGCTAGGGGCCAAAAGGCCCATAATCTCTGAACACCATATGAGCTTCTCTATGCTCACATGCTTAGTTAAAGAATCAACAACATTCATAAAAGTCTTTACCTTAAATAGCTTAACCCTGCCATCTTCATCCATATCTCTAACAAAATGATATTGTACATCAATGTTCTTGGTCTTGACATGAAATTTTGGGTTCTTGGCTAGACATATTGCACTTTGACTACATACTCTACTTCAATAGTGGACAAAGAAACCACAGCCTGTCGCTAACTCATCCAACTAATTGCACCACCAAATAAAGTAAAAAACATAAGGATTTTCCACTATCAACATCACCTGCCTAGTTTGAATCTACATAACCATGAATATCAAGGGAAATATGATCTTTAGTAATATTACTATGATAACATATAAGGAATAATTTGATGTACCCCAAAAATATTTGAAGACTCTCTTAACTGCATCTCAATGAACTCTACTAGGATCATACATATATCTAGAAAGAACTCCTACTACTTGAGCAATGTCTGGTCTAGTACAAACCATAGCATACATTAGACTTCCAACTACAATCCCATAAGGAACTATGCTCATGTCTTCCATCTTTGATGGAGATGTTGGATAGTCTGAAATAGATAACTTTGTTCCAGCTGAAACAAGAACATACAATGGTCTACAATCTTGCATATCAAACCTTTGTAAAATTGAGTTGACATACTTGCTTTGGCCAAGCCATAGATTTCTATTCACTCTATCTCTTCTAATTTCCATCTCAAGAATGTGTTTATATGCACCAAGATCTTTCATTTCAAATTTAGCAGCAAGTTGAGATTTTAGTTTTGAAATCATACCTTTCCCTAGATACCAATAAATAACATATCATCAACATATAATGGAATAAATAGGAAATGATCACCATTAGTTTTATAATAAACACAATGATTTGATTTAGAATGTTCATATCCAAAACTCAACACATATTTATCAAATTTTTAGTACGATATCTTAGGACTCTATTTTAAGCCATACAAAGATTTCTTCAATTTACAAACCAACTTACTTTTACCTTTCACCACATAGATATCTAGCTTTTTCATATAAATAACCTCCTCCAAATCACCATGAAGGAAAGCAATTTTCACATCCATTTTCTCAACCTCTAAATCATAAGTAGGAACAATAGAAAGAAAAAATCTAATGGATATCATTTTTCAAACAAGAGAAAATATCTCACCATAATTAACACCCTCAAATTGAGAGTAACCCTTTACAACCAACATTGCTTTGTACTTCTCAATACCTCCATCTAAACCAATATTTTTATTGAACACCCATTTACAACCAACAAGTTTTTATCCTTTAGGTAATGGCACAAGATCCCATGTATCATTCTTTTTCAAAGATTCCATTTCTTCATCCATAAAAATCTTCTAGGATTCAACATCATTCATACCTAGTGTCTCTTCTATAGATCTAGGTTCATCCATGTTAGTATTCAAAGAAAAAATACATCTCCAATCATTAGGTGAATATACCTTTCAGGGTGGTGGTCTATGCCTTATAGATCTACGAACAAGCTAAGTTGGAGGCTCTTCCTCCTCTTCTAAAGATCTAAAGCTAGATGGGCTCTCCTCAACTTCTTGTCTATCCTTGGGCCTTGATTCAACTTTCTCAGGTGTAGAAGAAAATTGAATCACATCTTCCTATTTCCTTAGTTCTAGCTGCAATGTAATAGAAGAAGTGTTAGTTTCTCTAAAAATAACACTTCTACTATGTATTAAATTTTGTGCAATAGGATCCCAAAGCTTGTATCATTTCACACCATAACTATATCCGATGAAGATACATTTTACAACCTTGTTCTCCAAATTTGTTCACTTCTCCTTTGGCACATGTGTATATGCCTCACAACCAAAACATCTAAGATATCTTAATGAAGGATTGCAACCTGACCATGCCTCTATATGCATCTTATCAACAAGATCTGATGTAAGAGACCTACTAATTAGGTTAGGTAACATGCACTAGCAACAACTTCAGCCCAAAACCTTTATACTAGGCCAACACCACTCAACATACTCCTAGCCTTCTCCATCAATGTCTTGTTCATAATTTATGCAACTCCATTTTGTTGTGGAGAATACATAGTTGTCTTATGTCCATGAATACCACAATCTTTACAGAATCTATCAAAATCATTGCCATTATGAGTCCTATAACATTTTATTTTCTTTCCATTATGCAACTCGGCCATTGCTTTGAATTCTTTAAATCGACTGAAAAATTCAAAATTATTCTTTACAAAATACACTCATGTCCTAAGTTATAATCATCAATAAATGAAACATAATATATGGGTGAAAGCCACTATTCTAATAGATCTTGATTTTTACTGAAATCATATATTTTTAGAAAATATAATGATTTAAGCCTTGAAAAGTTCCATTTAAAGGATTCCAATTGAAGAGGGTTTGATCAAACCACCTTAGATAAAACCCCCTTGGATAGAACCACTCTAGTTTTAAACCATACTTATAATAGAGTCTCCTTTACACTTATCAAAATTCTGATAAAAAACCACTTTTGGTTTACCTTTTTGGGGATCAAATGAATTCATTTAAAATTTATTTTTTGTAAGTATGCAGTCCTTATTAAAATCTTCTCAAAAAGTATAATTTTAAATATTTAATTTGATTATTATATTTATTTTATTATTTCTTGTGAATGTAGGTTTTTCATCAAAAATCAAGCTCTATGTTCTACACATTTGGAAAAATAGTAGATTATAAAAAAAAATTGAAAAATATCTATGCACCAGATATTGATATTCTTGATCCAATAAAAGAATAAAATTGAATTTTGATATGTATAATAAAATTTATGTGTTAGCAAGTAAACTCATGTTTGAATTGTAATTGGTTTGACTTAAAAAATTAATTAAGAAAAAATATTCAATAAAACACTATGAAACCAATTGCATGCACTAGATATCTTAGTTACAAATCTAAATTAGAAAAAAAATAAAAATTTATCCTTCATAGAAAAAATGTTGTGTTAGCAAGTACACGCCACTCTGTAAAAATGGTGTTTACTATTAAAAAATATTTTTCAAAGGAGATGAAAAAAAAATGCAATTTCATTCCAAAAATTAAAAAATATATATATTTAGAATATACAAACATAATTTAACAAATCACTAGTTTTCATCATCTTCAAATTCCTCATGGTTTAGCAGCTATAGGTGCCCAAAAGTGAAGATTTAGTTAAGAAAAATTAGCTCAATACGTCTAGTTTGGCCAAAATTTGTAAACTAGTATTGTGGTATCACCCATGTGGATTTACCCATTGAAGGAACATCTACAACACCAAATTCATCAAAATGAATAAGATCCAATACACCACAATATTTATGAGAACTGAAGTAAAACATAATGCAGTTTTGTTTTTCATAAATGCAATGCTCACAAAAATCAAATGTAAGATTACAATTAGAGAAACCTTCAACACGATTTTCATTTTTCAAGGTCCTTAAACCCTTTTCTCCAATGTGGCCAAGTCTCTGGTGCCATAACATAGTTTTCTCTACAGGTAACTTTTTCTCAGAAGAAATAGCGCCCTTTGGTAACCAAAATCCATGACCGTCTATTGAAGGTGAAACCGTCACTTCTTCTAAAGACTTTCTTTTCACATAAGTACTATTGTAATCAATAGTGCATGCATCAAGCTTATACAATGTCCCATATCTGACACCTCTAGCAATCACCATAGCACCTCTATCAATCTTGCATCCTGCATTAGAATATACTACTTGCACACTTGCATCTATTAGTTTTCTCATAGATAAAAAAAAATGTGCTAATCCAAGGATATGCAACACACCATTAATCCTTTTTATTCTACCATCAAGAAACCTAATTTTAACTTTACCACAACCAACAATTTCTAAATGAGAATCATCACCCAAGTATACCTTACCTCCATCAAATTCTTCATATTCACAAAACCAATCTCTATTAAAGGTCATATGAAAAGATGCACTTGGGTATGTGCAGGATCATGATGGGCCAAAAAGTGGTGATATGTTGGGTATGTGGCTGATGAATTTTTTTTACCCAAAATTGATGAAATGAAAAGGGTTTTTAAATGAGATTCCCAACTTTCCACCAATATAAATTATGCTTTACTTTGAATTTAATAAATAATTATTATTCATTTTCTATTTGAATTACAACTAAAGTCCTGATTGATAGGTTGATTGAAAAACATCTATAGCTTTCAAACAGTATCACATTTTTTGAATCCGAAACATGCATCACATTCTATGCTTCACATAGTATAAGATTAAAAAAAAAATTAATTTCATGAAGTTTGACCAAGTTAAAGGTGGTCAGACATATGAGTTTTTATATTTTTAAAAATTGTAATAAAAAATTCATAATTAATTATTTACTTGGAAAAATTACAAAAAAGTATGCATCACATCGAGACATGGGTCCTCTACTTATATCTAAAGTATTATAAAAAATTATTATCATTTTATTGTGGTTAGGGTGGTTAGATAGGCACCTACTTCTTATTTTTTCCTTGAAATTTAAGTACTACTACATTGAAATTTTAAATTTTCACCAAATAGATTTAAAAAAAAAAAAAACCCTACTATTTTAGAAAATGCATTCAATTTGCTACAGATTCTATTCTTACACATTTTTCAAATAATATAGATAACTTATTCAAATTTTTACGTCAAGATGCCTAACTTTGATTTTTTTGAATTTTTTGCCACTTAAGGGCCTTTTTTTCCCATGATCCTGCACATACCCACTTGAGTCAATTAACCATGCATCATTACCTACAAAATTTTCCAAAGCTACAATGAATGCATCACCATCTTCATTCTCGAACTCAGAATCAAAATCAAATTTCTTCTTTTACTTCTTCTTTTCTTCTTTGCATTCCTTATGAACATGTCCAGGCTTACTGCAATTCCAACAAATAACTTTGGACTTTCCAAGAGATTTAGATCTCCCCTTGGACTTGGATTTGTCACGCTTCTCATTCTTCTTACATTTTTCCTTAGGTCTTCCACAAATATTTAGGGCCTCCTTGGTAGTGATGGATACCTTCCTCCTCATCTCTTTAGAAAGCAAATAGCACACCACATCTTTAGTCTTCAATATAACAAAAGTACTCCTAATAGCCATAACAAGAGAATCCCATGAATTAGGAAAAGAACAAAGCAAGATCTGGCATTTCTCCTCCTCATCTATTTTGACACCAGCTGATACCAATTGAACCACCAACATATTGAGTTCTTCTAGGTGGTCTGTGATTCGTCCACCCTCTTCCATTCTCAAGGAATACAACTTCTTCCCTAAAAAATATTGTTCACTAAAGATTTGGCCTGATACATCTCACCAAGATTCTTCCATAGTTTCTATGTAGAGGTATCTTCATGGACATTAATTAAAATAGACTCAGCTAAGCACAATCTCATTAGACCCTTGGCTTTACAGCCCATAACATCATATTGAGCAAGTTGAGTAGGATTTGTAGGCCTTGAAACATTCTCATCAACAACATCCCACAAATCTCAATCTATCAATAGATCCTCCATCTTTAGCTTCCACATCTCAAAATTATTTCTAGAAATTTTTTCCACCTGTATTCTCCCTAATGAACTTTCCATCTAAAAATTCATGTAACAAGATCACAAAGTGTCTTCTACACAAGCTCCCACTCAAATTTTGATTAGTTCAAAAAACACAACAACCCACAACTGAAACCAAAGGTGATCAAGCTCTAATAACACTTGTAAGGAAGTTAAGGTAGTGGAACAACTTCCTACACTAATATTGAGAGGAGAAAAATGCAAAAAATTATAGATCTTTAACAATTACAAAAACTTAAATAAAGATTTACATGGGGAAAACCCTTTTGGGAGAAAAAACCCACACTCTAGAAGCCACTCAATATTTTATTTAGAAATCAAAAGATTACAATATACTTGCAGAGCAAGCTTGTCACATGAGTATCACCACCAGAGATCAAGAGACAACACAATCGCTATCAGAATCTCAGAATAAACCCTCGTCTACATACATCCAAGCTTCTTATAACAAGATTTTTGGAATCTTCTAGAATTAGGGTTTTACAAGGTCATTTTTCATTTGACATGTTAACAAAAAAACCTTGACGTGTTAGCAGGAAAAATCCTTGATGTGTCACTGGGAAAACCCCACTTCTTGATACGAGTGTATAGTATTTGCATGATTAGTCGCTACATACCAGCATACATCCTATCAACAATAAACCGCATATAATTGCAAGGTTGAGACACATTTTACCAACATATATGCCTTGCTTCTTCTATTGTCTTGAAGGTCACATGGTGAACATGACCATCAAAGAAAAGAAGAGCATTGTTTGTGGTTTAAATCCTACCATGGATTGATGTAGCAAAATGTTCCAGTCAATTGAAAAATAATTCTTTAGTCATTTAGGAATACTCTTGGGCTTCCATGGACACAATTGGATCACAATTTGAAATTTATTTATTCATATGTGTTTTTTACTTAAACAAGTAGAAACCAAGTGTATTGCTTCTCATTGCACTAACAAAGGACAAAAATGTGATCCACTATTTTCTTTAGGAGAGTAAGTGTAGTACACATGTCTCAAACCCATCCTTGCAATTAATCCCATGTCACAATTTCTATCAACTTACAGACCAATTTCATCATAGTTCCATATTCTATTACACCTATAATGGTGCTTGATATACAACTTCTCCAAGTTTTAATAAAACGACAAGAAAATGGAGGTTTGTATTATAATTTCCCTATTCATGTCCACATATTCTATTGTTTAAATTATCAAATCAAGATGTCTACGTTGAAAACCAACCCACCATGACCTCCCTGGCATCCCATCTATGAATAAGTTAGGCCTTGATTCATTCATTTGGGCCATAGTAGCTTCCAATTGAGAAACTTGAAAGCCATGTCAACTATCAACTATGTCCTTGCACCATTGAAAAATTATAAACTTCTTCCTCTTTAGATAATATGGATCATGGAGTTGTATTGCCTCTCGTACTATTTCTCTGATAGACTGACAGTTGATCTGTTTTATGATGAGACATTATCATACATTATATGATGTTAGACTTACTTTATGATGATGACATTGATGAAACTTATGATACTTGATATTTCATGCACATCTTATGATTAGTATATGGTTTTATTCAGGTGACTATGGAGATATGTTTTGTTTATGAGGATTAACCCTATCATGAGCACTATGTGATTATTTTATCATGACTGTTATGTGATTATCATCTAATTGATCTTATCATGATTGCTATGTAGCTGATTGTTATATGAGATGATTCAATTACTAGGTGTTGTTCTTACTGATGTGATTAAGTGAAAGGGATAGTGTCACATCACTCACTTATGAGTACCCTACAAGATTGTGATTCCATTTCACAGTGTGACTATTATATGTATATGTATATCCACAACCGTTTTGTGTGTTGTAGGTTGGAAAAACCATGCATCGACTCCACCTAAATTGGTAGGTCTGAGCATGCCTTGAAACCCAATGAATTAGTTGATCGGAGATAACACTTGATCCCCTACCCGAGCCATCATCTTCAAAGAGGATGAGTATCCGATTTGGCACACTGTCAGTATTGTCAGTTTGGTCAGTTAGTGTTGCTTGAGGTTTTTATTTTCAACCCTAGATAGTGGTCAAGTTATTATTTGGGCATTTGGTTCTATTTAATTTAAAAAAAATTATAATGCTGATTGGATGTCTTATGCATTAAAATAAATTGCTTTAAGTAAAAGGTATACTTTGATAAATAAATATATAAATATATATAAATAAATAATCATAGTTAACCATAAAATAAATTTATAATGTAATGTTAAAATTAATGGATAATAATAATAAGGTAAATAAATAAAATATTATAAAGTCGGATTATATAATTAATTATAGGGTGTGCCTAAATTTTGGGTAAATGTTTTTACCCATTTGTGTAAAATTGGATATATGTCATATTACATTGTTATGATTTGAAATGAAATGCTTTTAACTATTGATTTAATAAATTAAAATTAATTTTAATCCGTTTTATAAGTTGGTTGGGATTTCCTATACAACCGGAATCCTTCTTTTTCCTGTAAATGTTTTGGCTTTGGGGGATTTTCATTCTATTCTTTTTGGGGAAAGAAGGCAGGGGAGTATTATCTATAAATTTTATTCTATGCTAGGAATGGTGTTTTTCAGGATTTTGTATGGTTGATTTGGAGAAGTTGGGTTTCGAGCGAAAGTTTGAGCTCCACATCAATTCCATTCTACCAAGTGTTGGATCTAGGTTGGATTTTGATCTTTTATTTTTCTTTTCCGAAGTGTGCGATCAATGCAATTGACTTTCCCCTCTCTGCTTTCTGAAAGTGAATGTTTGATTATGTCTGTGAATGAAACACAATGTTCAAATTGCTTTTGTGGAATCATTTTATGTGTTAATATTTTTGTTTTGTGTCTTCACAACCTCTGTATTGGAGTTACCCTCTCCCTCGGCATGGTAGGAACTTTCCCAACAATGGAGATGTGTGTCACCTATTACATATAGAGGTTTGTATTGAATAATGGAATGTAGTCTTATATACGTCATATACTGCTAGGGTCCTATTATGCCTTGCATAACCACCCCATTTTATTCTAGAATGGAATGGGTCCCCCTTTTCCTTTTTTTTTTCATCGCCCTTCATTGTTTGTTTGGGTCTTAGGAGTTTCCTCTCTTCCTTGGGTCTTTTGTTTTGTTCCGGCAGACGCGGGATCGGGACTCACATTGAACTTGGGAATGCCTTCCAAGTTTTGTTTATGTTCCTTTCCCGGTTCGGGTTCCACCTCTTTTTTCTTTTTCCTTTGGAATTTTTCATGTTGCTCTGGTAGATGTGGATCTGGAACTGGAACCGAAAGTTTTAGGTTCACGTTCCGCTCTAGTTCCGGTTCCATCAAGTTCATTTTTCTCCGGTTCCGATCACTTGGTCGAGTGTCAGGTTTTTATTTTGTTTTGCGTCATTCCCTTTTTACGAAGTTGGAGCAAGAATGACGATGTATGTGAGGCTAGCGATTGGTTTGTGTGATGCCCCCATTCTGACTTCAGTCCCGGTTCCATCTTGGTTCTGCCCTCGCCAGTTTTAAAGGTAAGTATGTTTCCAGTTCCATCTTGGTTCCGCCTCCGCCAGAGTTCGGTTTCTTCTTGAATGTAGGATATATGAAAGGTGGGATGAATGATGATATCTTCTATGCTTTAGAGGACTAATGGAGGCTCTGTTTTGCTGGATTAAATCATACCTCTAATGTATTTCTCAAGGAACTCAGTTGGAAAGCATACCTCAGTCACATTTGGTATAAAACTCTTCAAAGGATAAAGTCACTGAGACCCTCTTGTTGTCTTGCTGACTAGCAATATGATTTTGTTCATTTGAAATACACTAGTCGCCCAGATGTTTCAGTCGCTATGAGTTTTTATGTATCTCTCCGCTTCTAAAGAAGTCATGCCGACCCTTGTGCACAAGGTTAGCATCGGGGAGAGCTCCTACTAACAGATGGAAGTCTCGGAAAAAGGTGATGCCTTCGGCATAGGGTCTCACTGAAGTAGGCTTGGTCTCGGTGTAATGTCTTGCTGACTGGGGAGAGTCTCGCCGACATGAAATGATATTGCTATAACCTCTTGCCGACTGGATGGAGTCTCCCTGAAATGAAATGAACTCACCGAAAGGAGGCATCATTGCTATGAGGTCTGGTCGAATGATCATGGTATCGCCGACAAAAGGAAGGCTCAGTGTGAAGTCTTCTTGACTAGCGGGAGTCTCACCGAAGTGCAAGGGTTTGAGCTCGGGAAGAAAGGAAGGGGTCGGTGCAATGTCTTACCGAAAAATGGTGGTCTCACCAAAGGAAGTTGAGCTCGGCATGACATCTCGCTGATGATGGTATGTCTCGTCGAAGGTCTTGTGGCTTCGGTAGCGATATCTTGCTGACTGAGAGAGTCTTGCTAATAGCGATGGAATTGCCAATGGAAAAGGGATATTAGTATGACTCTTAGCGCCCACTATGACCTCTTGCCGAATACGATTGTCTCAGTGATGAAAAGGGATATCGCTATATATTTTTCTACCTGCTATGAGCTCTCACCAACCAAGTGGAGTCTTGCTGAAGTGAAATGGAGACTCTTGGCCGAATGATTTTCTCTCGCTATGACTCTGGCCACTCGCTATGAACTCTTGGGCCAAAAATTGTATGCTACGCCGACGGCTACTATACAATATAATCGCATTAGGGAGACATGATTAGTGTCTCACCGACATGCAATTTTGTTTGAATGAGCCTTTGACCACCTAGAAAGCCTAAGTGGCATGTGTTCAACCAATTAGAGGGAACTAAAGGTGAATCATTGGCAGTTTGACTGATTGACTACCCCTGTGAAGAAGATCAATAGAATGTGCACAACATGGGTTGGCTCGATGAAGCAATGGTGTTTGGATCTAACAGGGGAGGTCAGATGCTGCTTCTCGAAGATGGTCAACTTGCAGAAAGATCTTGAGTACAAGAAAGCCGAAAGGAAGAAAAGGCCATGAGTCTTAGTGATAGCTAGGATTTCTACTGGCAAAAGTTAGATCAACATTAATGATAGTGCTTCAGAACATTCAAAGCAGCTCTATAAAGAAGTTCGAAGGTGGAAACATAGATAGAGAGTTAATGCGACCATTCCAAAAGGTCTAAGGGATACCCCTGAGGGCGATCCTTCACTGACATGGACACGGGGATGCACATTAAATGCAACATTAACTTTGTTCCAAAAGATCTGAGGGCCGAATCTGCTGCAAACCAACTAATATTTTTGTAAACCCTAAAACGGGGCTGATATTTTTAAGGCATGGGTATATCTAGCACTTTTTCCTCTTTAAAAAGGAGGAGGGAACCAAAGTCTAGAAAAAGAGTAGGAGTTTTTTTTAAGAGGTATAGAAACTTAAGAGTAGAATAGAGTAGGACCTAGATTCAACAGAGGCAGTAATGTATCTTTCAAGTTTTCTTAGTGTAGATGGAGATGATTTGAAGACATAGGTTTTCTGTGCATTGGTGATTGTGCCAACTTTATAAATGTTGTTTATCTATTTCACAAACAGTAGAAGCAACCAGATTTAAATCTACTTCATATTATGCTTCAGACTGGTATTTATCTTGTGTTAATCATTTGATTTGAGAAGCTTTCAAGGAATGAAACTTTATTTTATGTTTTGTCTAAATGGTGATTTCCAATTTGTTGTTGAAGTTAGCACTGTGAATGAATGAAACTGTGTGTTAATCACAAGTTAATTTTGTTCTCCAATTTTATGTAGTAATTCCTTGAAAGATAACAACTCTGGTTAAGTTGGATGAATTATTATTCTCTTCAGTTTGAAAGCTTTGATCTATCTTTTTTTGTTTCTTTAAAAACCCTAGTTAAAGTAGGTTTGAATTTATGTTTGATCTTAGAACAATCCAGAAGCTCAACACCAGTAGGCCCCTTGAACATTATAGTTCACATGAACCATTGAGTGAAATCAGCACAATCGAGAACCGATTA
This sequence comes from Sequoia sempervirens, assembly GCA_007258455.2. Taxonomy (NCBI): domain Eukaryota; kingdom Viridiplantae; phylum Streptophyta; class Pinopsida; order Cupressales; family Cupressaceae; genus Sequoia; species Sequoia sempervirens. The sequence continues at coordinate 365,829,433 of VDFB02000008.1, forward strand.
CCAAGACCTTGGGAGTTAGATATCCATGCATTATTCTTTCTCTTTCAGGAGAGCAGAATAGTAATATTTTGTTTACTATTGTTGTGCTCCTCCAAACCATCAATAGGTCCGATAATCCCTACTTAACCCAATTATTAATCCAATGGGATCAAAGCACTTATCACATTGTCCTACTACATCTGATTCGTTCATCATGCCTATTAGAGAAATCACCATTTTTATTTGTGTGCAACCAGGGGTGTCTTGTTCGATTTGTTATTTATTTTTGTTCCCAAGTACTATATGAGTTGATTATGGAATTATGTATCTCCTATCTATAGCTGCGAGTTGATGTATGCCTGGATTGTTTAAATCTGTGTACATTCAGTTTATATGTTTGCTCTGCTGGCAGTGTTAAAACCTAACTACCAATCACATTGCTTCAAATTTTCTTAATAATTTTCAAAATATACAATTTGCACACATTTTGCTATCATTTCATTCCATGAGACGAGATGTCTTTGAGGCCCTTTTGTCAAATAGGTTGTGTGCCATAATCAGTACTTGCACACCTTGATGTCTTTGCTGTAAGCTCTCGGGTGTAGATTATGCAATTTGGAGATGATCATATATTGTGGGATTGTATTTTATTAATATAATATATATATATATATATATATATATATATATATATATATATATATATATATATATATTTGCAAATATATATGTTATATTATATTTTGGGTAATAGTAAAAGAATGATTTTTCTTATATGTGATAGACTATACGATAATGAAGAAATAAAAATATTATTTATTGAGTTTTTTTTTACTAGATAGTGATTATTAAAATGAATATTTAATTGTGTATAAAATTAAGTGATTTATTTTATTCATATATATGTAATTGAATGATTTGTAGGTTAGTTAAATGATTCAGATTAAATGTTAAAGGATTTGGATTTCTCTCTGTCAACTAGTTAGTAAATGGATGTTAGTTATTTTTATAATTATTTAATAGAATTGATAAGTGAAATAATTTATTAGAATAATGTCATTATAGTATTCTATTAAAGTTAAAATATTAGGGTTTCTTAGTCACTAGTCCAATGAAGATGGTTGCTTAATTAATGTTATAGTTATGTTTGAATAGAATTATTTGTAGCAAGTAATTTATTAATTGAACTAAGTGGTTAAGTTAAAATGAACTTGTTAAGAAAGTGGAAATAATGCCTTATTTAAGAGAATATCTTCCTAGTTATAATGCTATGATTAATTGGTTGTAGTAAACTATGTGTCTTTATTATTGGATTAAGTATTGGTGTCATTGTCAAGATGGATGTCGTCTGTGTAAAATATATTCAATCTTCTATGCCATTTGGAAGTGTGTTTAGTATGTTGGTTTCCAAAGGCCTAGGAGGGATTATATTTGTATGTATGGTCCTTATGATCGTTTCACCTTGGAAGTGGTTTGGATTTGTTGTGGGTTATGTGTATTGTGTAAAATGCAAACCCTAGGCTATTATATCCTGTCTATGTGTGGATTCAGGAGATGTTGTAATGATATTCTATTGAAGGGTTTTCTAGTTGCAAGTAGGGGGAGTGGCTCTCAGTGGGGGCTAGAACCCAAAGTGGTGTCTAGGATAACCCATTGGAGGGTTTCTTAATCTAGTGATAACCTTAATAATGAATTAGAGAGGTGGGTGAAATTCACATTAAACAAGATAATGGATGCCTCACCCATTCCTGTAGTGCTTGTTTAGGATAAGGATGGGTTGGGAAGGCCTAGTTGGCAAGATAAACTTCCTTGTCCTCATGAAAGGCATGTTGGTTATGCATGTGTCACCTTATGGGGCTAGGACCTAGTGAGAGTTTTACCAAGAAAACCATAGATTAGGGGTGAACTCTAGTGAGAGACTACCAAGACAACCCATGCTAGGACCACACAATGACACTGCTCCCTATTGCAGTCTAGAACTTCATAGTTGTATTTCCTCTTTCTGATGTGTGAGTGCCTCTAGAAGTGATGTAATTGTTGAAAATATTGGTGTGGTTAGGAGTGTTGTTACGATGTCATGTATAACCCTTTCTTATTTTAGCCTATGTTCCTGACTATCTGTTAGAAGTGGGACCTTGTGTTATCTCCTAGCATGAGGGGTGGACCTTAGGGTTCCACATGCTTAGGAGGTTGGTGCATTTCCTCCATTGGGAATCCTTGTTGCATGTTCGTGTATGTAGAGATTGATCGTTGCATTGTGGACCCTAGTACCTGTTCCAGTTGTGAATAAATCCTATCATGTATTTGTATATTTGATTGTATTTTTATTTGTATCTCTTAATGTAATCTGATGTAATATTCCCACATGTTCTAGGGGAAGCATTGATGTAACTATTGTAATGATGTAACAATTATTGATGATCTCTTCTTGTGAAGAGTACTGCAAAGTAATGTATTGTTCATATGTTAGCTAGCTAGAAAATTATTTTTATGTTTGACTATGAGTTGTCACATTATGGTAATGAGTAATATAGGATCAACTAATTTCATACTTTAAAATGAGCCTTACATGCTAGATCAATCATGCTATCTTTTATCATTAATGAAATATTTATAGTTATCTTGATTGTTGATTTGTGCCTAGCCTAGACAAGGAACCTTAGAGGACTTAGGATTAGTTTATCATGTTATGTTATGCATTCTATAGTTATTTGTTTTAAAAAAAATTGCTCCATTAATTTAACCTAGTATATAGTGTTGTCCTCTGGCGCTCTTTGGTGGGGGCATTACACCTAGTATAAGAGCCTAAGTTCTAACACTGGGTACTCCGGTTTCATATGAGCCCATTCTGTTGTCCTAGTTGCTTAGACTCTTGAGATTATGTTTTCCCCATTTTTTTCATCCTTGCCTAACAACCTTAGACTTGTCCTTTGGTGGTGTTTGTGTAGGAAGGTTCCTGGAGGTCGAGGGGGTGATCATGGGGCTAACCGCTAAAACATCCCTTCTCAGGATTCCCACAAGGGGGATCATGGGGAAAAAAAGGGTTGTCACAATGATCAAAGGAGTGAGGCTCAAAATCTTGGTCAACCAGAATTAGAAGGAGCTTAGTTATGTCTTTTGCTTGAGGAGATCCTTGCTTGCCTAGGCCATAAACATGAGGGTAATTAGCAAGGGGAATCACATCACTCAAGGTATAGGGATAGGCAGAGAGAAAGGTCTCCTAGGAGGAGAGATGTCACAATAGAGTAGGAGACTATTTTAGTAGGTCATATGAAGGATCTCTTGAGGTCACACCCTCCTACCTTCGATGGTTCTAGTGGTGGATTTTAGGTTGAGACATGGTTTATAGATTTGGACAAGTGCTTTTCCATGCATTCGTATTGTAGTAACACCAAGGTGAGATGCACCATCATACACCTTAGGGGTTTTACTTCCACATGGTGGTGATTCGAAGAACAAAAAATACATTTGGATATTGGTTCAATTTCTTGGGAGATACTTCTAGAGAGGTTTAGAGCTTGATTTTTGTCAAACCATTTGAGGTAGCATCACACTGATGAGTTTCACGAGTTGAGGTAAATGGCTATGTTTGTGGAGCAATATGAGCATAGATTCTTTGAACTCAAGCAGTATGTAGGTATTTGTGATGATTAGGCCATGTTGGTCCAACATTTTTTTATGGGTTTCAATGCTTATATTAGTGGGGGAGTCTATGTTTTTGAGAAGACCATGGAGGTGGTAGTAGAGAAGGTTCAATTGCTAGAGGAGAACATGGCCATGGCACTAGGAGGGAAAAAACTATGTAGATTGGAAGTGAACCTCCAGTAGGCTTCGGGTCTAGAGGTGGTCAGTCTTAGGTAGTGAGTTCCTCTAGGAGCCATCATGCACCCGCTAAGGGTGTATATCAGCAGCAGTGTTCCCAATTGAAACCTAAGAACTTTCAGTTTCAGTGAGATAGTGGTTCTTAGTCTGGGAAAAACCACAACTAATAGCGAGCCAAGCATTATTATTCTGACTAGCTAGCTCATAGCACATAGTTTGCACTCAGTAGAGGTAGCTTCCAACAGTTTAGTATACCCTCAAGTGGTAGGGGGTATTGTAGAGGTACAAGATGCTTTTCTTGTGGCCAAAAAGGCCACATAGCTAGGTAGTGTCCACAAAAGAGCATATAAGGATTTAGTCAGAGGCTAGAATCCTCAAAGCTAACCATGGGTGATGTAGAAAGGTATCATAGAGTGTTTTTAGTGGTTGATAACTACCAAGAAAAGCATTAAGGCATAGTTATGGAGACCATAGGTGTGTTACAGGGTATTGGCATTTCTATCCCTTTTGATTTATTCATTTCCCCTTCTTTAGTGTAGTGATGTGGGATGGTAGCAGCAAAGCAGGATATTTGGTGGTAGGTTGAATTGGCCTTTGGAGCTAAAGTAGCAGTAGAGTACCTTGTGTATGTATGTGGATTGAGGATTGGTACTCTATTTACCATCGTGGATCTTTGCATCATACCCTTAGGATCTTATGACATAGTGTTGGGTATGGATTGGTTGGATGCTCATTGAGTAGTTATAGATTGCTAGTGCAAATTAGTGTAGTGTTTGGATGACTCAGGTAGGGAGGTAAAGGTAGTTGGCATTCAAAGACCCATCTCTTTGCGCATGATTTTTGCTATGCAATTAAAGAGATTTTTGTGTCAGGGTTTCTAGTTGTTTGTTGTGATGGTTAATGATTTGGATTTAAGGGAGATTTGAGAGGTGTCCCTCAATGATCATCCTATTCTTAGGGAGTTTATAGATACCATCCCCAGCGAGATTCCAAAGATGCCACCTAAGTGTGACATTGATTTGAGGATAGATTTTGTTTCTGGGAAAAAAGCTATTTCACAAGCTCCGTATCAGATGACTACTTAGGAGCTTAATGAGCTTCATGTACAAATAGAGGATTTGTTAGCTAAGGGGTTCATTCATCCTAGTGTCCCTCCTAGGGGAGCATCCATCATTTTTGGGAAGAAAAATTGGATGGATCCCTTTAGTTGTGTATTTACTACCGGTAGTTGAATAAGGTGACTGTGAAGAATAAATATCTCTTTCCAATGATTGATGACTTCTTTGATCAGATTAAGGGAGCCAAAGTGTTCTCAAAGATTGACCTAAAGTTGGGGTACCATCAGTTACATATTTTTAAGGTAGACGTTCATAAGACTACATTTTGTACTCTCTATGGGTACTATCAGTTCAAGGTTGTGCCATTCAGGTTGATGAATGTATCATTTGTATTTATGGGTTTGATGAATGGAGTATTTCACACCTATCTTGATATATTTTTCCTTGTGTTCCTAGATGGCATTCTGATTTATTCTAGGAGCACGAGGAGCACTTGCGGTAGGTATTACAGTGTCTAAGGGAGAATCAACTATATGCAAATTTGGAAAAGTGTGAATTCTTTAAGATAGAGGTGAGACATTTGGGGCATGTCATTTCAAGAGAAGGTGTTTTCATGGATCCTTCAAAGATCCAATCCATCATGGATTGGTCTGAGCCCACTAATGTTTCAGAGGTTTGTAGCTTTATGGGCTTAGCAAGTTATTATCGGTAGTTTATGCAGGGATTTTTGAGGATAGCTCACCGTATCACTTCCCTTTAGACGAAAGGGAAGAAGTAAATTTGGTTAGAAAAGTATCAGGAATCCTTTCAAAGTCTCAAGGAGAGGCTGACTAGTGCACCCATTTTGGTAGTTCCTGATCTAGTAGGAGATTTTGTGGTGTGTACTAATGCATCTTTGGAGGTTCTAGGAGTAGTATTGATGCAGGATGGTCACGTGATAGCATATGAGTCTTGCAAAATCAAGGATCATGAGTTGAACTATCCTACACATGACTTGGAGTTAGATTTCATCATTCATTTCTTGGTGAGATGGAGACATTTTTTATTAGGGCATCGATTTGAGTTGCATAGTGATCACTGCAATTTATAGTACATATTCACACAACTAAACTTGAATGCTCGAAAAAGGTAGTGGATGGAGTTTCTATGTGAGTACAAATTTTAGCTGAAGTACACCTAGGGTAAGGAGAATGTGGTGGCAGATGCTCTTAATCAGTGGAGTCATGAGCTTTCAACAGTTACTCTTGGAGTATATTGGAGGGGCCAAATCCTTGCAGTGCTTCCCATAGATAATTAGTATCAGGAGGTGAAGTCAAAGGTTGATTCAGACAGATCCTTAGAGGGAAAGTATGTAGGTTATTCTCTTGAGTTACATGGTCTCTTGTAACACTTAGTTATAATCTATGTTCCTCCATTAGAGGTTCTTCGTACCCTAATTATGTAGAGGCGCATCAGGCACCCTACTCAGCTCATCCAAGTGTCAAGAAGATGCATGCAGATCTCTATCAGTTGTATTTTTGGTCCGAGATGAAGAGGTACATTGTAGATTTTGTCTCAAGGTGTTTGGAGTGCTAGAGGGTTAGGGAAAAACATCAACACCCCATAGGTCTTCTTCAGTCACATCTTGTCCTAGAATAGAAATGGGATATTATTTTAGTGGATTTAGATTAGGTTTTCTAGTATCTTCTCACTGTCATGACACCATCATGGTCACTATGGACAAGAAGACTAAGGTGGCACACTTCTCTTTTGTTTAGACTTCATATAATGCTTCTTCAGTGACCAGGATTTTTATGGAGGATATAGTCAGATTGCATGGGATTCCATAGAGGATTATCTTTGATAGAGATCAGGTATTCACTTCAGCATATTGGATGTCCTTGTAGCATGTGTTGGGGACTCAGATGAACTTCAGTTTAGCCTACCAACTGGAGATAGATGGGTAGACTGAGAGGGTCAAATAGGTCCTTGAGGATATGATAAAAATGTATGTCATGGATCAACAGACTTGATGGGAGGATTCTTCATACTTGGTGGAGTTTGCGTATAACAATGGGTACCATAGTTCTATCGGTATGTCCCCTTTTCAAGAATTGTATGGTCATCCTTGTCAGACCTCACTAAGTTGAGATCATCTTGAGTACAAGGTATTCTTAGGACTAGAGATGCTCTAGGATATGGAACAACAAGTGATTCGTATTAGAGAGCATTTGGTGGTAGCGCAGGATAGACAGAAAAAGTATGTGGATGCTTAGAGAGTTCATCGCTAGTTTTCCGTTGGTGATCGAGTGTTCTTACTGGTGTGTTCGCGAAAGAGTATGATCTATTATGGAAAAGGATATAAGCTTTCACCACATTTTTTAGGGCCATTCGAGGTTTTGGAGAGGATCGACCCTGTTGTGTACCATCTTGCTTTGTCACCCAGTCTATCGTGTATCCATGATGTATTTCATGTTTCCATTCTTAGGCTATACCATCCAAATATTTCACATGTAATTGACTAGAACACCTTGCAGGTAGAGGATGGGAAATTGAATTTGGAGTCCGTGGGCATTTTGCAGCATAGGAGACTTGCCCTTAGGGGTCGAGACACTGAGTAGGTGAGGATCCATTGGGATCCTAATGATAAGTCTTTGGGCACTTGGGAGGATGCATCTCAGATGCAGGAGTTGTACCCTTTCTTGTTTGCAGGCCTCCAGGAGTATTTCTCTAATAGACTGATAGTTGATCTATTTTATGATGAGATATTATGATACATTATATGATTTTAGACTTATTGTTATGATGATGCCATTGATAACACTTCTGATACTTGAGATTTCATGCACGTGTTATGATTAGTATATGGTTTTATTCAGGTGACTACAAAGATCTATTTTATTTATGAGGAATAACCCTATCATGAGCACTATGTGATTATTTTATCATGATTGTTATGTGATTATCATGTGATTGATCTTATCCTAATTGCTATGTAGTTGATTGTTATATGAGTTGATTTGGTTACTAGGTGTTGTTCTTACTGATGTGATTGAGTGAAAAGGATAGTGTCGCATCACTCACTTATGAGTATCCTATGATGTGGCAATTCCCTTTCATAGTGTGACTAATATATGTATACGTATATGCACAACCATTTTTTGCACTGCAGTTTGCAGGTACCAAGCATCAACTCCACCTCAATTGGAAGGTCTAAGCATGCCTTGAAACCCAATGGATTAGTTTATTGGAGATAACACTTGATCCCCTACCCTAGCCATCATCCTTAGAGATGATCAGTATCTGGTTTGGCACCCTGTCAATATTGTTAGTTTGGTTAGTTAGTGTTGCTTGAGGTTTTTCTTTTCAACCCTGGATAGTGGTCAGGTAATTATTTGGGCATTTGGTTCTATTTAATTTAAATTGTTTGATAATTTTCATTGGATTTCTTATGCATTAAAATAAATTGTTAAGTAAAAGGTATACTTTCATAAATAAATTTATAAATATAGATAAATAAATAATAATAGTTAATAGTAAAATAAATTTATAATGTAATGTTAAAATTAATGAATAATAATAATGCAAATAAATAGAATATTATAAAGTCAGGTTTTATAATTAATTATAAGGTGTGCGTAAATGTTGGGTAAATGGTTTTTACCTGTTTGAGTAAAATTGGATATCTGTCATATTACATTGTTATGATTTGAAATGAAATGCTTTTAACTATTGATTTAATAAACTAAAATTAAATTTAATATGTTTTATAAGTTGGTTGGTATTTCCCATACAAAGGACATCCTTCTTTTTCTTGTAAATGTTTTGGCTTTCGGCGATTTTCATTCTTTTCTTTTTTTGGGAAAGAGGGCAGGGAGTATTACGTATAAATTTTATTCTATGCTGGGAATGGTGTTTTTTAGGATTTTGTATGGTGGATTTGGAGAATTTGGTTTTCGAGTGAAAGTTTGAGCTTGACATCAATTCCATTATTCCAAGCATTTGATCCAAGTTGGATTTTGATCTTTTGTTTTGCTTTTCTGAAGTGTGTGATCAATGCAATTGACTTTCCCCTCTCTGCTTTCTGAAAGTAAATGTTTGATTCTGTTTGTGAATGAAACACAATGTTTAAATTAATTTGTGGATGCATTTTATGTGTTAATATTTTCATTCTATGTCTTCATGGTCTCTGTATGGAGTTACCCTCTCCCCCGACATGGTAGGCACTTTCCCAACAATGGAGATTCATACCACCTGCTACTTACATAGGTTTATATTGAATAAGGGAACACATTGCTATATACGTCATATCTTGTTAGGGTTGCAAAGGGTTATGAGATTCCCCAGTCAACGAAACTCTTAAGCCGATGGGATCAAAGCAATTATCACTTGGTCCTGCTATGTCTGATCCGTTCACTAGGCTTACTAGAGAAATTGTCACTTTTATTTGTATGCACCTGGAGGAGTCTTGTTCAATTTTTTATTTATTTTTATTCCCAAGTATTGTATGAGTCAATTTTGGCATGATGTATATCCTATATATAGCTGTGAGTTGGTGTATGCCTAGATCATTTAAATCTTTGCAAATTCATTTTATATGTTTGCTCTACCGACATCATTAAAACCTAACTACCAATCACATTTCTTGAAAATTTCTTAAGCCTTTTCAATAAATACAATCTGTGCACATCCTACTATCATTTTGTTCCATGAGATGGGATCTCTTTGAGGCCCTTTTATCAAATGGGCCATGTGCCCTAATCAATACTGGTGCAGCTTGTTGTCTTTGCTGCATCCTCTTGGGTGTAGATTATGCGATTTAGAGGTTCATAATATATTTTGGGATTGTATTTTGTTAATAATATATGTATATATGTAGATATATGTGTTATATTATATTTTGGGTAATATTAAAAGAATGATTTTTCTTATATGTGATAGATTAAATGATAATGAAGAAATAAAAATATTATTTAATAAACAAAATTTTGACTAGATAGTTATTATTAAAATGAATATTTAATTGTGTATAAAATTAATTTCAGAATTGATTTATTCATATATAGGTAATTGAATGATTTGTAGATTAGTTAAATGTTAAAGGATTTGGATTTCTCTCTGTCAACTAGTTAGTAAATGGATGTTAGTTATTTTTATAATTATTTAATAGAATTGCTATGTGAAATAATTAATTAGAATAATGTCATTATTGTATTATATTAAAGTTGAAATATTAGGGTTTCGTAGTCACTAGTTCAATGAAGATGGTTGTTTAATTAATATTATAGTCATGTTTGAATATAATTATTTGTAGCAAGTAATCTATTAATTGAACTATGTGGTTAAGTTAAAATGAGTGTTAAGAAAGTGGAAATAATGCCTTATTAAAGAGAATATCTTCCTGGTTATAATGCTATGATTAATTGTTTGTAGTAAACTATGTGCCTTGATTATTGGATTAAGTGTTGGTGTCATTGTTAAGATGGATGTCATTTGTGTAAAATGTATTCAAGCTTCTATGTCATTGGGAAGTGTGTTTAGTTTGTTGGTTTCCATAGGCCTAGGAGGGGTTATATTTGTATGTATGATCCCTATGATTGTTTAACCTTGGAAGTGGTTTGGATATGTTGAGAGTTATGTGTATTGTGTGAAATGAAAACCCTAGGGTGTTGCCTCCTATCTATGTGTGGATTTAGGATATGTTGTAATGATATTCTATTCAAGGATTTTCTAGTTGCAAGTAAGGGGAGTGGCTCTCAATGGGGGCTGAAACCCAAAGTGGTGTCCAAGACAAGCCATTGGATGGTTTATTAATCTAATGATAACCTTAATAATGAATTAGGGGGATGGGTATAATTCACATTAAACAAGATAATGGATGCCTCACCCATTCTTGTAGTGCTTGTTTAGGCTAAGGATGGGTGGAGAAGGCCTGGTTGGTAAGATCAACTTCCTTGTCCCCATGAAAGGAATGTTGGTACCGCATGAGTCACCCTATGGGGTTGGGACCTTGTGAGAGGTTTAATAGGATAACCATAGATGGGGTTCAGGGTCTAATGAGAGACTGCCAGGACAACCCATGCTAGGACCATATGATGACATTCCTTTGATTGCAGTCTAGCACTCCCTAGTTGTATTTCCTCTTTTTGATGTGTGAGTCCCTTTGGAAGTGATGTATGTTTTGAAAATACTAGTGTGGTTAGCAGTGTTGTTATGGTGTTATGTATAACCCTTTCTTATGTTAGCCTATGTTCCTAACTATTTGTTGGATGTGGGACCTTGTGTTATCTCTTAGCACATGGGTGGACCTCAGGGTTCCACATGGTTGGGAGGTTGGTTCTTTTCCTCCATTGGGTATCCTTGCTTCATTTCTTGTGCATGGAGATTGATCATATCACTGTGGACCCTATTGGTGTTATTTTTTTAAGAACCAAGATGGTCTTCAGAATTACTTATGGACATTGCCATTTCCAATAATTTGGAACCTAAAGGGGTTGGCCAACAAATGAGTAAAAGCTAAAAAAATTTCACTCCTGCACTTTGGGCTCTATGAAAACCAAGAGGGTGATCCCACAATGTATATTCAAGAGCTAGTGTGATTTATATAAATAGATACATTGTAAACAACAAATAATTCTCATATATCTACTCAACAATATAGTGTATCAAAATATTTGTCAGTTCTCTGAAATAATACCTTAAAGATGGAACATGAGAAAAGTGAAATTCATCATAGCATGACTATAATGGTAACCCATCTGAAATATTTGTAAATAAAGAGTGATTTGTTTTTAAGATGAAAAAGGAACTAAATTGTGAGTAATTTACTAAAACTAATGCCTTATCCTAAACATGGAATCAATCTAAACTTATGCAACCTGATAACAACTCAACAATATCAACATATAGCTTAAGAAATATTGCAATACAACACTTCCTCATAACATTCTCGACCACTACTTCTTGAAGATATCCTTGCACATAATTCATACATGTCAACAATCTCATTCAAGAACTTACACCAATTCATTGAATTAATGAGCAAGAATGAAATTGCACATCCAATGGAAACCAATGAAGATGAACAACATAATACTTGATTATATTCATTCATAAATAAAAAAACAATTACAGAGGAGAGATAATGGCCATGAAATTAGCATCATTATGTATGGTATTTGCCAACCTACTATCAAAATTACATTCATAGCTACAAAATTAGAACTTAAGACAAAAAATTAAAATATTTGTTGTATTCCCTTTACAATTTACTATGTTAATTGCATTTCAATGAACCCGTACTTCTAGCCTTGAATTATTTCTTATAGAAAGGAAAGAGAAAAAAATGCCTCGGGCTAGAAAGCACACATGTCAAAACACAATTGGACCACAATAACAAATATTCCCTTTTTAGTTATGCTTGAGCTCTCAGAGGGTGGGAAAAAGCATGAGGAACAAAAAACCCTCATTTGTTGCTGAGATCCAGTCCCACCTTTTAAAAGGTATCATTTGTTTGTTACAACAGCTTCAAAAAATCCTCCATGCCCTCAAAAAGTGTCCACCAAGGGCAAACCCAATCAACAAAATCTAAAAAGCATGTCAAAAAACAACTAAAGAAACAAAGCTGATATATCCACATCAACACTTGTGCCACCTTTTTCATGTTGAGAAGTGAACAATAACTTTGCAATATTTTAACAAAAGCCTAATTTGTATTATTTTTAGGCTATGCATTGTTTCCCTCCTATTTGTTAGTCACCATATTTATGATCATCCCCACATAAGCTTACTTAGTATACTTCTCTAACCAGTTGATGTACTCCTCCTCAGTAGGCCACCTAACATCGAATAAACTATGCATCTTTGCACTATGTTGGATATATCTTGCATCAATTAAAACTTGGGCCTCCTTGACAAAAGTATCCATTTTTGTTTCAATCTCCACGAGCATGTCAACATTGGAATTCAGCAGGATGTAATTAGTCATAGTTAGTACCATCATATTTGATATGATAATTTATCCCTAATTACTCCTTGATGTATCAAACTACTATAACTAACCTTTGTGATTCAATATTGAAGGAATACCATGTTCCTCCATCTCTTTGAATACTTTAAACTTGTTCTTGAGTTGAGTCCCTAGTTTTCCATGAAAAGTTGTCTCATTTACCCAGTCCATATCTTGTAATATTTTAGGGATATTTTTAGGTACCTCAGGATCCTTCTTCATTTTCCACCTTAATAGTTTTAATTTTCTCCTTCTTGACATTTTCCTTTTCTATATTTAATTGATTGCTCAAATCATTAATTCTCAAGGCCAAGGTCTCCATGTTCTATCTAGACAAATCTGAAGAAGAATAAGATAGAAAAGATAGTGTCCTTGTTGACTGGATGGCCTAAACAGTGGCCCTCATCTTGTTATATCATCCAAGGAATTATTATACTCCTTCACCAAAGAATCATACTTCTTCTAACAAATTTGTGTTGTGTCCACACTGAGCATTGTTGCATAAGTAGTTAACTTATTTTCATGGATAGGTGTTATATTTGTGGCTCTCTGCACCACCAAGGAACCCATAACCTCTTCAATAGGCCTAGTGACCTCATGCTTTCCAGTATTAGGTGCCATAGAGAAAATTACAAGAGTATGCAACTTCAGACTATACCCATATCCAAACAACTTATCTTTAAATTGATCCTTAGATATTGAAGTCTGAGGGTCTCTTCTTACTATGTATCATATGTAATATTTGAAGTAATAGTGCATCCTGGTAACAACATGATTCCACTATCTTTGAAAATTTTCCTAGCTTCAGTGGGAGTGATGGCTGCAATCTTAGCCATGATCTTTCCTAACTCTTCCTTCTCTACCTCTTCATGTTGAGAAGGTTCAAAACTAGCCCTTGCCTGCTCAAGCCTTTCTTTTATCTCTTTGCTCCTCTGTTGAACCATAAATTCATTGAATTCATTAGACTATAAAAACTTATCATCTGCAAGGAACTCATTATAGTCATTAATCTGGGGATCATCATCATTATTTTCACCATATTTGCATTGAACAAATCTATCTGGGGGAACCTCTAAATCAAGAGTTTCTTCAATATGAGGGGGAGGGAATTTCTTCTCCACCTCCTCATCATTAGGAACATGTTCTACCATTTTTTCCTCCCTAACTTCTTGGACATCCGTAGGCTACTCTGGAATATCCATAGCCCAAGGATGTTGTTCTAGGAGAAGTTTTGCTCTCTCAATAGTCTCTTTCACCTTTACCTTGAAATCACCATTTTGATAATCCCTTAGCTTTGTAAAAGATCTTTCAAAAGGATCTCCAATTAAATCATAGGGGCTCTCATAGAAATCATTCCTCCTTATTATGCTCTCTTCAATGTCCATTATGGATGTCCATTCTTTCTTTCTATATCTATCAGCCTCATCACTTATCAACTTTCTCAATATATAATTTGTATACAAGAACTGGTGATATATTCCTAATAAATGTTTCTCCCTTCTCTTTGTTGCACAAATCCTTCAGGGTCAAAAATCCTAACCTCATTAAAAGGTAACTTGAGGTTATTCACCATGATTCCAAATTTCTCATATGATTATGGGGCAGTAACCTTAAAGTAAGCAAAAGAACATTGGGGACTCACCACAGTTCCTTTCCTAGGCTTTTTGAACATTTCATAATCCATTAAATCAACTTGCCACATTAACTCCATAAATTATAATCTTTCAGATTCATACAGGGGTGAACAATGTGGTGCTACCTTAGATCCATAAGCCCTAATCAAAGTATACTCTGAGTGTAGAAACCAATTTGCCCAATTATGCTTTGCAGGTTATCCCACTATATCCTTTGGGTGCATGATATTTCTGATTGCTGGAGAGAGCCTCTGAGTAGGTGCTACACCTAAAATTTCCAAGATACCAAACCTTGTGACATTAGAAAACATGAAATAGTTGGAATTAGGACAGTACTGATCCCAAATATGTGTCCACATTTGGACTAGTAAGACATTGTTCTCATTGTCCCTCAATCTTAATTTCAGCTTTCTTTTTCAGCTTTCTTTTCCAGCTATAATCTCCCTCATACTAAAGCATATGCATTAATAGAGAATAATGTGGGAAATGCAGAGGGAGAACCTCTTTCTTCAGATTAATGAAATCTTGATGCATTTTCTCAATAACATAGGTAGCATAATCAAAACTAGTGTTTCAATTATGATCCTGTATATCTGCTGACATCACCAACAAGTCAGGAGCTATCCTTACCTCAAAATTTTGAGCTAAAAGTTGATTAAGGAATTAATATGCATTCTTGAAGTAATCCAAAAATTCTTCACATTCAAAGGGCTCAACATCTTTAGGGAGAAATATTTCCTTGCTCTTTCTATGCCGAAAAAGCAGTCTATTCCTATATATGAAAATATATTATGTTCATATTCACCATATATTTTTGTATGCTTAATTTTCACAATATAATTAAGATTCAACCCAAATATATCCACAACTTTATCCCTTGTCACCTCAAGGATTACATTTTTCATTTTCATTCTTGATTGTTCTATCAGTGGGATCATAGTGCTTAGCCAACTCCATCATCACATCCACTTCCACAAAAAAATTGGGTATCAATAGCTTCCTGAGGTTGAGCCCCCATAAGCAACTTCTTAGAATGTTTCCATAAAACACATGAATACCGGCCATTCACCTCGAGGCCGGCTGATTCCTCCAACTTCACCAAGATTCACTAGTCTAGCTGTCATGGGAAACCCCGACTCAAGGTCTTTCCACCGCGGAACCTCCTTCCTTTACTGATGCTACCTCCTTCCTTTGCCTTCTCTCTTTCTTCCTTTTAAACAATTTATCCTCGATGTTACCACATTTTCTTTTCCTTTTTTGTAGCCATCACTATCGCTGATACATTTCACCTTTCCCAAGTCCTATCAACTATGCTAGCATCTATGCGATGAGTCTCAACCCTTGAATTCATGGCCCATCCTTGATCATGTTCATAACCCATCGTGTATCGCTTATCCATGCTTCAAAATCCATATCACATTAGTGACGGGAGATATTGTGAAAAAAAAATATTAAGACATGTGCACTTGCATGGAAATGAAAATCACAAAATACATCGCTCACAAGAGCAATTCAAACTAGCAAAAGAAAGTTCAAAAAAGTGACTACATCACTTTTCACTCTGTTGGAACTCAAATCTTAGAACAAATTTGTGATGGGTGATAAGAAGCACCATGGTTCATCGTACATTGCTTATTCTAATCATAAAATATTCAAGCAATTAGCAATGAGAAGGAAACAAATGCTAACACATATAAAACTTGCATCACGTATCACCAATACAAAACTCAACATTCAAAACCCATCCGTGATATGCAAAACAAAAAGATAATACCACCCATCACTCATCACCAATTTAGAAAAGAAAATCATACATCCATCCATGATGGGCGATGAGAAAAAAATCCCAAAGGTCATTGCTAAGGCTAATTCCACACTCAAAATTCAAGAGTAATTAGCGATAGCCAAAAATTTCAATGATACAAAGAGAAACCCAAACATCACTCATCGCCTATACAAATAAAACTTTCTCAAAGAAATTTGTGATGTGTGAAACCAAAGAAACACATCTTATCACTCATCACTGATTAAAATTTACTTTTCAAAAGCCATCTACGATGAGTGATAAAGGGAAGTGGTAGATAAGACTTAAGTGAAGACAATTCAACACGTGCCCACAAATTGTTTTAAGAAGAGGGTCGCCTAGGAAAAAGATAAAAAGTCCTCAAAGGAATTCAAACATATTATTCCAAAGGATGTAAAGGCCAAACAAGGTCAATTGATGAACCTTATAAAATATAAGAACATCAGACCTAGGCATGAAAGACCGGTTACTCCATGAGTCCTAATGACACCAAATGTTTTAACATGATAAAAAATGGGTAGCCAAAGGTCAAACATGAATTATAACCATGGAAAAAAGAGATTTTGAGGGTTATTTAGGAAGGATTTTAAGTAACACAAAACCCTACAATAGTGATGGTAAACAAAACCCCAAACCCCTAGGGTAGAACTTAGCAAGATTTTGCAGGATGATAAATGAAACCAAAATAAATATTCAGGGGTTCCATTAGACCCCAGTACCTATTCTAGTTGTGAAGACATCCTATCATGTATTTGTATATTGGATTGTATTTCTTTTTGTATCTCTTAATGTAATCTGATGTAATCTTCCCACATGTACTAGGGGAAGCATTGATGTAACTATTGTAATGATGTAAGTATTATAAAGTAATGTATTATTCATATGTTAGCTAGTTAGAAAATTACTTTTATGTTTAATTATCAGTTGTCACATTATTATGGAAATGAGTAATATAGCGTCATCTAATTTGGTACTTTAAAATGAGCCTTACATGCTAGATCGATCATGTTATCTTCTATCGTTGATGAAAATTTTCTAGTTATCTTGATTGTTGATTTTTGTGTACCGTAGATGAGGAACCTTAGAGGACCTAGGATTTGTTTATCATGTTATGTTATGCATTCTATAGTTATTTGTTTTTTTTTTTAAATTGTTCCATTAATTTAACCTAGTTCAGTGTTGTCCTCTGGGGTTCCTTGGTAGGGTTGTTACATGAACCTTCCTTTTTTGTGTCATAACTCCATTTAGCCATGCCCTCAAACTACTAGGCAAGATTAGCCTCTTGATTGTTGTAACCCTAATTGGCATATTATTGTCTTCAAAAAATTGAACTATAGTTTATGCGTGAGGTAAAATGTGTAAATCAATAAGAAAATCACACAAGCAATGAGATAATACATTAAAGACATTGCATTACAAAAATAATCAAATTGAAATAAAGAAAATTCCCTAAAGCCATCCCATTGTTTCCTATCTTCAAGGATTCCTTAAATCATAATGGATCTCAAATTGTATATGCACTTATGACCTTTTAGAATGACAACCTAAAGAATGAAATGCTCGAAAATGCAAGAAATCTATTCCTACATGTTTGATAAACTATATGATTTCTTGAGTGATGCTATGATAATGATGCTGTGATAAAGATATGATGCTAAATGTTGTGATGCAAATGATGTATGAAGCTACTATGATAATGGAAATGCAACTAATAACTAAGACATGATTCTAAACTAAGTGATTCTAAAATGATAATTGCTAAATGCTCCAATGCTAAACACTAAATGATCTCATGAAAATTTTGTAGAGTAAGTTTTCTCAAAGTTGGGATATGAAATGCTAGAGAATGAGGCTGCATTTATAGGATTTCCAAGGCATATTGTGATGTGGCGGCAACCAATAGTCGGGATTTTAGCTAGAGAGATCGAGGGTTGAGGATGAAGAAGTTAGAGGGAATCATGGAGAGTGTTTAAGTTAATAGAACACTTTGCCAAGTGTAAAAGAGAATAAATGGACGAATAGAGCCAAGTGTCCAAGGTTGTTTCAAATTTTTTTGAGGATAGTTCCAATTTAAATATTAAGGATATTTAAATTCATGAGACACTTGATGAGGTGGCAAGAGGAAAAATTGTAGACATGTGACTAAATTTAAATTTGGAATTATTCAAATTTAGTAAGAAGATATTAATTAAATAAAACAAACTATTTGAATTTGTTTATTTAATTGAGATTAGAGGAATATGATTTAAGATAGAAGAATTAGAAAGTGTGAACTATATAAATAAATTTAGAAATTATTTATAAGCAGACGAAATAAAAGGTTTATTAATTAAATACCTTGTATTTAATTAATTGATTATTCTTACCAATTTTAGGTCTATACATTTTCCCCCTCTTTGAAGTGATGTGTTTACACAGTACTTCAAAGAAAAATTTACTGGTGATGTTAAAAAAAAAAATTGATATTGCCCAGATGTTGATTTTCCAAGTGATGATGGATATATGCCCCCTCAATAGATAAAACGATGAATTTAAAATTTTTGAGGATTTTTTGAATTTTTGATGATTTTTGATGATTTTGATGATTTTCAAATTTTATGATGCTGAGTCGATTTATCTCCCAAAAAATGATTTTGAACCTGCCACATGGATTAAATGATTAATTGATTTCCCTTTAAAAAATAAAATAAATCAATCCCATTAAATTCCAACTTAATTACCCTTTAAAAGGTTAAAAGATGTGATTTGAAGTTCATTTGTGCATTTGCATTTTGAAAAATTGGAGTGACTGAGCAACTTTTGAACAAGATGGTGATTCTGATCCAGACCCACCGATCTCGAGTGCATGCAATGCCACAACCACTCGACCGTGTATGGACCTCTAGTACCTACCCTGAAAAACCCCCTTGTAAAATTTGAATCTCATTTTTCACGTTTGAAATTATGTTTTTCACATTTTAGCGCATTGGAACCCTAATGTAGCACATTGAATGCCTGTTCTAACACACACGATAGATTAGCACATAGGGTCATATTTTTATCGCATTTGGTAAAGATTTTAGTGCATAGGGCAAAGTAGTGCATAGATGATATTATGTAGCTTATAGAGTCAATACTTTAGTGCATTCAGTAAAGTAGCGCATGTAAGTCAAAATTTAGCGCATCTATTGACTTTTCTAGCGCATAGGTTAGTTTTGCACATTGATGTAGGAAAATGGCACATTGATGGAATTTGATGGCCCATCCATAGATTTAGAGCATTGAGGCACTATTTTGGTGCATCTATGGAATTTTCTAGCGCATCAATTTTTTTAGTGCATAGAAAGACTATTTTAGCGCATCTAGGCTAGATTGATGAAATTTGGATTAGACTCCCTCATTTTTTATGATTGTTTATTGCGTTAGTTGTTGATTTGATGTTGTTTGATGATATTGATAGATTAGATGATGATTTATCTCATGATAGGTGAGAATCAATGATAGGGTGATGATGATTGACCTCATGATAGGTGAGGACCAATGATAGGATAATGATGATTGACCTCATGATAGGTGAGGATCAATGATATATGCTCATGAGATGTAATCAAAATCTCATCAGAGCTGATTAAATTGATAGGCTGATTGATGTTGATTGATAATATTGTTGATTTGTGATATGTTATGATGATAGGAGCCATTGAGGACCCTTCAGTCTCAGGAGTGATTCCTGAGGACCTAGGATTTGATTCCACATCTGGTGTAGGTTGAGCTAGTTGTGATTGGATGATGTAGATTGAATTCTTTGATAGATATGCCCCAACATAGGATTAACAGGGGACTTCTAACTGCTTTGGCAGAGAGGTGGCACAATGACCACAACACCTTCCACTTAGCCACTGGTGAGATGATAGTGACACCAGACGATATTTACCATATTTTGAGGATTCATGTCGTTGGCGAGTTGGTTGTGTATGATTCCACTGAGCTGGGAGGTATAGATGCATTGTAGAGTCTTGAAGGATGATCAGATTTGTGGCTATGAGATTCCATGGCGAGAGATGGTTGATGCATACATGACATTTCCATGTGTTCTTGCTAGATTTATTGGAGGATTTCTATTTCCTAACTGCAGGTCAAAGGGACTCTTAGTCGGTTGGGGTCGGATTTTGCAGAGCATGATCACAAAGGGGACTAGATATGCTTGGGGATCCTGCATGCTTGCACATTTGTATCATGAACTACATTAGGTTTTTTACCTTAGAGCATTCGGTCAATCAATTAGAGTTACATTGCTATAAATATGGGTGTGGGAGCATATAGTTGTCACTCATCCTGTTGTAGATAGATAGTGTCCAACCAGTCATCCATATGTTCATAGATACACAGGTCCAATTGTCTAGCATAAGCTAGGAAAACTAGAGTACTAGAGGAGGGTATTGGATGATTTCAATACAATTACATGGAGGCCATATCTTGATTGTGAGCAGTGGTCGGAGGATGACATCGAGATGCCCTATGTGTGCACGACTAGATACCTGATTAGGACTCAGTTTGTGATAGAGAGATTCCTACTTAGGAGAGTGCTATGATAGTACAAGCGGGTACATGGTATGCCCCAGGGAGTTTCTCTTTATGCATGTAGATGATAGGAAATTCTAAAGTGGGGACCCTACCTATCATATGATGCAATAGTTGAGGAGTACCAGGGATTACATGTAGTTATTTGGGAGTACCATCTAGAGATTACAGAAGCTACAGTATCACATGAGTATGCGCATTAATTCATCTCACTTTTGTTCCCTAGGATATCCAGTCCGAACGATCCAATACCTTTACTAGATGATGATTAGGCACTGAGATGGAGGAGGGGTGGAGGAGGTGATGAGGAGGGAGAGAGTAGTGATGATGTAGATGGAGATGATGGAGGTGGTGGTGGAGACATTGATGGTGGTAGGGATGGTGATGGAGGAGATGGAGGTGATGGTGGAGGTGAACTAGTGTTGGATGTGTGGGACTTCAGAGTACCCCAGAGGAGGAGATCCTTGGTGGTTGTAGCACAACAACATGTTTAGATTCAGTTACCTTCTCAGCACCAACATGCTCAAATAGCTACTTTACAGGCCCATGTATAGACTCTATAGGGTCAGTTGGTATAGATACAGGGATAGCTACAGGCATAGGCACATGCACAAACATAGGAACAAGCATAGATCTCCTCTCTCATAGCTGAGAGAGATACCCTAAGATAGCAGTTTGAGTAGGCAGAGGGCATGGTAGAGAGAATGCAGAGAGTTGCTGAGGGTACATCGATGATAGATTACCTTGAAAAGGTATGACGCACTGCCAAGGAGGTCGATTCTTACTAGGGACAATATCATGAGGTAGTGCCTCTAGAGCATTGGGCTAGCTATGCTCAGTATACCAGCGCCCACAGTCATTCCAAGACTACCAACAGGGGTGTTACAGGGCCACCACCTTACAAAGATCTAGGGGTAGGGCCGTCGGGTGGTGCAGTAGGAGGTACAGGGCCGACGTTGTCTAGGGCTAGCAAAACATAGCCATTGTGATGATCCTTGATGTATTTGATACATTTGATGATGTATACACTGATTATGCTAAGATATTGATTCACTGCCATTTTGATGTTGTATCTCTCCACTTTTATAGACATCATTGTATACTTGACATTATGATTTTGAGATTTATATGATATGCAACGATGATTAGTGATCCAAATGTTATCTATATGATCCTATGGTGGATGCCTATGATGGATGCATTTTATTTGTATGTTATGTGTTATGTGATGCTTTAATATGCTGATATTATGGTTGACATATGGATGAAAAAATTATATGATAATACATAAATTATGATTCTAAATGCTTTATGGATAATGTTTTTATGTTATTTGAGATGAATGTGATTATGCAAATGATATGTGATGCAATTTATTTTTTTATTTTCCTGATGCAAATATATGTGATGTAATACGTGAATGAATGTATGATGTAATAATGCTTTCTAATGTATGTATGATATGTAAATGATTATGCAACTACATGAGAATGATATGTTTTTATTAATGTCAAGTATACTCAATCTTTTAATCATAGAAATAACATCACTTTAAAACCTTTCCAGTCTTGGAAAATCCATAAATACAGATGCAAAACTAATGTGGATGCAATCTAACTTAACCATGCAAATATAAATATGCAAAGCTGTGATTTTATCAGTCAATTTGTTGTGCTTTTATCATCATTGAGAATTTTGAATTGTTGAAAGTGAGTACAAACATCGATGGTATAATTAGACCATGATGACCTGAGTACTACTTCCATGATTTTTGATATTGCAAGTTAACACAAGCCTCTAGGTATAATTGAACCAAGATGACATGTGCATTTCTTGCATAAAACAGACAAGAGTTGATCATTTTCCTATGCAAATTTAGAATTTCATCAGTAATACTTTGTAGAGCATGTCTCACAAAAATTTGCACAGTAGTAATGATTAACTCACAGATAGTAGACAAAGAAAATATCATTCTCCTTCCTAGCTCCTCTAGTTCAAGACATCATTGAGTTACTCCAGAGATATGATAACAGAAATCAAAGTACAATAGTTGAGAATTCATGCTAAAGTGGTAAAACCATGATTCAGAAGGAACATCATCCATTTCAATTTGTTTTGATTGATTGATTTAGCTATTTGATATAGATGGTTGATGTGTACAGTCTAATTATTGATGTTCAATGTTAAGTTGCACTATGATTTTTGTGTTTGTTGTGTTGTCTAACAGTTGTTTATCTATTGGTTTAAGCTCAAAGTTTATTTCCCCTAACGAGTTCGGGATTTTTCCCCCAATCTAGGGTGAGACATGACCGCGGTGCTAGGATATGTACATGAGGCTTTATGTTGATAGGTAGAATGATGGAAAAAGAAAACAGACAAAACATGCTCAGATAGATGGAAAATCTAATCTATCACAAATAGTGCCTATTGCCTGGTTTTCACTACTTGTTTTTATTACACTTTTTTTCAGATCTTTTGATTTTTTTGATTTTTTGATTTTTTACTTTTTTTGGATTTTTCTTTTTTTTATAATTTTTTTGTATTTTTTTCTTTTTGACTTTTTTTGTTGTCACCAAGAAGCCTGTTTTCCAGGTTTTCATCAAGGTAACATTTTTTTTAGGACATTTACCGTGCACTAGATGAATTAGGTGTAGAGCTTTTTAAGATGCAAGTTGTTGATGGGTTCTTCAAACAAGTCCCCTTTAGGTGTAGACAACTGATAGGCTCTAAATCTATAGACTGATACAATGACAAAGGGACCTAGCCAGTTTGGTTCAAACTTCCCCTTCTTCTCTCGATCCTATTGATTTCACAGATTCTCTTTCAAGACCAAGTCACCAACCTGAAATGCACTTGTTTTTACTCAATGATTATAACTCTTGGACATCCTTTGTTGATAGGATTTCAAATGATCCACAACTTGCTAACAACATTCATCCAATAGTTCTAACTCCTATACCCTAGACACCCGTTAATCTTCATATGAAATGATAATCTTTAGTGACACACAGAGTGATGGTAGCTCAACCTCAATAAGTAAAATGGCCTCTGATCCATATATAATAGAGTATGGTGTGACTCCTATTCAGGTGTGAATACTAGTTCTGTAAGCCAACAAAGTAGGGTTTAGTTGAATATGCCAATCACGTCCAGCATTGTTGACAATTTTCTTTAAGATTTTCAAAATGGTTTTGTTTGAGGCCTATTCCTAGCCATTTCCCTGAGGGTAGTATGGTGTAGAAAATCTCTGTTGGATATGAAACCTTTCACAAAGTTCTTGGATGTCCTAATTCTTGAAAGGTCTACCATTTTCAGTGACAATGGACTAAGAAATGTCATACCGACATATCATGTAATTTAGGATGAAGGATGCAATTTGTTTTTTGGTGATTGTGGCTAAGGGAGCATCTTCAATCCACTTTGTAAAATACTTCGTGGCTGTGATGATGAATTTGTGTCCATTGGAAGATGATGGATGAATTTTTCCTACAAGGTCAAGTCCCCATTGACATAAAAGACCATGTTGATGTGAATGGTTGCAATTCCTGTGTTGGTGCATGTATCAGGTTTCCATGGATTTGGAATTTTTGGCACTTCTTAAAAAATTGAAAAGACTCCTCCATATTTAGCTAGTAATACCCCAAGTGTAGGAGTTTTTTAGCGAGAGTTAGTCCACTTGAATGAGTGCCACAAATACCTTCATGAACCTCGTGTAAAGCAGTTTCAGCTTCATTACATTCAAGACACTATATGAGAGTACCATCAAGACGTCATTGATAAAGTACATCGGCTATTAAGATATGTTGAGCTGCTTGTTGAATAAAGTTTCATTTTTTGTTTCAAGATAAATCTATTGGTAGGATGTTGTCTTTTAGATAGGTGTAGATCTTCCCATAGATAGAAGGTTTAGCCTCGACTAGATGGTATATTACATGGGATTTAGGGTTATTATAGGCGGGGTTAAATAGTTGTTCAACCATGAATTCATAATGGGCTCATTTTTTTGGTATCTATAGGAGAGAAGCAGTGGTCGCCATGGCATCAACAACTTTGTTGTCCCCTCTTCGAATCTACTCAAATTTTATTTCAAGAAAGTACTTTTTAAAGTCATCAACCATTCTTTTATAGGGCATCAATTTGTCATCTTTTTTCTAATAATCGTCAATCACTTGATTTATGACTACTTGGGAATCACCATAGACTTGCAACTCTGTGTTCTTCCATTCGACTACCACCTTGATTCCAATGATCAATGCTTCATACTCAACTATGTTATTAGTACAAGTAAACATTAACCTGCAGGAATTTGGAATGGTGTGTCCTTCAGGAGTGACAAATAGGATTCCTACACCTAATCCATGTTGCATGTAAGATCCATCAAAATATAACATCCATTGTTGTGTTGACACTGTAAGGACATCGACATATGGAAACTCAACGTTCATGGGATGATCATCTTGTAATGGTGATTCAGCTAATTGATCTGCTATGGCTTGAACCTTGATGGCTTTTCTATCCACATATTGGATATTAAACTCGCTCAATATCATTACCTACTTGGCTAGTCTTCTTGTTAGGGTAGCTTTGTCGAGTAGAAACTTCAATGGATCAATTTTTTCTATGAGTTTGATGGTGTGGGTTAACAAGTAGTGTCTTAGTTATTGAGTAGCAAATACTACCACCAGACAAGCTTTTTCAATAAATGTGTAGTTGATTTCATAGCCATTCAAGGTTCTGCTAATGTAATAAATGGCCCTTTCTTTTCCCTCATAATCTTCTTGTGCCATTAGAGTGCCCAAAGATACCTTTTTTGTTGCTATGTAGGGTAATAATGGTTTTCCTTCTGTTCGTGATATCAGATACTATTTCAGATGATTAAAAGTTGCTTCACATTTTTCATCCCATTCGAAAGAAATGTTCTTGTGTAGCAAGTGACTAAAAGGATGGGTTTTATCTACCAGTTGGACGATGAACCTTATAATAGATTTGAATCGTCCCTATAAAGATTTGAGTTGGCTGATATTCTTAGGAGGAGGAATCTCCATTATAGCTTTGACTTTCATAGTATCCACCTCAATTCCTTTAGCTTATACTATATATCCTAAAATTTTAGCTGATGTCATGCCAAATACACATTTCTTGGGGTTTAACCGCACATTGAATTTCTCCAACCGAGTGAACATTTTATCTAGAATTTCTAGATGTCCCTCTCTAGTGAATGCTTTTTCCAACAAGTCATCTACATAGTCCTCCATAAAGGTGTTCATCATGTCATGAAAGATAGTGGTCATCATATGCTGATATGTGGCTTGTACATTTTTCAATCTAAATGACATTACATTCCAATAGAAAGTTCCCCATGGACATGTGAAGGATTTCTTATCTTGATCTTTAGGTGCTATCTTAATTTGATTATAACCTGAAAAGCCATCCATTAGTGATAACATTTCATGTTTGGCTGTTAGATCCACAATGATGTCAATGTTAGGCAAATGAAAGTCATCTTTTAGAAAAGACCTATTAAGATCTCTGAAATTCATACATATTCGGATGTTGTGGTTGGGTTTAGAATCTAGTACAATGTTGGATATCCATTCAACATAATCAATAGGTCGAATAAATATTGTATCCAATAGTTTCTTCAATTCAACTTTCACCAGAAGGGCAATGTGTAGATGCATTTTTCTCAACTTTTTCTTCACTGGCTTTATTCTAGGTGGTAGAGATAAATGATGGATGATAAGACTAGAATGTTAGCATAGGACCAAGCAAAGTTGATTTGTCTCTCCTCAAATAATTTGGTGAAGCTTGGTTTTTCTTCCTCTGTCATGGATGTTGCTAGATGTAGAGTATTGACTATTTTAGTTGTACCAGTCTTGATGGAGTGTGTAGGTTCAATTAGCACTGAATATCTCTCATGATAGTGCTTAGGAAGAGTGTCAAATCTCCCATCTTTTAGTGCCTTAGAGAGGTTTTCACCATTATATGCGCTCTTTATTTATACTTTTTCTCGATCTAATACTGCCATTAAATGGTTTTTACCATTAGATCAATTTTTTATATTCATTGTTTTGCAACTGAGAGATTTGGCACTCCCCTTGTCTCAAGCTTCGTTATGAGATTCATTGGTGGAACATGTTTCAGGATTATCATAGTAAAGGAATTTCACAATGGCATCATCGTTTGGAAAGATAGATATATCAAGTAGCTTGGTTAGGTCCCAGTCAATTAATTCGGGGTGTACCAGTGGAAAGGTATCATCAGATTGGCTAAGGTCAAAAGGGGTGGGTGTCATGATAGAAAAATTGTCAAAGTGTTCGATAACAATGTCGAGGTCTATGATGTTACTCTCTTCCAAGTGATCTATCTCACTTGAAGTTCAAGCGTCTTCTCTTGAGTCATCGATATGTTGTGATCCAAATTCAAGTGGTCTAGACCCTAAGCTTTGTCCCTCCATATGTGTTGGTGCATACCTTTGTATCACATCAATTTCTTTGTCATGACAAGATTATTCAGAGAGTGAATCATAGTCATACTCATTGGAATCTATTTCAGATCTATCTTGCAATTGAAGGATTCGCTCAACAATTTGTTGCCTGGTTTCTTCTTTTGACTCTTCTTTGTATCCTAGCCCTATTTTGTCCTTTGAATTGATTATGGTACGCTGTATTGGTTCTATGATACCCTCTTTTCTTTTTCCAACATGAACTTTCCATCATATCCCATCTTCTCTAGGATTGTAAAACCTTTACCTTATGGTTCAGTTAGCACATTGGAAGTTGATGCTTGTGATGCTTCTTCATCTTTGTACAACCAATTTAAAACATCCTCATCTTTTGATTCATCCACTAAAGTGTCTGCTTTTACAAACTTACCATCAAAGAGCATGGTTGGTTGTGAGGATTCTTTTCTTGATGTTGACGGTTGCCCATATGACTTAGGAGAAGATAGTAGTTGTGAAAGACATAATGACTGTTCAATTGAATACTCACCCAGGCCTTTGTCTTTTAACTAGATCTTTTTCTTGAATTGTTTTGGTAAGGAATTTAGTTGTTTTTCATGATCTGATGGAGTAGAATCACTAACCTTTTTCTTTTGAATGAATCTTTTCCTCAATTTTATTTGATGAGGAATTTAATTGACTTTCGTTACTTGGCCAGATTAGAATCATTGATACCCTTGTCTTTTGTCTAGTCCTTTTTCTCAACCCATTTTGACAAGGAATTTATTTGTCTTTCATTTTTGGATGAACTAGGAGTGGGAGCTTCCCTTTTATGTGGCACAAAAGTATCTTGTGCTATTTTGAGTGTGTTACAATATTGAGGATTATTAGAATCAGCTAAAATGGTGATTTCTTGCCCATTGAAAGGAAATTTCAAGCACTGGTGATACATCGATGGCACTGCTTGCATCTCATGAATCCAAGGACGTCCCAAGAGTATGTTGTATGTAAAATCCTTATCTAATGCTTGCCAGATTATGTCTTTTACAACCAGTCCCACTTGAATTGGTAACACTATCAATCCTCGTGAGGATCTCTCTTCATCATCATACCTACTTTTATAGTGATTTTTCTTCTAGCATCAATTGCATTTTCTAAATATCCAAGTGCACGGATAAGTTGTGAAGTACAAATATTTAGGCTAGCTCCACCATCTATTAGAAAACGTTTGACCTGATGTTTGTGAATTAAATCCTTAATTTGGAGGGCAACATTATGTGGATGGGTGAGTGATATGTCATTTTTTTCAAAAAATGATAGGCAATGAGGTTTGGTCAAGCTTCCCACCATAGCTTGGAATTGGTAAACTTCTAGATCATTTGGTACTGTGGTGGCTACTAGAGATTGTTCCTGAATTTCTTTGTGAGCTGGTGAAATTTTGAGAAGTTCCAATATGGATATTTGAGCTGGGATTTTCTACAATTGGTCAACTATGTTATATTGAGTTGCAGGGGCAGCAACGAGTGTTTTAGATGCAACTCCTTTCAATACTACTTTGGCTTGCCCTCTTGTGGTTGCATTGACTAGTTGGTAATATTTTTTTTCTCTAATTTTAATGACATTAATCTGATTATCAGTTGTAGCAATATTTGTGATTAGATTCATTGGTACGATGTCACAAATTTTATGTGATTTAGTGTTGATGTCATGAAGATAATTTTCAGCTATAACAATGTTTTTTTCATGCTTAATTGTGATGTCATTAATTTGATTCTTAGCTGCAATAATGTATTTTTGGCTCTTGATTTTGATGTCCTTAGTTTGACCATCTACTACCTCAATATGGAAAATGGTAGAATAGTTCACATTTTTCCCTTTGGTGTTTGATGAAGAGGACTCCACCTTTTCATAGTTAGGTAAAGGATTCTTGAATGCTCCATGATCATTATTCGTTTGAGGTCCTTCTACAAATATTTATTTTCTATCAATCAAATCTTGTACCAAGTGTTTCAGTTGCATGCAATCATTTGTTTTATGGCCCTTGTTTCTGTGAAAGTCACAATAATGTGCATCATTCCACCATGAAGGTTTAACTCTTGGTTCCCAATCTCGTGCCTCTGGTAATGTTATAAATTTAGTTGTAAGAAGATCCTTTAATGCTGATTCGAGTGAATGTCCCAAAGGTGTGAATCTTCTTCAATTTGATGATGTTCAATATGGTGGTGGTTTAGATTCAACATTGTTTTTATTTTTGGTTTGATTAGTGTTTTGATTGTTGTTTTGATTGGTCTTGGTGGTAGCTGTCAAGTTAAATATTGGTTTTCCATTTTGTGTCTCAGCTGTAGCATCATTTTTACCAACATTCTTGTTTCATTTCCAAAACATTGTTTTATCATTGTTGTTATAATGATTGGAAGAGTTTTCTGAGTTGTTTCCCTCATTGTAAATTTTTAAGACTCCTCTCTTGACCAAGGCTTCTTCAATTTTGAGTCCATTTTCAGTCTTCTTTTCAAAGGTAGGTGACATTGCAGTTCAATTCTATAGCTCATCTCATCATTTAGATTGTCAATAAAGATTCCCATCTTTTCCTTTTCAGGTATGGGATGAGCATATCTTGCAAACAATCTTCTCCATCTTTCTAAAAAAATGAGAAATGATTCACTTTTTTTTTGTTTTGTATTGCAAAGATCTTTCTTTGTTATCTCATGTTGGATGTTGTAGGAGTATTGGGTGACAAATTTATTAACCAGCTCTTCCAAGGTCTTAATACCTGGTGAAAATTTGGAGAACCATTCCATGCATTAGCCACCTAAGCTTTGTGGAAACAATCTCATCAAATAAGTTTCCTCATGTGCAAATTCCAAGCTCATGGTTCGAAATTCCCTTACATGATCTATAGGATCTATTTTAGGATTGTATTTATGATACTTTGGAAATTCATAACGCTTGGGAAAAGGAATCATGTTAACAGTTTGGTCGAAAAGATATAGGCAGATGTCTTGTATCAAGTATCATTTTGTGGTTCCTCTTTGGATGTCAAGAAGTTGTTGCAGATTTTTCATTTGATTAGTTAATGCAACCACTGGATCTATATTTGGTGAATCAATTTCAGTCCTTTTAGGCGCTCCTTTCAGTTGATTAACATCAAAGTCATGTGGAAGTTTGATACCTTGATTATCCAACATTAAAAAGTATTTCTCTACATATTTTTCAAAAATATTTTTCTGTGAATTTGTGGAATTTGGGATCTTGTTGAGTTGTTTGAATGTCTTCCTCATTTATTTCATCATTTTTAGGTTTGTGGAATCT
Organism: Sequoia sempervirens; assembly: GCA_007258455.2. Lineage (NCBI taxonomy): Eukaryota > Viridiplantae > Streptophyta > Pinopsida > Cupressales > Cupressaceae > Sequoia > Sequoia sempervirens. Next base: position 365,860,028 of record VDFB02000008.1, read on the forward strand.
ATGGAATAGATTTGCTTCACCTTCAGCCATGGTGTTTTGAGTTTTTGCTTTTGTGATCTTGTTTGAATGGGAATACAAGTGTTATAATTTGACTAAACTTTGATCTTTGTTTGGAGGAATGCTAAGGATAATAACTAAGTCAAATAGAATGACAAATTCTATTGATGAGACTAAGTTAAATCTGACTATACAACGTTCTTTCATGATGAAGGATGATAGATCGTGATGATGAAACTTAGCTTAACAATTAGAGTTATGATGGATGTTTTAACACTTTCAGATGTTAGATCTTTGTTTAGTTTGGTGAATTTCACTTGCAAAGACTAGTTTCATCAAGTTTAAGACACTAGTGTGACTGAGTAATAATTTTGTTCTGAAAAGGATCCTTAATTATGGTTCAAAGAGTCAGACAGAGAGTGAATTTAGCTCTCTAGTTTGAATTTAATTGGATGCGCTAAACTAGGGTACCGATTCAATAAAAGATGGAATGAATGCACTAATAAATAGCATGGATGTGTTATACTGTACCCTAGATGCACCAGTAAATGGACTTTTAATGCATTGAACAATGGACCAAATATGTTGGAGAATGTACTGAATGCGCTAAAAGATGGACTCAATGAGTTGGAAAATGACTTAGATGTGCCAGAAAATGGATTGAATGCGCTAAAATAAACTAGGGATGCACTAGAATGCCCCTAAATGTGATTCAACTTGGTATCATATAGGTGAATGCGCTAAAAGGATTTGGAAATACATTGGAAAATGGAACTGATGAGCCAGAAAGTGACCCAGATGTGCTAGAAAATGGACTATATACACTCAAAAATGACTCAGATGCGCTAGAATTTCTCGTAAATGCACAAGAAAATGCCCTATATGCGCTAGAAAATGTCGTGAATGCGATGAAATAGGGAATCTATGCGCTAATCTGGAAGTGTTCAGTGTTTTTGAAAGTTTGTTTGGTTATTTTGCTTTGAACCAGTGAAACGGATGTTTCCAAGGGATGTTTTTCTAAACAATGATTTTTTATTTGGTTTCTTTGTTTGTGAATTATGTGAATTAAGTATTTTAAATGGATGATTTCTTGAAAAATGACTCCAAACATAGCAACAATTTGTAAAACAATTGTTTCCAGCCTAGGAACTAAACATTGAGTGTATGTTCAAGAATCTGGTCTGATTTCTTTGATTTCCACATGTATAGCACAAGAGAAAAAAGATCAAACACTTTTCTAATGTCAAGGGTCACTTAAAATACCACAACCCACATCTTAGAACTATGTTAGGTCACACAACCGTGTCATCCCCTAGAGGGCACTTGTGTTCTTTCCATTCCTAGGTCTTAACCAAAGTCAAATCTTCCACTTTTGGTGAGTAATCCCTCATAGTTATATGGTGAGTATCTTGAGGGCATATTCTTCCCTCCCCTTGCATTGTGATATTAGAAGTGTTCGGAGACTGAATCAGATAGCTTCTACACTTAAGGTTCGTAGTAAGGGTTTCCATTCGGTGTGGTAAAATGATAAACTCCTATAGGAGACCTCCCAACCATTAGAACAAAGGCTTTGGGGATGGTTATCAATGCACACTACTGTCGAATTGTGAGTTTCCTTGAATTCTCTTTTGATTATAGTGGGTCAGAAAACTTGGCTTTAGTTATTCTCACTAAGGTCATTCCCGTAGGGTGAGTACTTTTTTCGACTACGACAAGCCTTCTAAAGGTGCTATCAAAATATAAAAGAGTGAGTCTGGCATTCTAGTCACCCTGTGAAGGGGAGAGCATAGGCCTATCACTTTACAAGCACAGTAGATAGGGTGTCCATTAACCTCTTAATTAAACTAGGTTCCTAATTTAATCAAAAGAAAGTACTAAACCAACTCTAGCCCCTGCAAACACCATTAGTAGTATGATATAATTGTCTTTGATGGCATTTAAAAGTACTTGCAAAACAAAAAGTATTGATCAGTTCTCAAAATTTTAAGTTTCGCAAAGAAAACTAGATGCACTAAAACAAGAATCATATGCACTAAAAGATCACATAGATGTGCTCAAAGAACTACTTTATGCACTAGAGAAACTATTGTATGCACTAAAAGACCCCCTAGATGCACTGAACTATGAGCAAGATGCACTAAAAGATGCTTCGTATGCACTGTAACAAGAACTAGATACGCTAAAAGATGTTTCGTATGTGCCGAAAGAAATCACGGGTCATTACATAGGAGTTCATGTTTAGATCTATAGACACACTTTCCAGAAAAAGGTCAATAAAAATGGGGCTAGACCCCATGGTGGGCACCATTTTTATGTGTGAGGTAAAATGTGTAAATGAATAACAAAATCACACAAGCAATGAGACATTATATTAGAGAAATTGCATTACAAAACTAATCAAATTGACACAAACCAAATTCCATAAAGCCATCCCATTGTTTCCTATCTTCAAGGATTCCTTAAATCATAATGGCTTTCAAAATGTGTATGAACTTATGACCTTTTAGAATGAGAACCTGAAGAATGTTATGCTGGAAAATACAACAAATCTATTCCTTCATGTTTGATAAACTATATGATTTACTGAGTGATGCTATGATAATGATGTTGTGATAAAGATATGATGCTAAATGTTGTATGAAGCTACTATGATAATGGAAATGCAAATAATAACTAAGCAATGATTCTAAACTAAATGATTCTAAAATGCTAATTGCTAAATGCTCCATGCTAAACACTAAATGATCTCATGAAAATTCTGCAGAGTAAGTTTTCTCAAAGTTGGGATATCAAATGCTCGAGAATGAGGCTGCATTTATAGGATTTCCAAGGCATATTGTGATGTGACAACAACCAATAGTTGAGATTTTAGCTAAGGAGATTGAGGGTGGAGGATGAGGAAGTTATAGGGAATCATGGAGAGTGTTCCCCTTAATAGAACACTTTTCCAAGTGTAAGAGAGAATAAATGGAGGAAGAGAGTCAAGTGTCCAAGGTTGTCTCAAAATTTGTTGAGGATAATTCCAATTTAGATATTAAGGATATTTAGATTCATGAGACACTTGATGAGGTGGCAAGAGGAAAAGTTGTAAACATGTGACTAAATTTAAATTTGGAATTATTCAAATTTAGTAAGAAGATATTAATTAAATAAAACAAACTATTTGAATTTATTTATTTAATTAAGATTAGAGGAATATGATTTAAGATAGAAGAATTAGAAAGTGTGAACTATATAAATAAATCTAGAATTTATTTATAAGGAGACGACATAAAAGCTTTATTAATTAAATACCTTGTATTTAATTAATTGATTATCCTGACCTATTTTAGGTGTATACAATTTCCATGTCAGAAAGAGACCAATGAGTTGTGGATACATTTGAGGACTCCAAGTGTGTGCTAGTTGATTGACCAATGGCAACAATTGGTTATAAACCTGATTGACTATGGTGAACAACTAGTTCAAAAGTTGAATCGTGTGTTGTGTGGGGTGAACATTAAGAAATGAAATCTTGATGGTTGTGGATTGTTGTATCTTCCTCAAAAAATTGTGAAGAAGTGAACTTCACTCCATGAGTCACTCTAATTGTGCACCATCTAGTTTATATCTTTCACTTCTTACCTCGTGCCATGATTCTCAATGAACCTACATGTGAAAAAAAAATAGAAATATTGGTACTATTGTGGATGAATATGCATAAATATGTAGGACAATAACAAACACAAAAGCATATATGATCAGAAAAGCGTATGACCAAAATGTAACATGTACCCTCTATACACAATATATATGGACATATTAACAAAACTTGGATAGACGAGCATATATATATATATATATATATATAAATGAATATGTATGTTGCTCTATTGAATTAAGAGGCTTTGTTATTAAATGGAGACAAAGGTTTTTAAAATTCAACCATAGGATTATATAGCATGTTTGAGTATATAACCATACAAATTCAATGAGGTCATAATAGTGAAACAATAGATGGTTTGCATAATGATGCAAGAAAGATACCTAAGGATTAGGGTAAAATATATTTACAAGTACCATTGTGCATAAAATGAAAAGAAATATGATAGGTTGATGTTACCTAAAACCATGGACAATATCTGGTAGGCATATTGCATGATGGAAAGAGCAGCCAACTAAGAGTGATGAATGATGAGAAATGATGAAATTGGCCAAAAAGTGTGTAAAATTATCCCCTAATCAGTTAGTTTCATGAATTGAAATTAGACGTTTTGGAATAAAACCAAAAAATTTAAGGGTTGCAAATTATAGATGATTTGTTCATTATATGTTTGAATATATGTATGAAGCTATCTTATTTGGTAAGACAAATGTCACAAATATAAGTTACAAAGTTTTTCATATATATATGTATGGTGTTGCATTCTATGTGCAGTGGAAACTAGGCAAATAATAACAAAGTATATAGAAAATGTATGCTACCATGTTCACTTGGAAAGTGAAAAGAGTGTAATTTAAACACATCTTAGACAAATATAAAAAATGAATATGTATGTTGTTGTGTTTAGTTGAAATCAAAACTTCAAAGGTACATACACAATTTCATGACTATATATTTATCTATGTGTGTGTGTATACATACACATACACAAACACATAATCTAACATGATGAAAGCGTATGTTGTTGTGTTCACTTCCAAAGTTGAATATGAATAATATAAACAAAGATGCAAATAGTATAAAAAATAAAATTTTAAGCTTATGGTGTTCAGTTGGCAATCGAATGTAGACAAATGTATATGATGTTTAATGAACATAAACAAGGGTTTTTAAATGAAGCATGCAAGAAAATATAAGCTTGAATATAGAACATTTATTAAAATTGGAAAACCATGAAGAAAACATGGCCACATACAAATAAAAAAAAAACATCAACACTGTAGTGCCTTTCATACTATTTTCTTGATAGATTGACAGTTGATTTATTTTATGATGACACATTATGATACACTATATGATGTTTGACTCATTGTTGTGATGATTCCTTTGATGACACTTCTATTACTTGAGGTTTTATGCACATGTTATGATTAGTATATAGTTTTATCTGATTACGAGGACTAACCCTATCATGAGCACTAGGTGATTATCTTATCATGGTTATTTTGTTATTATCATGTGATTGATCTTATTCGGATTACTATGTAGCTGATTGTTATATGAGTTGATTTGATTACTAGAATTTTTTTTACTTGTGTGATTGAGTGAAAGGGATAGTGTCACATAAATCACTTATGAGTACCCTATGATGTTGTGATTCCCTGTCATAGTGTGACTGTTATATGTATATGTATTGCACAAGTGTTTTGTGTGATGTAGGTTGCAAGTACCAGCATTGAATCCATCTAAATTGGTAGGTCTAAGTGTTCCTTGAACCCAGTGGATCAGTTGATCAAAGATAACACTTGATTCTCTACCCTAGTCATCATCCTCGAAGAGGATGTGTATCCGATTGATACCTTGTTAGTTTTGTTAGTGGTCAGTTAGTGTTGCTTGAGGTTTTGCATTTTGACCCTGGATAGTAGTTAGGTAATTATTTGACATTTGGTTTTTATTTAATTTAAAATTGTCTATTGCAATGTTGGGTTTCTTATACATTAAAATAATTTGCTAAGAAAAAGGTATACTTTGATAAATACATACACACACACATATTTATAATCTTAGTTAATAATAAAATAAATTTACAATTTAATGTTAAAATTAATAAATAATAATAAGGTAAATAAATAAAATGTTATAAGGTTGGAATTATATAATTACTTATAGTGTGTAAACAAATAAATGGTAAATGGTTTTACCGTTTGTTTGGAAATTGGGTATCTACTATATTATTTTGTAAATATTTCATATTTAGGTCCAAACTGAGATTTTTAATAAAATGCTTTTAACTATTGAAAAAAAATAAAAAAATTAGCTAGTTAGTTGGGATAGTTTGGTTTTTCCCATGCAACGGACATCTTTCTTCTCCTGTAAATGTTTTGGTTTTGGGAAAAGGGTTATTGAGGGAGAAGGATAACAGAAGAATAAAGATTATTTTGGGGAAAATGGAAGGAATGAAACGCGATCTTGAAGTTTTGTTGATTATGATGGATGGGGGTTGTCTTCAGAAATTAGGTATCAGATCTGAACGACATTGTAAGCTTATACTCAGAGGTAAAGGAAGAATTGAGAAAGTGGCAAAAGGGCCTAGTTTCAGAATAAATCCCTCGATGATCTACATCTCTTCATCATGTAGTAGGAGCACGACACAAGGGTACCAGGCGATGTCACGCATGCATTCTGGTGTGTGAGGTTTAAGAAGTTGTGTAACTGAGGGAGGTTATAGGAGAGGGGAGGAGAACCCAGAAGGGCTATGATAATTATTGAAGAAGGAATTAGCAGGTATGCTTCTGGTCATTCTTTTCCAGTGGCAGAGATAGCTATACCTTTAGTTTATATCATTGTTATTTACTCTATATTCATAAATTCTTAGCTATCTCTGTAGTACTTTTAAGAGAATTTTGTTGGGTTACCTGGAGCATTCTTATACCTTCTGCAAATTGATAAGATCGGGCTTATGTTGCTTTCTTTTGCAAGTTTATTTGTTTCACCACGCTCTCGATTTCCTTCATTCTGTCCATCGGTCCTTTGATCTGTAAGCAACAAATGATATCTTTAGGGAAGTGTATGTTGTTATAACTAAGTAGAATTTCATGTAGATTCCTAATAATAAAAAAAGATCATGTTCTCTCATTCTTCTTAGTCAATAATCTCTGCCATGCAATAATTCTTCATAATGCATTTTCTGCACCTTTAACTGAATCCTCATCCAAGGGCATATTTAAGGTTTAATCGATGTTGCAAAGTTGTTCAATATATTTTCCATCTTAGCTTTGACCATTGTCAGTACAATAATAGATACTATTGATATGCTTTACTCATCTGTTGTCTTGTTCCATTCCTTAATTTTCATGCGAACCGTGCCTTCTAGTTTGGTAGTCCCAATTGCCATTTCCTTTGTTAAATAGGTATTAATTTAATGTTGTATGTTATTGGTGGAATCCTTGCTTGGTGCTTATCCCGGTAACGGTCTCATATTACCTGTTTCTCTGTGTATGTAGCAAACCTGAGTTTTGTAGATGGTTCGATGAGTAGCTCTCATCCAGTTACTCATTTCTTCATGAACCTTCTTTTACGTGGGCCACATCAAATCTTGTAGATGTATATATAGGAAATTCTGGGTAATTGCGGGTACCTCTATGGTTATTCGCAGTATAATATTCAATAGTTGAAGCTTAGATCTTCATTATAGGCACATGTCTAGAGATTTCCAATATACCACTCTGGTTGTGTCGTGAATAGTATGAATTAAATAATCAAAAGAGCAGATTTTGTGTTCGTTTCCTAACCGTTTCCTTATGATTGGAATTTGCCAGTTAGATTCGTTTGATTTTTCTTATTGTCCCTTTTGTATCTGTTGAAAACAGGGAAGAGATCTAGTTTCCAAATTCGAATCAAAAGTCAAGTATATTCATCAATTTTTTGTTTGGGCCGCTTCAAAGTTAAGCGCTTGTCAATGTTAATCGGGTGTCTGGATTGCTTATGCTCCTACCTATTTCTGTAAAGCTTTGTATTGCCCGCTTGGAAACTGTCTTCTAAACTTTTGTTCTGTCTTTCCATCATCCTTGAATCATGTCTCAAAATCGCATAGTTCTCAGCGAATCATTTACATTTTCTTTTGTTGCGCTATGATGGCGGTGCTTATTGGAGTTCTACTGGCTTACACTGTTGATGCTACGCTTAACCCCTCTATGATGTCTTCTTCCATATAACTATTTGTACTCAATCAAATCAGATCTTTCCTTTTCATGCTATATTTAGTCAGTTCCATATTATGTGGTTTCCTATTCTTGCCTCAAGCAACCAATCTGAATTTAATCACTCAAACTAAATTCTTTACTTCACTATAAAGCAGTAGCCCTTTTAATTAATTGCTGTTGCAGCTTAATATCCATATTATAAGCATTGTATCTCATCCTTAATAGCCGCACAATGTTGTTTCTTGCATGGATATCAGTTCGTTTAGTAGTTATGCTTAAGCATCTATATATTAACACATTCATGTATATGATGTTGACAATTCAAAATTGGGTAAAGAGTACTATTTTACTAATCACTCAATTTAATCTATTATTGTGAATGCTTTTATGTACATTAGTAAAATGTCTTATTATTTTGGGTCCCATGAGTATAATTTACTTTTTGTCAACACTAATATTCTGCTTCCATGTTTGAATTGGTTACCGTTTTGAATCGAAATATTTACAACCTGTATTGATTTTAAGTCTGATTATTTTTTAGTTGTGTATCTTGTAGGAATCATTTAGGTGATGCATTTTACAAAATAGACTTTCATTGTATATGAGGATAAAATAAAATAAAAATTTTACGAGGAATCATAACATGGTTTTCTTTTAGATAAGTTATGAGAAAAAGCCTTTGATATTTCCATTCATGATAAAGTTAAATTGACAATAGGTAAAAATTATAGTGACATTAAGGAAAATTAATTTTAAGAAAATATTTAATTATTTATATTGTGAATCATTCCATAGATTGTCGTAGCGGTATAGATTTAATCCTTTTAATATTTTAATCATCTCCTTGGAGAATTCACTAAACTGAAATTCCATAAATATTCTATTTTATTATTTACTCCCTTAGTTTCGATTGATTCTATTACATTTAAATAGTTAAGTTTAGGTCCAAGTGTCTTAGAGAAGATTTGGATAAAAGTGAGTTTAGTGTGAGATTAATTGACATAAATTTTGCATAACATAAAAGTCTAAGGAATGTTAAAATTAGTGAGGGTAAAATATTAGGGATTGGTTATCTAATTTAAAAGATTCTAATTAAATGTTAAATGATCTAGATTACTCTATGTTAATTAATTAGTAAGTAAATGATGATTATTTTATGATAATCTAATAGTTAATTGATGGAATTGCTATTTGAATTCATTGATTAGGATATTGTCATTATAGTATTATATTAAGTTGCAATTAGGGTTTCTTGTTAACTAGTTGATAGAATGGTTATCTTGTTAACAATATAATTATTATTTGTAGTAAATAATCTTTTAATTGAACTAAGTGTATAAGTAAAATTAGTCATAGGAAATAATGTCTTATTTAAGGGAATATCTTAATGGTTATAATGCTATGATTAACTATTTGTATTAAACAATGTGTCTTGGTTATTGGATTAAGTATTCATGTTATTTCTTAAGATGGATGTCATCTAGGTGAAGTATGTTTAGCATGTTCGTTTCTAGAGGCATAGGAGGGGGTATATTTGTATGTATGGTCCTTATGATTGTTTAAACTTGGAAGTGGATTGGCTTTGTTGTTGGTCATGTGTATTGTGTGAAATGTAAATCTTAAGGGTGTTGGCCTCCTATCTATGTATGGATTCATGAGATTCAGTAATGGTATCCTTTTGAAAGGTATGGATAGGTGTATTGAGTGAAACATAAACCCTAAGTGTTGTACTACCTATTCATGATCGTTGGATTGTGGCTATGGGTTGGGACATGGGTTCATGTTGACCTAACCATTGTTTATGTGATTGTGATAAGTTTGCAAGATGTACAATGCCTTGATCTATGTAGGGTTTACTAGTTGCAATTAGGGGGAGTGGCTCTCAATGGGGGTTGGAACCCAAAATGATGTCCAGGACAATCCATTGGAAGGTTTCTTAATCCAGTGATAACCTTAATAATGAATTAGGGGGATGGGTAGAATTCACATTAAACAAGATAATTATATGCATCACTCATGGATCAAGTGATTGTTTAGGCTTGAGATGAGATGGGAAGGCCTAGAATGAAAAGATCAACTGCCTTCTCCTCATGAAAGGTGAGTTTTTTCTACATGAGTTTGTATGGGGGCCGAGGATCAAGAGAGGCTATTAGGATAACCTAGGATGGGGGTTTGGGCCTAGGAAGATGTACTAGGACAACCCATATCAAGCTATGTGATGACACTCCTCCCTATTGTAGTCTAGAATTCCCTAGTTGTATTTCCTCTTTGATGTGTGAGTTCCTTTGGAAGTGTTGTAAGTATTGTAAGTATTGGAAGTGATGTTGGTGTTGTGAGTAGTGTTGTTATGGTGTCATGCATAGCCCTTGTTTATGTTAGACAGTTGCTTTCCTAATTTTATTGGATGTGGGACCTTGTGTTATCTCCTAGCACGGGGGTGGACTTCAAGGATCCACATGGTCAAGAAGTTGGTGTTTTTTCTTCCATTGGGTATTCTTGTTACATGTTCGTGTGTGTAGAGATTTTTCATTGTGCCATGGACTCCAATTCCTAATCCTATTGTGAAGGCATCCTATCATGTATTTGTATATGGGATTGTAATTCCAGTGTATCACTTGAAGTAATTTGATGTAATCTTCCCACATATACTAGGGGAAGAATTGTTGTAATTATTAAAATTGATGTAACAATTATTGATGATTCCTTCTTGTAAAGAGTATTGTAAAGCAATGCAACATTCACATGATAGCTAAAAATGATCTTTAATGTTCATTATCAGTTGACATGTTATAGAAGTAAGTAATGCAGAATCATTTAATGTGGTGTTTTAAAATAAACCTTGCATGTTAGATATTCATGTTATCTCTTTATCATTGATGAAGTGTTTCTAGTAATCTTGTTTTGTGAGTAGCATAATTAAGGAACCTTAGAGGACCTAGGAATAGTTTATCATGTTATGTTATGCATTCTATAGTTAATTGTTTAAAAAATAAAATTGTTCCATTAATTTAGCCTAGATTAGTGTTGTCCTCTAAAGTTCCTTAGTGGGGTCATTACACCTGGTATTAGAGCTCAATTTTCTAACACTGGGCACTCTAGTTTCACATAAACTCGCTACGTTGTCCTAGTTGCTTAATGCTTGTGATTATGTTCTCCCCTTTTTTCCATCCTCCCCTAGCAATCTTATCCTTGTGGGTTTGAGGAAGGACTTGTGGTGTAGTATGCGATGCACCGAATCCTCTTCCCATTTGTCCAATGGTGCAAAAGACTAGT
>VDFB02000008.1:365871242-365917328 GCA_007258455.2 Sequoia sempervirens
ACAACTTCAAAAAATCCTCCATGCCCTCAAAAAGTGTCCACCAAGGGCAAACCCAGTCAGCAAAATCTAAAAAGCATGAAAAACAAATAAAGAAACAAAGCTGATATATCCACATCAACACTTGTGCCACCTTTTTCATGTTGAGGAGTGAATGTAATAACTTTGCAATATTTTAACAAAAGCCTAATTTTTATTATTTTCAGGCTATGCATTCTTTCCCTCCTATTTGTTATTGACCAGATTTATGATCATCCCCACATAAGCTTACTTAGTATACTTCTCTAACCAATTGATGTACTCCTCCTCAGTAGGCCACCTAACATCAAATAAACTATGTAGCTTTGCACTATGTTGGATATATCTTGCATCAATTAAAACTTGGGCCTTCTTGACAAAAGTATCAATTTTTGAACATTTCAATCTCCACGAGCATGTCAATATTGGAATTCAGCAAGATGTAATTAGTCACAGTTAGTGCCATCATAGTTGATTTGAGCATTTCTCCCTAATTACTCCTTGATGTATCAAACTACTATAACTCACCTTTTTGATTCAATATCGAAGGCATACCACATTCCTCCATCTCTCTGAATACTTTAAACTTGTTCTGGAGTTGAGTCCCTAGTTTTCCATGAAAATTTGTCTCATTTACCCAGTCCATAGCTTGTAATATTTTAGGGATATTTGTAGGTACCTCAAGATCCTCCTGAATTTTAGGAATCATTTCTCTTAAAGTACCTACCCTAGTACTCCATTTTCTCCATTCATTTTTGAATGCTTCCTAGACTTGCAAATATTTTATATTTTCTTCATGAATATTCTTATAGGAAACCTACACACATCATTGGATTTGTTGACCAACTTGGTCACCCTATGTTTCAATACATCCTCAAAAATGTCATTTGCCACCTTAATAGTTTCAATTTTAGCCTTCTTCGAATTTTCCTTTTCTATATTTAATTGATTGCTCAAATAATTAATTCTCAAGGCCAAGGTCTCCATGTTCTATCTAGAAAAATCTAAAGAATAATAATATGGAAAAGATAGTATCCTCATTGACTGGCTGGCCTGAACAGTGGCCCTCATCTTGTTACATCATCTAAGGACTTATTATAATCCTTCACCAAAGAATCATATAGTTTCTTCTGACAAATTTGTGTTGTGTCCACACTGAGCATTGTTGCATGAGTAGTTAACTTATTTTCATGGATAGGTGTTATATCTGTGTCTCTCTTTACCACCAAGGAACCCATAACCTCTTCAATAGGCCTAGTGACCTCATGCTTTCCACTATTAGGTGCCGTAGAGAAAATTACAAGAGTATGCAACTTCAGACTATACCCATATCCAAACACCTTATCCTTAAACTGCTCCTTAGATATTGAATTCTAAGGGTCTCTTCTTACTACATCATATGTAATAGCTGAAGTAATAGTGCATCCTGGTAACAACATGATTCCACTATCTTTGACAATTTTCCTAGCTTCAGTAGGAGTGATGGCTGCAATTTCAACCATGATCTTTCCTAACTCTGCCTTATCTACCTCTTCATGCTGAGAAGGTTCAAAACTAGCCCTTTCTTGATCAAGCCTTTCTTTTATCTCTTTTCTCCTCTATTGAACCATAAATTCCTTGAATTCATTAGACTATAAAAACTTATCATCTACAAGGAACTCATTACAGCCATTAATCCAAGGATCATCATCATTCTTTTCATCATATTTGCATTAAACAAATCTATCTGGGGGAACCTCTAAATCAAGAGTTTCTTCAATATGAGGGGGAGGAAATTTCTTCTCCACCTCCTCATCATTAGGAACATGTTCTTCCATTTGTTCCTCCCTAACTTCTTGTACATCCGTAGGATACTCTGGAACATCCATAGCCCGAGGATGTTGTTCTAGGAGAACTTGTGCTCTCTCAATAGTCTCTTTCACCTTTACCTTGAAATCACCATTTTGATAATTCCTTAGCTTTGTAAAATCTCTTTCAAAAGGATCTCCAATTACATCATAGGGGCTCTCATAGAAATCATTCCTCGTTATTATGCTCTCTTCAATGTCCATTATGGATGTCCATTGTTTCTTTCTATATCTATCGGCCTCATCACTTATCAACTTTCTCAATATATAATTTGCATACAAGAATTGGTGATATATTCCTGATAAAATTTACTCCCTTCTCTTTGTTGCACAAATCCTTCAGGGTCAAAACTCCTAACTGAGCATTAAAAGGTAACCTAAGGTTATTCACCATGATTCCAAATTTCTCATATGATTATGGGGCAGTAACCTTAAAGTAAGCAAAAGAACATTGAGGACTCACCATAGTTCCTTTCCTAAGCTTTCGAAACATTTCATAATCCGTTAAATCAACTTTCCACATTAACTCCATAAATTATAATCTTTCAGATACATACATGGGTGAATAGTGTGGTGCTATCTTAGATCCATAAGCCCTGATCAAAGTATACTCTAAGTGTAGAAACCAATGTGCCCAATTATGCTTTGCAAGTTATCCCACTATATCCTTTGGGTGCATGATATTTTTGATTGTTGGAGAGAGCCTTTGAGTAGGTACTACACCTAAAATTTCCAAGATACCAAACCTTGTGACATTAGAAAACATGAAATAGTTGGAAGTAGGACAATACTGATCCCAAATATGTGTCCACATTTGGACTAGTAAGAAATTGTTCTCATTGTCCCTCAATCTTAATTTCAGCTTTCTTTTCCAGCTCTAATCTCCCTCATATAGAAGCATATACATTAACAGAGAATAATGTGGGAAATGCAGAGGGAGAACTTCTTTAGATTAATGAAATCCTAATGAATTTACTCAATAACATAAGCAACATAATCAAAACCAGTGTTTCGATTATGATCCTGTATATCCGCTGGCATCACCAACAAGTCATGAGATATCCTTACCTCAAAATTTTGAGCTAAAAGTTGATTTAGGAAATAATATTCATTCTTGAAGTAATCCAAAAATTCTTCACATTCAAAGTGCTCAACATCTTTAGGGAGAAATATTTCCTTGCTCTTTCTATGTCAAACAAGTAGTCTATCCCTATATGCAAATATATTATGTTCATATTCAACATATATTTTTACACGCTTAATTTTCACAGTATAATTAAGATTCAACCCAAATATCTCCACAACTTTATCCCTTGTCACCTCAAGGATTATATTTTCATTTTCATTCCTGATTGTTCTGTTAGTGGGATCATAGTGCCTAGCCAACTCCATCATCACATCCACTTCCACAAACAAATTCGGTATCAATAGCTTCCTGAGGTTGATCCCCCATAAGAAACTTCTTAGAATGTTTCCTATTAAAAGCATACATGAATAATTGTCATTCACTATGAGGCTGGGCTAATTCTCTAATTTCACCATCATTTTCAATTAGTCTAGTTGTCATGGCAACCTGACCCGAAGGTATCTTTCCAATTCGTGACCCTCCTTCCTTTACTTCTCTAGAGTCCCCTTCCATGAACCTCTCTTATTATTTCTTTTCACTTCTAAACCTAGTAGACACAACAAGGGGTATTTGGCATAGGGTTAGATGCTGCAAGTGGTTTTAGCTTAATCGTAAATGAAACATCCTAGATTTTAAGCCTCTTAACCCTTTTTTGCTTTGGTTTTCTCTTAGGTCTAATGTTAGATTCATTGGGTTCTAGGTCACTCATATTTGGAAAGTGGTAGGACAATGGTTTACAGTTGTTTCAATTGGAAAGACCTACCCAGGTATGAAAACTCAAGATACAACTTTGAGAAGAAAGTATTCCCAAGATTTACATAATACTCATCACCCCAATTGAAGATACTCAAATGAATAAATCATAATCAATTTACTTCCGAAATCCCCCACTAGCCTTTTATAATAGCATAAATTGGTATTTTGGACAGGAAGAGGTACAACAATTTGCTTACCCAGGTGAGTGACTGATACAATTGATACTGTAATTTCTTGTTGGATCTTTCCACACTACTTCTTTAGCTTCTGGATTTCTTCTCTACTCCTAAACAGTTCCAAATGTGTGAAAAATATAGCTATCTACCTCCTTTATGGTCAGGGAATGGATGTATCACCATTAATGTTTAATACAAGTCTCGTGTGAGTGAACTGGCATATAGTCATTGATATTCAAAACCTGGTCATTGATTACTTTATTTTAAAACTACATCAATGGTTCATGTTTTAGCTCGCTACTTTCTTTCTTCCTTTAAATGGTATCCTCAAGATGCTACCACATTTTCCTCTATTTTGTAGCCATCACTCATCGCTGATACATTTCACCTTTCCCAAGTCTTATCAACTATGCTAGCATCTGTGCGATGAGTATCAACCCTTGAATTCACGGTCCATCCTTGATCATGTTCATAACCCATCGTGTATCGCTTATCCATGCTTCAAACTCCATATCACATTAGCGAAGAGAGATATTGTGACAAAAAAATATTAAGACATGTGCACCTGCATGGAAATGAAAAGCACAAAAGGCATTGCTCACAAGAGCAATTCAAACTAGCAAAAGAAAGTTTAAAAAAATGACTCCATCACTTTTCACTTTGTTGGAACTCAAATCTTAGAAAGAATCTGTGATGGGTGATAAGAAGCAGCATGGTTCATCGCACATTGCTAATTCCCATCATAAAATATTCAAGCAATTAGCAATGAGAAGGAAACAAATGCTAACACATAGAACACTTGCATCACATATCACCAATACAAAACTTAACATTCAAAACCCATCTGCGATATGCAAAACAAAAAGAGAATACCACCCATCACTCATCACCAATTTATAAAATAAAATCATACATCCATCCATGATGGGCGATGAGAACAAAATGCCAAAGGTCATTGCTAAAGGATAATTCCACACTCAAAATTCAAGAGTAATTAGGGATAGCCGAAACTTTCAATGATGCAAAGAGAAACCCAAACATCACTCATCGCCTATACAAATCAAACTTTCTCAAAACCATTTTTGATGCGTGAAACCAAAGAAACACATCTTATCACTCATCACTAATTAAAATTTACTTTTCAAAAGCCATCTACGATGAGTGATAAAGGGAAGCAGTAGACAAGACTTAAGTGAAGACAATTCATCACGTGCCCACAAATTATTTTAAGAAGAGGTTCACCTAGGACATAAGATAAAAAGGCCTCAAAGGAATTAAAACATATTATTCCAAAGGATGTAAAGGCCAAAGAAGGTCAATTTATGAACGTTATAAAATATAAGAACATCAAACCTAGGCATGAAAGACTGGTTACTCCACGAGTCCTAATGACACCAAATGTTTTAACATGATAAAAAATGGGTAGCAAAAGGTCAACCATGAATTAGAACCATAGAAAAAAGAGATTTTGAGGGTTATTTAGGAAGGATTTTAAGTAACAAAAAACCCTACAATAGTGATGGTAAACAAAACCCCAAACCCCTAGGGTAGAACTTAGCAAGATTTTGCAGGATGATATAAATGAAACCAAAATAAATATTCAAGGGTTCCATTAGAACCCAGTACCTATTCTAGTTGTGAATACATCCTATCATGTATTTGTATATTGGCTTGTATTTCTTTCTGTATCTCTTAATGTAATATGATGTAATCTTCCCACATGTACTAGGCGAAGCATTGATGTAACTATTATAATTAGGTTACAATTATTGGTGATCTCTTCTTGTAAAGAGTATTATAAAGTACTATATTATTCATATGTTAGCTAGTTAGAAAATGATTTTTATGTTTAATAACTGTCATGTTATAATGGAAATGAGTAATATAGGGTCATCTAATTTGGTACTTTAAAATGAACCTTACATGCTAGATCGATCATGTTATCTTCTATCATTGATGAAATGTTTCTAGTTATCTTGATTGTTGATTTTTGTGTACAATAGATGAGGAACCTTAGAGGACCTAGGATTTATTTATCATGTTATGTTATGCATTCTATAGTTTTTTTTTTATTTAAAATTGTTCCATTAATTTAACCTAGTTTAGTGTTGTCCTTTGGGGTTCCTTGGCGGGGGTGTTACATGAACCTTCCTTTTTGTGTTGGTAACTCCATTTAGCCATTCCCTCAAACTACTAGGAAAGATTAGCCTCTTGATTGTTGTAACCCTAATTGGCATATGATTGTCTTAAAAAAATTTAACTATAATTTATGTGTGAGGTAAAATGTGTAAATGAATAACAAAATCACACAAGCAATGAGACAATATATTAGAGAAATTGCATTACAAAACTAATCAAATTGAAATAAAGAAAATTCCCTAAAGCCATCCCATTTTTTCCTATCTTCAAGGATTCCTTAAATCATAATGGATCTTAGATTGTGTATGCACTTATGACCTTTTAAAATGACAACCTAAAGAATGAAATGCTGAAAAATGCAAGAAATCTATTCCTACATGTTTGATAAACTATATGATTTCTTGAGTGATGCTATGATAATGATGTTGTGATAAAGCTATGATGCTAAATGTTGTGATGCAAATGATGTATGAAGCTACTATGATAATGGAAATGCAACTAATAACTAAGACATGATTCTAAACTAAGTGATTCTAAAATGGTAATTGCTAAATGCTCCAATGCTAAACACTAAATGCTCTCATGAAAATTTTGTAGAGTAAGTTTGCTCAAAGTTGGGATATCAAATGCCAGAGAATGAGGCTGCATTTGTAGGATTTCCAAGGCATATTGTGATGTGGCAGCAACCAATAGTCAGGATTTTAGCTGGAGAGATCGAGAGTGGAGGATGAAGAAGTTAGAGGGAATCATGGAGAGTGTTCAAGTTAATAGAACACTTTGCCAAGTGTAAAAGAGAATAAATGGAGGAATAGAGCCAAGTGTCCAAGGTTGTTTCAAAATTTGTTGAGGATAATTCCAATTTAAATATTAAGGATATTTAAATTCATGAGACACTTGATGAGGTGGCAAGAGGAAAAATTGTAGACATGTGACTGGAATTATTCAAATTTAGTAAGAAGATATTAATTAAATAAAACAAACTATTTGAATTTTTTATTTAATTAAGATTAGAGGAATATGATTTAAGATAGAAAGAATTAGAAAGTGTGAACTATATAAATAAATTTAGAAATTATTTATAAGTAGATGAAATAAAGGTTTATTAATTAAATACCTTGTATTTAATTAATTGATTATTCTGACCGATTTTAGGTTATATTTCGAAGTGATGTGTTTACACATTATTCAAAGAAAAATTTGTTGGTGATGTTAAAAACGATACTAGACGTTGATTTTCCAAGTGATGATGGATATATGCCCTCAAGAGAAAATGATGAATTTAAATTTTGAGGATTTTTGAATTTTTGATGATTTTATGATTTTATGATGATTTTCAAATTTTATGATGCTGAGTCGATTTATCTCCCAAAAAATGATTTTGAACCTGCCACATGGATTAAATGATTAATTGATTTCCCTTTAAAAAATAAAATAAATCAATCCCATTAAATTCCAACTTAATTACCCTTTAAAAGGTTAAAAGATGTGATTTGAAGTTCATTTGTGCATTTGCATTTTGAAAAATTGGAGTGACTGAGCAACTTTTGAACAAGATGGTGATTCTGATCCAGACCCACCGATCTCGAGTGCATGCAATGCCACAACCACTCGACCGTGTATGGACCTCTAGTACCTACCCTGAAAAACCCCCTTGTAAAATTTGAATCTCATTTTTCACGTTTGAAATTATGTTTTTCACATTTTAGCGCATTGGAACCCTAATGTAGCACATTGAATGCCTGTTCTAACACACACGATAGATTAGCACATAGGGTCATATTTTTATCGCATTTGGTAAAGATTTTAGTGCATAGGGCAAAGTAGTGCATAGATGATATTATGTAGCTTATAGAGTCAATACTTTAGTGCATTCAGTAAAGTAGCGCATGTAAGTCAAAATTTAGCGCATCTATTGACTTTTCTAGCGCATAGGTTAGTTTTGCACATTGATGTAGGAAAATGGCACATTGATGGAATTTGATGGCCCATCCATAGATTTAGAGCATTGAGGCACTATTTTGGTGCATCTATGGAATTTTCTAGCGCATCAATTTTTTTAGTGCATAGAAAGACTATTTTAGCGCATCTAGGCTAGATTGATGAAATTTGGATTAGACTCCCTCATTTTTTATGATTGTTTATTGCGTTAGTTGTTGATTTGATGTTGTTTGATGATATTGATAGATTAGATGATGATTTATCTCATGATAGGTGAGAATCAATGATAGGGTGATGATGATTGACCTCATGATAGGTGAGGACCAATGATAGGATAATGATGATTGACCTCATGATAGGTGAGGATCAATGATATATGCTCATGAGATGTAATCAAAATCTCATCAGAGCTGATTAAATTGATAGGCTGATTGATGTTGATTGATAATATTGTTGATTTGTGATATGTTATGATGATAGGAGCCATTGAGGACCCTTCAGTCTCAGGAGTGATTCCTGAGGACCTAGGATTTGATTCCACATCTGGTGTAGGTTGAGCTAGTTGTGATTGGATGATGTAGATTGAATTCTTTGATAGATATGCCCCAACATAGGATTAACAGGGGACTTCTAACTGCTTTGGCAGAGAGGTGGCACAATGACCACAACACCTTCCACTTAGCCACTGGTGAGATGATAGTGACACCAGACGATATTTACCATATTTTGAGGATTCATGTCGTTGGCGAGTTGGTTGTGTATGATTCCACTGAGCTGGGAGGTATAGATGCATTGTAGAGTCTTGAAGGATGATCAGATTTGTGGCTATGAGATTCCATGGCGAGAGATGGTTGATGCATACATGACATTTCCATGTGTTCTTGCTAGATTTATTGGAGGATTTCTATTTCCTAACTGCAGGTCAAAGGGACTCTTAGTCGGTTGGGGTCGGATTTTGCAGAGCATGATCACAAAGGGGACTAGATATGCTTGGGGATCCTGCATGCTTGCACATTTGTATCATGAACTACATTAGGTTTTTTACCTTAGAGCATTCGGTCAATCAATTAGAGTTACATTGCTATAAATATGGGTGTGGGAGCATATAGTTGTCACTCATCCTGTTGTAGATAGATAGTGTCCAACCAGTCATCCATATGTTCATAGATACACAGGTCCAATTGTCTAGCATAAGCTAGGAAAACTAGAGTACTAGAGGAGGGTATTGGATGATTTCAATACAATTACATGGAGGCCATATCTTGATTGTGAGCAGTGGTCGGAGGATGACATCGAGATGCCCTATGTGTGCACGACTAGATACCTGATTAGGACTCAGTTTGTGATAGAGAGATTCCTACTTAGGAGAGTGCTATGATAGTACAAGCGGGTACATGGTATGCCCCAGGGAGTTTCTCTTTATGCATGTAGATGATAGGAAATTCTAAAGTGGGGACCCTACCTATCATATGATGCAATAGTTGAGGAGTACCAGGGATTACATGTAGTTATTTGGGAGTACCATCTAGAGATTACAGAAGCTACAGTATCACATGAGTATGCGCATTAATTCATCTCACTTTTGTTCCCTAGGATATCCAGTCCGAACGATCCAATACCTTTACTAGATGATGATTAGGCACTGAGATGGAGGAGGGGTGGAGGAGGTGATGAGGAGGGAGAGAGTAGTGATGATGTAGATGGAGATGATGGAGGTGGTGGTGGAGACATTGATGGTGGTAGGGATGGTGATGGAGGAGATGGAGGTGATGGTGGAGGTGAACTAGTGTTGGATGTGTGGGACTTCAGAGTACCCCAGAGGAGGAGATCCTTGGTGGTTGTAGCACAACAACATGTTTAGATTCAGTTACCTTCTCAGCACCAACATGCTCAAATAGCTACTTTACAGGCCCATGTATAGACTCTATAGGGTCAGTTGGTATAGATACAGGGATAGCTACAGGCATAGGCACATGCACAAACATAGGAACAAGCATAGATCTCCTCTCTCATAGCTGAGAGAGATACCCTAAGATAGCAGTTTGAGTAGGCAGAGGGCATGGTAGAGAGAATGCAGAGAGTTGCTGAGGGTACATCGATGATAGATTACCTTGAAAAGGTATGACGCACTGCCAAGGAGGTCGATTCTTACTAGGGACAATATCATGAGGTAGTGCCTCTAGAGCATTGGGCTAGCTATGCTCAGTATACCAGCGCCCACAGTCATTCCAAGACTACCAACAGGGGTGTTACAGGGCCACCACCTTACAAAGATCTAGGGGTAGGGCCGTCGGGTGGTGCAGTAGGAGGTACAGGGCCGACGTTGTCTAGGGCTAGCAAAACATAGCCATTGTGATGATCCTTGATGTATTTGATACATTTGATGATGTATACACTGATTATGCTAAGATATTGATTCACTGCCATTTTGATGTTGTATCTCTCCACTTTTATAGACATCATTGTATACTTGACATTATGATTTTGAGATTTATATGATATGCAACGATGATTAGTGATCCAAATGTTATCTATATGATCCTATGGTGGATGCCTATGATGGATGCATTTTATTTGTATGTTATGTGTTATGTGATGCTTTAATATGCTGATATTATGGTTGACATATGGATGAAAAAATTATATGATAATACATAAATTATGATTCTAAATGCTTTATGGATAATGTTTTTATGTTATTTGAGATGAATGTGATTATGCAAATGATATGTGATGCAATTTATTTTTTTATTTTCCTGATGCAAATATATGTGATGTAATACGTGAATGAATGTATGATGTAATAATGCTTTCTAATGTATGTATGATATGTAAATGATTATGCAACTACATGAGAATGATATGTTTTTATTAATGTCAAGTATACTCAATCTTTTAATCATAGAAATAACATCACTTTAAAACCTTTCCAGTCTTGGAAAATCCATAAATACAGATGCAAAACTAATGTGGATGCAATCTAACTTAACCATGCAAATATAAATATGCAAAGCTGTGATTTTATCAGTCAATTTGTTGTGCTTTTATCATCATTGAGAATTTTGAATTGTTGAAAGTGAGTACAAACATCGATGGTATAATTAGACCATGATGACCTGAGTACTACTTCCATGATTTTTGATATTGCAAGTTAACACAAGCCTCTAGGTATAATTGAACCAAGATGACATGTGCATTTCTTGCATAAAACAGACAAGAGTTGATCATTTTCCTATGCAAATTTAGAATTTCATCAGTAATACTTTGTAGAGCATGTCTCACAAAAATTTGCACAGTAGTAATGATTAACTCACAGATAGTAGACAAAGAAAATATCATTCTCCTTCCTAGCTCCTCTAGTTCAAGACATCATTGAGTTACTCCAGAGATATGATAACAGAAATCAAAGTACAATAGTTGAGAATTCATGCTAAAGTGGTAAAACCATGATTCAGAAGGAACATCATCCATTTCAATTTGTTTTGATTGATTGATTTAGCTATTTGATATAGATGGTTGATGTGTACAGTCTAATTATTGATGTTCAATGTTAAGTTGCACTATGATTTTTGTGTTTGTTGTGTTGTCTAACAGTTGTTTATCTATTGGTTTAAGCTCAAAGTTTATTTCCCCTAACGAGTTCGGGATTTTTCCCCCAATCTAGGGTGAGACATGACCGCGGTGCTAGGATATGTACATGAGGCTTTATGTTGATAGGTAGAATGATGGAAAAAGAAAACAGACAAAACATGCTCAGATAGATGGAAAATCTAATCTATCACAAATAGTGCCTATTGCCTGGTTTTCACTACTTGTTTTTATTACACTTTTTTTCAGATCTTTTGATTTTTTTGATTTTTTGATTTTTTACTTTTTTTGGATTTTTCTTTTTTTTATAATTTTTTTGTATTTTTTTCTTTTTGACTTTTTTTGTTGTCACCAAGAAGCCTGTTTTCCAGGTTTTCATCAAGGTAACATTTTTTTTAGGACATTTACCGTGCACTAGATGAATTAGGTGTAGAGCTTTTTAAGATGCAAGTTGTTGATGGGTTCTTCAAACAAGTCCCCTTTAGGTGTAGACAACTGATAGGCTCTAAATCTATAGACTGATACAATGACAAAGGGACCTAGCCAGTTTGGTTCAAACTTCCCCTTCTTCTCTCGATCCTATTGATTTCACAGATTCTCTTTCAAGACCAAGTCACCAACCTGAAATGCACTTGTTTTTACTCAATGATTATAACTCTTGGACATCCTTTGTTGATAGGATTTCAAATGATCCACAACTTGCTAACAACATTCATCCAATAGTTCTAACTCCTATACCCTAGACACCCGTTAATCTTCATATGAAATGATAATCTTTAGTGACACACAGAGTGATGGTAGCTCAACCTCAATAAGTAAAATGGCCTCTGATCCATATATAATAGAGTATGGTGTGACTCCTATTCAGGTGTGAATACTAGTTCTGTAAGCCAACAAAGTAGGGTTTAGTTGAATATGCCAATCACGTCCAGCATTGTTGACAATTTTCTTTAAGATTTTCAAAATGGTTTTGTTTGAGGCCTATTCCTAGCCATTTCCCTGAGGGTAGTATGGTGTAGAAAATCTCTGTTGGATATGAAACCTTTCACAAAGTTCTTGGATGTCCTAATTCTTGAAAGGTCTACCATTTTCAGTGACAATGGACTAAGAAATGTCATACCGACATATCATGTAATTTAGGATGAAGGATGCAATTTGTTTTTTGGTGATTGTGGCTAAGGGAGCATCTTCAATCCACTTTGTAAAATACTTCGTGGCTGTGATGATGAATTTGTGTCCATTGGAAGATGATGGATGAATTTTTCCTACAAGGTCAAGTCCCCATTGACATAAAAGACCATGTTGATGTGAATGGTTGCAATTCCTGTGTTGGTGCATGTATCAGGTTTCCATGGATTTGGAATTTTTGGCACTTCTTAAAAAATTGAAAAGACTCCTCCATATTTAGCTAGTAATACCCCAAGTGTAGGAGTTTTTTAGCGAGAGTTAGTCCACTTGAATGAGTGCCACAAATACCTTCATGAACCTCGTGTAAAGCAGTTTCAGCTTCATTACATTCAAGACACTATATGAGAGTACCATCAAGACGTCATTGATAAAGTACATCGGCTATTAAGATATGTTGAGCTGCTTGTTGAATAAAGTTTCATTTTTTGTTTCAAGATAAATCTATTGGTAGGATGTTGTCTTTTAGATAGGTGTAGATCTTCCCATAGATAGAAGGTTTAGCCTCGACTAGATGGTATATTACATGGGATTTAGGGTTATTATAGGCGGGGTTAAATAGTTGTTCAACCATGAATTCATAATGGGCTCATTTTTTTGGTATCTATAGGAGAGAAGCAGTGGTCGCCATGGCATCAACAACTTTGTTGTCCCCTCTTCGAATCTACTCAAATTTTATTTCAAGAAAGTACTTTTTAAAGTCATCAACCATTCTTTTATAGGGCATCAATTTGTCATCTTTTTTCTAATAATCGTCAATCACTTGATTTATGACTACTTGGGAATCACCATAGACTTGCAACTCTGTGTTCTTCCATTCGACTACCACCTTGATTCCAATGATCAATGCTTCATACTCAACTATGTTATTAGTACAAGTAAACATTAACCTGCAGGAATTTGGAATGGTGTGTCCTTCAGGAGTGACAAATAGGATTCCTACACCTAATCCATGTTGCATGTAAGATCCATCAAAATATAACATCCATTGTTGTGTTGACACTGTAAGGACATCGACATATGGAAACTCAACGTTCATGGGATGATCATCTTGTAATGGTGATTCAGCTAATTGATCTGCTATGGCTTGAACCTTGATGGCTTTTCTATCCACATATTGGATATTAAACTCGCTCAATATCATTACCTACTTGGCTAGTCTTCTTGTTAGGGTAGCTTTGTCGAGTAGAAACTTCAATGGATCAATTTTTTCTATGAGTTTGATGGTGTGGGTTAACAAGTAGTGTCTTAGTTATTGAGTAGCAAATACTACCACCAGACAAGCTTTTTCAATAAATGTGTAGTTGATTTCATAGCCATTCAAGGTTCTGCTAATGTAATAAATGGCCCTTTCTTTTCCCTCATAATCTTCTTGTGCCATTAGAGTGCCCAAAGATACCTTTTTTGTTGCTATGTAGGGTAATAATGGTTTTCCTTCTGTTCGTGATATCAGATACTATTTCAGATGATTAAAAGTTGCTTCACATTTTTCATCCCATTCGAAAGAAATGTTCTTGTGTAGCAAGTGACTAAAAGGATGGGTTTTATCTACCAGTTGGACGATGAACCTTATAATAGATTTGAATCGTCCCTATAAAGATTTGAGTTGGCTGATATTCTTAGGAGGAGGAATCTCCATTATAGCTTTGACTTTCATAGTATCCACCTCAATTCCTTTAGCTTATACTATATATCCTAAAATTTTAGCTGATGTCATGCCAAATACACATTTCTTGGGGTTTAACCGCACATTGAATTTCTCCAACCGAGTGAACATTTTATCTAGAATTTCTAGATGTCCCTCTCTAGTGAATGCTTTTTCCAACAAGTCATCTACATAGTCCTCCATAAAGGTGTTCATCATGTCATGAAAGATAGTGGTCATCATATGCTGATATGTGGCTTGTACATTTTTCAATCTAAATGACATTACATTCCAATAGAAAGTTCCCCATGGACATGTGAAGGATTTCTTATCTTGATCTTTAGGTGCTATCTTAATTTGATTATAACCTGAAAAGCCATCCATTAGTGATAACATTTCATGTTTGGCTGTTAGATCCACAATGATGTCAATGTTAGGCAAATGAAAGTCATCTTTTAGAAAAGACCTATTAAGATCTCTGAAATTCATACATATTCGGATGTTGTGGTTGGGTTTAGAATCTAGTACAATGTTGGATATCCATTCAACATAATCAATAGGTCGAATAAATATTGTATCCAATAGTTTCTTCAATTCAACTTTCACCAGAAGGGCAATGTGTAGATGCATTTTTCTCAACTTTTTCTTCACTGGCTTTATTCTAGGTGGTAGAGATAAATGATGGATGATAAGACTAGAATGTTAGCATAGGACCAAGCAAAGTTGATTTGTCTCTCCTCAAATAATTTGGTGAAGCTTGGTTTTTCTTCCTCTGTCATGGATGTTGCTAGATGTAGAGTATTGACTATTTTAGTTGTACCAGTCTTGATGGAGTGTGTAGGTTCAATTAGCACTGAATATCTCTCATGATAGTGCTTAGGAAGAGTGTCAAATCTCCCATCTTTTAGTGCCTTAGAGAGGTTTTCACCATTATATGCGCTCTTTATTTATACTTTTTCTCGATCTAATACTGCCATTAAATGGTTTTTACCATTAGATCAATTTTTTATATTCATTGTTTTGCAACTGAGAGATTTGGCACTCCCCTTGTCTCAAGCTTCGTTATGAGATTCATTGGTGGAACATGTTTCAGGATTATCATAGTAAAGGAATTTCACAATGGCATCATCGTTTGGAAAGATAGATATATCAAGTAGCTTGGTTAGGTCCCAGTCAATTAATTCGGGGTGTACCAGTGGAAAGGTATCATCAGATTGGCTAAGGTCAAAAGGGGTGGGTGTCATGATAGAAAAATTGTCAAAGTGTTCGATAACAATGTCGAGGTCTATGATGTTACTCTCTTCCAAGTGATCTATCTCACTTGAAGTTCAAGCGTCTTCTCTTGAGTCATCGATATGTTGTGATCCAAATTCAAGTGGTCTAGACCCTAAGCTTTGTCCCTCCATATGTGTTGGTGCATACCTTTGTATCACATCAATTTCTTTGTCATGACAAGATTATTCAGAGAGTGAATCATAGTCATACTCATTGGAATCTATTTCAGATCTATCTTGCAATTGAAGGATTCGCTCAACAATTTGTTGCCTGGTTTCTTCTTTTGACTCTTCTTTGTATCCTAGCCCTATTTTGTCCTTTGAATTGATTATGGTACGCTGTATTGGTTCTATGATACCCTCTTTTCTTTTTCCAACATGAACTTTCCATCATATCCCATCTTCTCTAGGATTGTAAAACCTTTACCTTATGGTTCAGTTAGCACATTGGAAGTTGATGCTTGTGATGCTTCTTCATCTTTGTACAACCAATTTAAAACATCCTCATCTTTTGATTCATCCACTAAAGTGTCTGCTTTTACAAACTTACCATCAAAGAGCATGGTTGGTTGTGAGGATTCTTTTCTTGATGTTGACGGTTGCCCATATGACTTAGGAGAAGATAGTAGTTGTGAAAGACATAATGACTGTTCAATTGAATACTCACCCAGGCCTTTGTCTTTTAACTAGATCTTTTTCTTGAATTGTTTTGGTAAGGAATTTAGTTGTTTTTCATGATCTGATGGAGTAGAATCACTAACCTTTTTCTTTTGAATGAATCTTTTCCTCAATTTTATTTGATGAGGAATTTAATTGACTTTCGTTACTTGGCCAGATTAGAATCATTGATACCCTTGTCTTTTGTCTAGTCCTTTTTCTCAACCCATTTTGACAAGGAATTTATTTGTCTTTCATTTTTGGATGAACTAGGAGTGGGAGCTTCCCTTTTATGTGGCACAAAAGTATCTTGTGCTATTTTGAGTGTGTTACAATATTGAGGATTATTAGAATCAGCTAAAATGGTGATTTCTTGCCCATTGAAAGGAAATTTCAAGCACTGGTGATACATCGATGGCACTGCTTGCATCTCATGAATCCAAGGACGTCCCAAGAGTATGTTGTATGTAAAATCCTTATCTAATGCTTGCCAGATTATGTCTTTTACAACCAGTCCCACTTGAATTGGTAACACTATCAATCCTCGTGAGGATCTCTCTTCATCATCATACCTACTTTTATAGTGATTTTTCTTCTAGCATCAATTGCATTTTCTAAATATCCAAGTGCACGGATAAGTTGTGAAGTACAAATATTTAGGCTAGCTCCACCATCTATTAGAAAACGTTTGACCTGATGTTTGTGAATTAAATCCTTAATTTGGAGGGCAACATTATGTGGATGGGTGAGTGATATGTCATTTTTTTCAAAAAATGATAGGCAATGAGGTTTGGTCAAGCTTCCCACCATAGCTTGGAATTGGTAAACTTCTAGATCATTTGGTACTGTGGTGGCTACTAGAGATTGTTCCTGAATTTCTTTGTGAGCTGGTGAAATTTTGAGAAGTTCCAATATGGATATTTGAGCTGGGATTTTCTACAATTGGTCAACTATGTTATATTGAGTTGCAGGGGCAGCAACGAGTGTTTTAGATGCAACTCCTTTCAATACTACTTTGGCTTGCCCTCTTGTGGTTGCATTGACTAGTTGGTAATATTTTTTTTCTCTAATTTTAATGACATTAATCTGATTATCAGTTGTAGCAATATTTGTGATTAGATTCATTGGTACGATGTCACAAATTTTATGTGATTTAGTGTTGATGTCATGAAGATAATTTTCAGCTATAACAATGTTTTTTTCATGCTTAATTGTGATGTCATTAATTTGATTCTTAGCTGCAATAATGTATTTTTGGCTCTTGATTTTGATGTCCTTAGTTTGACCATCTACTACCTCAATATGGAAAATGGTAGAATAGTTCACATTTTTCCCTTTGGTGTTTGATGAAGAGGACTCCACCTTTTCATAGTTAGGTAAAGGATTCTTGAATGCTCCATGATCATTATTCGTTTGAGGTCCTTCTACAAATATTTATTTTCTATCAATCAAATCTTGTACCAAGTGTTTCAGTTGCATGCAATCATTTGTTTTATGGCCCTTGTTTCTGTGAAAGTCACAATAATGTGCATCATTCCACCATGAAGGTTTAACTCTTGGTTCCCAATCTCGTGCCTCTGGTAATGTTATAAATTTAGTTGTAAGAAGATCCTTTAATGCTGATTCGAGTGAATGTCCCAAAGGTGTGAATCTTCTTCAATTTGATGATGTTCAATATGGTGGTGGTTTAGATTCAACATTGTTTTTATTTTTGGTTTGATTAGTGTTTTGATTGTTGTTTTGATTGGTCTTGGTGGTAGCTGTCAAGTTAAATATTGGTTTTCCATTTTGTGTCTCAGCTGTAGCATCATTTTTACCAACATTCTTGTTTCATTTCCAAAACATTGTTTTATCATTGTTGTTATAATGATTGGAAGAGTTTTCTGAGTTGTTTCCCTCATTGTAAATTTTTAAGACTCCTCTCTTGACCAAGGCTTCTTCAATTTTGAGTCCATTTTCAGTCTTCTTTTCAAAGGTAGGTGACATTGCAGTTCAATTCTATAGCTCATCTCATCATTTAGATTGTCAATAAAGATTCCCATCTTTTCCTTTTCAGGTATGGGATGAGCATATCTTGCAAACAATCTTCTCCATCTTTCTAAAAAAATGAGAAATGATTCACTTTTTTTTTGTTTTGTATTGCAAAGATCTTTCTTTGTTATCTCATGTTGGATGTTGTAGGAGTATTGGGTGACAAATTTATTAACCAGCTCTTCCAAGGTCTTAATACCTGGTGAAAATTTGGAGAACCATTCCATGCATTAGCCACCTAAGCTTTGTGGAAACAATCTCATCAAATAAGTTTCCTCATGTGCAAATTCCAAGCTCATGGTTCGAAATTCCCTTACATGATCTATAGGATCTATTTTAGGATTGTATTTATGATACTTTGGAAATTCATAACGCTTGGGAAAAGGAATCATGTTAACAGTTTGGTCGAAAAGATATAGGCAGATGTCTTGTATCAAGTATCATTTTGTGGTTCCTCTTTGGATGTCAAGAAGTTGTTGCAGATTTTTCATTTGATTAGTTAATGCAACCACTGGATCTATATTTGGTGAATCAATTTCAGTCCTTTTAGGCGCTCCTTTCAGTTGATTAACATCAAAGTCATGTGGAAGTTTGATACCTTGATTATCCAACATTAAAAAGTATTTCTCTACATATTTTTCAAAAATATTTTTCTGTGAATTTGTGGAATTTGGGATCTTGTTGAGTTGTTTGAATGTCTTCCTCATTTATTTCATCATTTTTAGGTTTGTGGAATCTATGGAATAGATTTGCTTCACCTTCAGCCATGGTGTTTTGAGTTTTTGCTTTTGTGATCTTGTTTGAATGGGAATACAAGTGTTATAATTTGACTAAACTTTGATCTTTGTTTGGAGGAATGCTAAGGATAATAACTAAGTCAAATAGAATGACAAATTCTATTGATGAGACTAAGTTAAATCTGACTATACAACGTTCTTTCATGATGAAGGATGATAGATCGTGATGATGAAACTTAGCTTAACAATTAGAGTTATGATGGATGTTTTAACACTTTCAGATGTTAGATCTTTGTTTAGTTTGGTGAATTTCACTTGCAAAGACTAGTTTCATCAAGTTTAAGACACTAGTGTGACTGAGTAATAATTTTGTTCTGAAAAGGATCCTTAATTATGGTTCAAAGAGTCAGACAGAGAGTGAATTTAGCTCTCTAGTTTGAATTTAATTGGATGCGCTAAACTAGGGTACCGATTCAATAAAAGATGGAATGAATGCACTAATAAATAGCATGGATGTGTTATACTGTACCCTAGATGCACCAGTAAATGGACTTTTAATGCATTGAACAATGGACCAAATATGTTGGAGAATGTACTGAATGCGCTAAAAGATGGACTCAATGAGTTGGAAAATGACTTAGATGTGCCAGAAAATGGATTGAATGCGCTAAAATAAACTAGGGATGCACTAGAATGCCCCTAAATGTGATTCAACTTGGTATCATATAGGTGAATGCGCTAAAAGGATTTGGAAATACATTGGAAAATGGAACTGATGAGCCAGAAAGTGACCCAGATGTGCTAGAAAATGGACTATATACACTCAAAAATGACTCAGATGCGCTAGAATTTCTCGTAAATGCACAAGAAAATGCCCTATATGCGCTAGAAAATGTCGTGAATGCGATGAAATAGGGAATCTATGCGCTAATCTGGAAGTGTTCAGTGTTTTTGAAAGTTTGTTTGGTTATTTTGCTTTGAACCAGTGAAACGGATGTTTCCAAGGGATGTTTTTCTAAACAATGATTTTTTATTTGGTTTCTTTGTTTGTGAATTATGTGAATTAAGTATTTTAAATGGATGATTTCTTGAAAAATGACTCCAAACATAGCAACAATTTGTAAAACAATTGTTTCCAGCCTAGGAACTAAACATTGAGTGTATGTTCAAGAATCTGGTCTGATTTCTTTGATTTCCACATGTATAGCACAAGAGAAAAAAGATCAAACACTTTTCTAATGTCAAGGGTCACTTAAAATACCACAACCCACATCTTAGAACTATGTTAGGTCACACAACCGTGTCATCCCCTAGAGGGCACTTGTGTTCTTTCCATTCCTAGGTCTTAACCAAAGTCAAATCTTCCACTTTTGGTGAGTAATCCCTCATAGTTATATGGTGAGTATCTTGAGGGCATATTCTTCCCTCCCCTTGCATTGTGATATTAGAAGTGTTCGGAGACTGAATCAGATAGCTTCTACACTTAAGGTTCGTAGTAAGGGTTTCCATTCGGTGTGGTAAAATGATAAACTCCTATAGGAGACCTCCCAACCATTAGAACAAAGGCTTTGGGGATGGTTATCAATGCACACTACTGTCGAATTGTGAGTTTCCTTGAATTCTCTTTTGATTATAGTGGGTCAGAAAACTTGGCTTTAGTTATTCTCACTAAGGTCATTCCCGTAGGGTGAGTACTTTTTTCGACTACGACAAGCCTTCTAAAGGTGCTATCAAAATATAAAAGAGTGAGTCTGGCATTCTAGTCACCCTGTGAAGGGGAGAGCATAGGCCTATCACTTTACAAGCACAGTAGATAGGGTGTCCATTAACCTCTTAATTAAACTAGGTTCCTAATTTAATCAAAAGAAAGTACTAAACCAACTCTAGCCCCTGCAAACACCATTAGTAGTATGATATAATTGTCTTTGATGGCATTTAAAAGTACTTGCAAAACAAAAAGTATTGATCAGTTCTCAAAATTTTAAGTTTCGCAAAGAAAACTAGATGCACTAAAACAAGAATCATATGCACTAAAAGATCACATAGATGTGCTCAAAGAACTACTTTATGCACTAGAGAAACTATTGTATGCACTAAAAGACCCCCTAGATGCACTGAACTATGAGCAAGATGCACTAAAAGATGCTTCGTATGCACTGTAACAAGAACTAGATACGCTAAAAGATGTTTCGTATGTGCCGAAAGAAATCACGGGTCATTACATAGGAGTTCATGTTTAGATCTATAGACACACTTTCCAGAAAAAGGTCAATAAAAATGGGGCTAGACCCCATGGTGGGCACCATTTTTATGTGTGAGGTAAAATGTGTAAATGAATAACAAAATCACACAAGCAATGAGACATTATATTAGAGAAATTGCATTACAAAACTAATCAAATTGACACAAACCAAATTCCATAAAGCCATCCCATTGTTTCCTATCTTCAAGGATTCCTTAAATCATAATGGCTTTCAAAATGTGTATGAACTTATGACCTTTTAGAATGAGAACCTGAAGAATGTTATGCTGGAAAATACAACAAATCTATTCCTTCATGTTTGATAAACTATATGATTTACTGAGTGATGCTATGATAATGATGTTGTGATAAAGATATGATGCTAAATGTTGTATGAAGCTACTATGATAATGGAAATGCAAATAATAACTAAGCAATGATTCTAAACTAAATGATTCTAAAATGCTAATTGCTAAATGCTCCATGCTAAACACTAAATGATCTCATGAAAATTCTGCAGAGTAAGTTTTCTCAAAGTTGGGATATCAAATGCTCGAGAATGAGGCTGCATTTATAGGATTTCCAAGGCATATTGTGATGTGACAACAACCAATAGTTGAGATTTTAGCTAAGGAGATTGAGGGTGGAGGATGAGGAAGTTATAGGGAATCATGGAGAGTGTTCCCCTTAATAGAACACTTTTCCAAGTGTAAGAGAGAATAAATGGAGGAAGAGAGTCAAGTGTCCAAGGTTGTCTCAAAATTTGTTGAGGATAATTCCAATTTAGATATTAAGGATATTTAGATTCATGAGACACTTGATGAGGTGGCAAGAGGAAAAGTTGTAAACATGTGACTAAATTTAAATTTGGAATTATTCAAATTTAGTAAGAAGATATTAATTAAATAAAACAAACTATTTGAATTTATTTATTTAATTAAGATTAGAGGAATATGATTTAAGATAGAAGAATTAGAAAGTGTGAACTATATAAATAAATCTAGAATTTATTTATAAGGAGACGACATAAAAGCTTTATTAATTAAATACCTTGTATTTAATTAATTGATTATCCTGACCTATTTTAGGTGTATACAATTTCCATGTCAGAAAGAGACCAATGAGTTGTGGATACATTTGAGGACTCCAAGTGTGTGCTAGTTGATTGACCAATGGCAACAATTGGTTATAAACCTGATTGACTATGGTGAACAACTAGTTCAAAAGTTGAATCGTGTGTTGTGTGGGGTGAACATTAAGAAATGAAATCTTGATGGTTGTGGATTGTTGTATCTTCCTCAAAAAATTGTGAAGAAGTGAACTTCACTCCATGAGTCACTCTAATTGTGCACCATCTAGTTTATATCTTTCACTTCTTACCTCGTGCCATGATTCTCAATGAACCTACATGTGAAAAAAAAATAGAAATATTGGTACTATTGTGGATGAATATGCATAAATATGTAGGACAATAACAAACACAAAAGCATATATGATCAGAAAAGCGTATGACCAAAATGTAACATGTACCCTCTATACACAATATATATGGACATATTAACAAAACTTGGATAGACGAGCATATATATATATATATATATATAAATGAATATGTATGTTGCTCTATTGAATTAAGAGGCTTTGTTATTAAATGGAGACAAAGGTTTTTAAAATTCAACCATAGGATTATATAGCATGTTTGAGTATATAACCATACAAATTCAATGAGGTCATAATAGTGAAACAATAGATGGTTTGCATAATGATGCAAGAAAGATACCTAAGGATTAGGGTAAAATATATTTAC
This sequence comes from Sequoia sempervirens, assembly GCA_007258455.2. Classification (NCBI taxonomy): domain Eukaryota; kingdom Viridiplantae; phylum Streptophyta; class Pinopsida; order Cupressales; family Cupressaceae; genus Sequoia; species Sequoia sempervirens. The sequence goes on from VDFB02000008.1 coordinate 365,894,406, forward strand.
AAGTACCATTGTGCATAAAATGAAAAGAAATATGATAGGTTGATGTTACCTAAAACCATGGACAATATCTGGTAGGCATATTGCATGATGGAAAGAGCAGCCAACTAAGAGTGATGAATGATGAGAAATGATGAAATTGGCCAAAAAGTGTGTAAAATTATCCCCTAATCAGTTAGTTTCATGAATTGAAATTAGACGTTTTGGAATAAAACCAAAAAATTTAAGGGTTGCAAATTATAGATGATTTGTTCATTATATGTTTGAATATATGTATGAAGCTATCTTATTTGGTAAGACAAATGTCACAAATATAAGTTACAAAGTTTTTCATATATATATGTATGGTGTTGCATTCTATGTGCAGTGGAAACTAGGCAAATAATAACAAAGTATATAGAAAATGTATGCTACCATGTTCACTTGGAAAGTGAAAAGAGTGTAATTTAAACACATCTTAGACAAATATAAAAAATGAATATGTATGTTGTTGTGTTTAGTTGAAATCAAAACTTCAAAGGTACATACACAATTTCATGACTATATATTTATCTATGTGTGTGTGTATACATACACATACACAAACACATAATCTAACATGATGAAAGCGTATGTTGTTGTGTTCACTTCCAAAGTTGAATATGAATAATATAAACAAAGATGCAAATAGTATAAAAATTAAAATTTTAAGCTTATGGTGTTCAGTTGGCAATCGAATGTAGACAAATGTATATGATGTTTAATGAACATAAACAAGGGTTTTTAAATGAAGCATGTAAGAAAATATAACCCTGAATATAGAACATTTATTAAAATTGGAAAACCATGAAGAAAACATGGCCACATACAAATAAAAAAAAAACATCAACACTGTAGTGCCTTCATACTATTTTCTTGATAGATTGACAGTTGATTTATTTTATGATGACACATTATGATACACTATATGATGTTGGACTCATTGTTGTGATGATTCCTTTGATGACACTTCTATTACTTGAGGTTTTATGCACATGTTATGATTAGTATATAGTTTTATCTGATTACGAGGACTAACCCTATCATGAGCACTAGGTGATTATCTTATCATGGTTATTTTGTTATTATCATGTGATTGATCTTATTCGGATTACTATGTAGCTGATTGTTATATGAGTTGATTTGATTACTAGAATTTTTTTTACTTGTGTGATTGAGTGAAAGGGATAGTGTCACATAAATCACTTATGAGTACCCTATGATGTTGTGATTCCCTGTCATAGTGTGACTGTTATATGTATATGTATTGCACAAGTGTTTTGTGTGATGTAGGTTGCAAGTACCAGCATTGAATCCATCTAAATTGGTAGGTCTAAGTGTTCCTTGAACCCAGTGGATCAGTTGATCAAAGATAACACTTGATTCTCTACCCTAGTCATCATCCTCGAAGAGGATGTGTATCCGATTGATACCTTGTTAGTTTTGTTAGTGGTCAGTTAGTGTTGCTTGAGGTTTTGCATTTTGACCCTGGATAGTAGTTAGGTAATTATTTGACATTTGGTTTTTATTTAATTTAAAATTGTCTATTGCAATGTTGGGTTTCTTATACATTAAAATAATTTGCTAAGAAAAAGGTATACTTTGATAAATACATACACACACACATATTTATAATCTTAGTTAATAATAAAATAAATTTACAATTTAATGTTAAAATTAATAAATAATAATAAGGTAAATAAATAAAATGTTATAAGGTTGGAATTATATAATTACTTATAGTGTGTAAACAAATAAATGGTAAATGGTTTTACCGTTTGTTTGGAAATTGGGTATCTACTATATTATTTTGTAAATATTTCATATTTAGGTCCAAACTGAGATTTTTAATAAAATGCTTTTAACTATTGAAAAAAAATAAAAAAATTAGCTAGTTAGTTGGGATAGTTTGGTTTTTCCCATGCAACGGACATCTTTCTTCTCCTGTAAATGTTTTGGTTTTGGGAAAAGGGTTATTGAGGGAGAAGGATAACAGAAGAATAAAGATTATTTTGGGGAAAATGGAAGGAATGAAACGCGATCTTGAAGTTTTGTTGATTATGATGGATGGGGGTTGTCTTCAGAAATTAGGTATCAGATCTGAACGACATTGTAAGCTTATACTCAGAGGTAAAGGAAGAATTGAGAAAGTGGCAAAAGGGCCTAGTTTCAGAATAAATCCCTCGATGATCTACATCTCTTCATCATGTAGTAGGAGCACGACACAAGGGTACCAGGCGATGTCACGCATGCATTCTGGTGTGTGAGGTTTAAGAAGTTGTGTAACTGAGGGAGGTTATAGGAGAGGGGAGGAGAACCCAGAAGGGCTATGATAATTATTGAAGAAGGAATTAGCAGGTATGCTTCTGGTCATTCTTTTCCAGTGGCAGAGATAGCTATACCTTTAGTTTATATCATTGTTATTTACTCTATATTCATAAATTCTTAGCTATCTCTGTAGTACTTTTAAGAGAATTTTGTTGGGTTACCTGGAGCATTCTTATACCTTCTGCAAATTGATAAGATCGGGCTTATGTTGCTTTCTTTTGCAAGTTTATTTGTTTCACCACGCTCTCGATTTCCTTCATTCTGTCCATCGGTCCTTTGATCTGTAAGCAACAAATGATATCTTTAGGGAAGTGTATGTTGTTATAACTAAGTAGAATTTCATGTAGATTCCTAATAATAAAAAAAGATCATGTTCTCTCATTCTTCTTAGTCAATAATCTCTGCCATGCAATAATTCTTCATAATGCATTTTCTGCACCTTTAACTGAATCCTCATCCAAGGGCATATTTAAGGTTTAATCGATGTTGCAAAGTTGTTCAATATATTTTCCATCTTAGCTTTGACCATTGTCAGTACAATAATAGATACTATTGATATGCTTTACTCATCTGTTGTCTTGTTCCATTCCTTAATTTTCATGCGAACCGTGCCTTCTAGTTTGGTAGTCCCAATTGCCATTTCCTTTGTTAAATAGGTATTAATTTAATGTTGTATGTTATTGGTGGAATCCTTGCTTGGTGCTTATCCCGGTAACGGTCTCATATTACCTGTTTCTCTGTGTATGTAGCAAACCTGAGTTTTGTAGATGGTTCGATGAGTAGCTCTCATCGAGTTACTCATTTCCTTCATGAACCTTCTTTTACGTGGGCCACATCAAATCTTGTAGATGTATATATAGGAAATTCTGGGTAATTGCGGGTACCTCTATGGTTATTCGCAATATAATATTCAATAGTTGAGGCTTAGATCTTCATTATAGGCACATATCTAGTGATTTCCAATATACCACTCTGGTTGTGTCGTGAATAGTATGAATTAAATAATCAAAAGAGCAGATTTTGTGTTCGTTTCCTAACGGTTTCCTTATGATTGGAATTTGCCAATTAGATTCGTTTGATTTTTCTTATTGTCCCTTTTGTATCTGTTGAAAGCAGGGAAGAGATCTAGTTTCCAAATTCGAATCAAAAGTCAAGTATATTCATCAATTTTTTGTTTGGGCCGCTTCAAAGTTAAGCGCTTGTCAATGTTAATTGGGTGTCTGGATTGCTTACGCTCCTACCTATTTCTGTAAAGCTTTGTATTGCCTGCTTGGAAACTGTCTTCTCAACTTTTGTTCTGTCATTCCATCATCCTTGAATCACGTCTCAAAATCGCATAGTTCTCAGCGAATCATTTACATTTTCTTTTGTTGCGCTATGATGGCGGTGCTTATTGGAGTTCTACTGGCTTACACTGTTGATGCTACGCTTAACCCCTCTATGATGTCTTCTTCCATATAACTATTTGTACTCAATCAAATCAGATCTTTCCTTTTCATGCTATATTTAGTCAGTTCCATATTCTGTGGTTTCCTATTCTTGCCTCAAGCAACCAAAGTGAATTTAATCACTCAAACTAAATTCTTTACTTCACTATAAAGCAGTAGCCCTTTTAATTAATTTGTGTTGTAGCTTAATATCCATATTATAAGCATTATATCTCCTCCTTAATAGCCGCACAATGTTGTTTCTTGCATGGATATCAGTTCGTTTAGTAGTTATGCTTAAGCATATATTTATTAACACATTCATGTATATGATGTTGACAATTCAAAATTGGGTAAAGAGTACTATTTTACTAATCACTCAATTTAATCTATTATTGTGAATGCTTTTATGTACGTTAGTCAAATGTCTTATTATTTTGTGTCCCATGAGTATAATTTACTTTTCGTCAACACTAATATTCTGCTTCCACGTTTGAATTGGTTACCCTTTTCAATCGAAATATTTACAACTTGTATTGATTTTAAGTCTGATTATTTTTTAGTTGTGTACCTTGTAAGAATCATTTAGGTGATGCATTTTGGAAAATAGACTTTCATTGTATATGAGGATAAAATAAAATAAAAAGTTTACTAGGAATCATAACATGGTTTTCTTTTAGATAAGTTACGAGAAAAAGCCTTCGATATTTCCATTCACGATAAAGTTAAATTGACAATAGGTAAAAATTATAGTGACATTAAGGAAAATTAATTTTAAGAAAATATTTAATTATCTATATTGTGAATCATTCCTTCGATTGTCGTAGTGGCATAGATTTAATCCTTTTAATATTTTAATCATCTCCTTGGAGAATTCACTAAATAAATGTAAACTGAAATTCCATAAATATTCTATTTTATTATTTACTCCCTTAGTTTTGATTGATTCTATTACATTTAAATAGTTAAGTTTAGGTCCAAGTGTCTTAGAGAAGATTTGGATAAAAGTGAGTTTAGTGTGAGATTCATTGACATAAATTTTGCGTAACATAAAAGTGTAAGGAATGTTAAAATTAGTGAGGGTAAAATATTAGGGATAGGTTATCTAATTTAAAAGATTCTAATTAAATGTTAAATGATCTAGATTACTCTATGTTAATTAATTAGTAAGTAAATGTTTATTATTTTATAATCATCTAATAGTTAATTGATGGAATTGCTATTTGAATTCATTGATTAGGATATTGTCATTATAGTATTATATATAGTTGCAATTATGGTTTCTTGTTAACTAGTTGATAGAATGGTTGTCTTGTTAACGATATAATTATTATTTGTAGTAAATAATCTTTTAATTGAACTAAGTGTATAAGTAAAATGAGTCATAAGAAAGTGGAAATAATGCCTTATTTAAGGGAATATCTTAAGGGTTATAATGCTATGATTAACTATTTGTATTAAACAATGTGTCTTGGTTATTGGATTAAGTGTTTATGTTATTGCTTAAGATGGATGTCATCTAGGTGAAGTATGTTGGGAAGTGTGTTTAGCATGTTGGTTTCTAGAGGCCTAGGAGGGGGTATATTTGTATGTATGGTCCTTATGATTGTTTAAACTTGGAAGTGGATTGGCTTTGTTGTTGGTCATGTGAATTGTGTGAAATGTAGATCTTAAGGGTGTTTCCCTCCTATCTATGTATGGATTCATGAGATTTAGTAATGATATCCTATTGAAAGGTATGCATAGGTGTATTGAGTGAAACATAAACCCTAAGTGTTGTACTACTTGTTCATGATGGTTGGATTGCGGCTATGGGTTGGGACATGGGTTCATGTTGACTCGACCATTGTTTATGTGATTGTGATAAGTTTGAAAGATGTACAATGCCTTGATCTATGTAGGGTTTACTAGTTGTAATTAGGGGGAGTGGCTCTCAATGAGGGTTGGAACCCAAAATGGTGTCCAAGACAATCCATTGGAGGGTTTCTTAATCCAGTGATAACCTTAATAATGAATTAGGGGGATGGGTAGAATTCACATTAAACAAGATAATTCTATGCATCACTCATGGATCAAGTGATTGTCTAGGATTGAGATGAGATGGGAAGGCCTGGAATGAAAAGATCATCTGCCTTCTCCTCATGAAAGGTGATTTTGTTATGCATGAGTTTGTATGGGGGCCGAGGATCAGGAGAGGCTACCAGGATAACCTAGGATGGGGGTTTGGGCCTAGGAAGATCTACCAGAAAAATCCATATCAAGCTATGTATTGACACTCCTCCCTATTGTAATCTAGAATTCCCTAGTTGTATTTACTCTTTGATGTGTGAGTTCCTTTGGAAGTGTTGTAAGTGTTGTAAGTATTGTAAGTATTGGAAGTGATGTTGGTGTTGTTAGCAGTGTTGTTATGGTGTCATGTATAGCCCTTGTTTATGTTAGCATGTTGCTTTCTTGATTTTCTATTGGATGTGGGACCTTGTGTTATCTCCTAGCAGGGGGGGTGGACCTCAAGAATCCCAATGGCAAGGAAGTTGGTGTTTTTTCCTCCATTGGGTATTCTTGTTGCATGTTCATGTGTGTAGAGATTGCTCATTGTGCCATGGACTCCAATTCCTAATCCTGTTGTGAAGACATCCTATCATGTATTTGTATATGGGATTGTAATTCCAGTGTATCGCTTGAAGTAATATGATGTAATATTCCCACATATACTAGGGGAAGCATCATTGTAATTATTAAAATTGATGTAACAATTATTCATGATTCCTTCTTGTAAAGATTATTGTAAAGCAATGCAACATTCACATGACAGCTAAAAATGATCTTTAATGTTGATTATCAGTTGACATGTTATAGAAGTAAGTAATGCAGAATCATTTAATGTGGTGTTTTAAAATAAACCTTGCATGTTATATCATTCATATTATCTCTTTATCATTGATGAAGTGTTTCTAGTAATCTTGTTTTGTGAGTAGCACAATTAAGGAACCTTAGAGGACCTAGTAATAGTTTATCATGTTATGTTATGCATTCTATAGTTAATTGTTTAAAAAAAAAATTGTTCCATTAATTTATCCTAGTTTAGTGTTGTCCTCTAGGGTTCCTTAGCGGGGGCATTACACCTGGTATTAGAGCTCAGGTTTCTAACACTAGGCACTCTGGTTTCACATAAACTCGTTATGTTGTCCTAGTTGCTTAACACTTGTGATTATGTTCTCCCCTTTTTTCCATCCTCCCCTAGCAACCTTATCCTTGTGGGTTTGAGGACAGACTCGCGGTGTAGTATGGGATGCACTGAATCCTTTTCCCATTTGTCCAATGGTGCAAAAGACTAGTGGAAAGGATAGGACCCATGGTGCAGTGCGTAATGCACCGATATTCTTTCTATTTGGGATGCATTATGAACATGTGTTAGCCATTGTGATGTGTTAATCAACCATTGTTATTATGTTATGTGATATATGGTGGAGCTCATCACTGTGTATTTGCTAATTATGTTGGAGCCCTTGGGCATTTTGTAGCATAGGAGACTCACCCTCAGGGGTTGACACGTTGAGTAGGTGAGGATGCAGTGGGATCCTAATGATGAGTCGTCGGCCACTTGGGAGGATGCATCCTGGATGCAAGAGTTGTACCCCTTTCTTGTCACAGGCTTCCAGGAGTAAACCTAGTCCTATAGTGGGAGGATGTAACTTGTCTCTCATACTATTTTCTTGATAGACTGATAGTTGATCTATTTTATGATGAGACATTATGATACATTATATGATGTTGGACTCACTGTTGTGATGATTCCTTTTTTGAAACTTCTATTACTTGAGGTTTTATGTACATGTTATGATTATCATATAGTTTTATCTATTTACAAGGACTAACCCTATCATGAGCACTAGGTGATTATCTTACGATGGCTATTATGTTATTATATTATGTTATTATCATGTGATTGATCTTATTCTGATTACTATGTAGTTGACTATTATATGAGTTGATTTGATTACTAGGTGTGTTTTACTAATGTGATTGAGTGAAAGGGATAGTGTTGCATCACTCACCTATGAGTACCTTGCGATGTTGTGATTTCCATGTGATGTTATAGTTGCTATTGTGTGCTATAGGGGTCTAGGTCATCGTCATTGAACCTAATTCTAGTTGATCAGAGATAACACTCCCCTACCCTAGCCATATCCTAGCCCATCCTATCCAGTGTGGTGTGTATCCAGTTGATACCTTGTCAGTTTTGTTAGTGGTCAGTTAGTGTTGCTTGAGGTTTTACATTTTGACCCTAGATAACTTGGTAAGTAATTATTTGGCATTTGGTTTTATTTCATTTAAAATTGTCCGCTGAAATGTTATTGGTTGTCTTAAGCATTAAAATAATTTGCTAAGCAAGAGGTATACTTTGATAAATAAATATGGGTATGTGCAGAATCATCATGGAAAAAATAGGCCCTTAAGTGGTGATGAAATTCATAAAAATCAGAGTTAGGCAACTTGACATAAAAATTTGAATAAGTTATCTATATTATTTCAAAAATATGTAAGAATAGAATCTTAGCAAATTAATTTAGTTTCTAAACTACTAGGTTTATTTAAAAAAAGAAAAATCTATTTGATGAAAATTTGAAATTTCAATCAGTAGTACTTAAATTTCAAGGAAAAAATAAGAAGTAGGTGTCTGTCTGACCACCCTAACTACAATAAAATGATAATATTTTTTTATAATATTTTAGATATAAGTAGAGGACTCATGTCGTGATGTGATGCATATTTTTTTGTAATTTTTTTCCAATTAAATAATTAATTATGAATTTTTTATTACAACTTTTAAAAAATATACAAACTCGTATGTCTCACCACCTTAAGTTGGTCAAAACTTCATTAAATTCATTTTTTTTTAGTCCTATAGTATGTGAAGCATAGAATGTGATGTATGTTTTGGATTAAAAAAATGTGATACCGTTTGAAAGCTATAGATGTTTTTTAATCAGTGTATCAATCAAGACTTTAGTCATAATTCAAATAGAAAATGAATAATAATTATTTATTAAATTCAAATTAAAACATAATTTATATTGGTGGAAAGCTAAGAATCTCCTTTAAAAACCATTTTCGTTTCATCAATTTTAGGTAAAAAAAATTCATCAGCCACATACCCATCATATCGCCACTTTTTGGCCCATCATGTTCCTGCACATACCCATATATAAATATATATACTCTTAGTTAATAATAAAATAAGTTTACAATGTAATGTTAAAATTAATAAATAATAATAAGTTAAATGGTAAATAAATAATGTGTAAATAAATAAATGGTAAATGGTTTTACTATTTGTGTGGAAATTGGGTATCTACTATATTAGTTTGTAAATATTTCATATTTACCCAAATTGAGATTTTAAATGAAATGCTTTTAATTATTAAATTAATAAATTAATACTAACTAGTTAGTTGGGATAGTTTGGTTTTTCCTGTGCAATGAACATCTTCCTTCTTCTTAAATGTTTTAGTTTTGGGGAGAGGTTATGGAGGGGGAAGGAGAAAAGACGAATAATGATTCTTTTGGGAAAAATGGAAGGAATGACACATGATCTTGAAGTTTTGTTGATTATGATGGGGGGTTGGCTTCAAAAATTAATTATTAGATCTAAACGACATTGCAAGCTTATACTTAGAGGTGAAGGAGGAATTGAGAAAATGGAAAAAGGGCCTACTTTCAAAATAAATTCTTTAGTGATCAAGCTAGTCTTCTTGATGATACAAATTTGGAAGCTTCTTCAAGTAGATCTACATCACTTCACCATGTAGTAGGAGCATGACAAAAGGGTACCAGGCGATGTCATGCATGCATTATGGTGTGTGAGGTTTAAGAAATTGTGTGCATGAGGGAGGTTATATGATGGGAGGAGAAGCAAGACGTGATATGGTAAGGATTGAAGAAGGAATTAACAAGTATGCTTCTAGTCATTATTTTCCAGTGGCATAGATAGCTATACCTTTAGTTTATATCATTGTTATTTACTCTGTATTCATAAATTCTTAGCTATCTCTATAGTAATTTTAAGAGAATTTCGTTGGGTTACCTAGAGCATTCTTATACCTTCTACAAATTGATAAGATTGGGCTTATGTTACTTTCTTTTGCAAGTTTGTTTGTTTCACCATGCTTTCAATTTCCTTCATTCTTTCCATTGGTCCTTTGATGATCTATAAGCAAGAAATGATATCTTTAGTTAAGTGTATGCTATTATAATTAAGTAGAATTTCATATAGATTCTTGGTAATAAAAAAGATCATGTTCTCTCATTCTTCTTAGTCAATAATCTCTGCCATGCAATAATTCTTCATAATGAGTTGTCTACACTTTTAACTGAATCCTCATCCAAGGGCACATTTAAGGTTTAATTGATGTTGTAAAGTCATTCTATTTATTTTCCATCTCAACTTTGATCATTTTCAGTACAATAATAGATACTATTGATCTGCTTTACTTGTCTGTTGTCTTGTTCCTGTTGGTTATTTGTTAGAACTAAGTTGATCACCATAATTACGTATGGATTTTTCCTTTTCCAATAATTAGTAACTCCAAAGGGATTGGCTAATGAACGAGTAAAATTTTCAAAACTCCTACTCCTACACTTTGGGCTCTGTCAAACATGGGAGGGTGATCCCACAATGTATATTCAAGGATTTATGTGATGTATGTTTAGATACATTGTAAATAATAGATAATTCATTCAACAATATAGTATATCAAAGAGTTGGCGGTTCTTTTAGATAACACACTATATATGGAGAATGAGAGAAACAAAACTCATCATAGCATGACTAGAATGATAATCCAGTTGAAAGATTTGTAATTAAAGATTGATTTACTGACGAACTATCCCAAGAACTGAATTATGAATAATATACTAAAACCAGTGTCTTTTCCTAAACATAGAGTCAATCTTAACCCATGCAATATGATAACATCTAAACATTAGCAATATATAGTTCAAGAAACACTTCATTATATAGTACTTCCTCATAACATTCTTGACGACCACTTCTTAGAGATATCCCATCACACAATTCATATGAATCAACAATCTCATTCAAGCACTTACACTAATTCATTGAATTAATAAGCAAGACTGAAATTATGTGTCCACTAAAAAATAAATGGAGATGAACAACATAATACTTGATTACAATCATTCATAACTCACAGAAAAATTATAGAGGAGAGACAATGGCCATGAAATTAATATCATTTTGTATTGTATATGCTATCCTGTTATCAAAATTACATACATAACTAAAAGACTCCTGAACTTAAGACAAAAACTTAAAATATACTCAGTATTCCTATTACAATTCACTATTTCAATTATTTTCACCCAACCTTGCTTCTAGCCCTAAATTTTTTCTTATAGAAATGAAAGAGCAAAACAAGCCTCAGGCCAAAAAGCACACATGTCACAACACTATTGGACCACTGTAATAAATATTTCATTTTCAATTACACTCGAACTCTCAGCTGGTGGGAATAAATATGAGGCAAAAACAACCCTCATTTGTTGTAGAGATTCAGTCCCACCTTAAAAAAGGAATCATTTCTTTTTTACAACAACTTCAAAATATTCTCCATGTGCTTAAAAAGTTTCATCCACTGGTAAAACTAGTCAGCCAAAATTTAAAAGCATGAAAAGTATAAAAGGACAAATACTAAAGTGGCCACATCAACATTTTGTGCCACCCATTTTAAGTTGAGGAGAGAACAATATTTTTCAATACTTTATCAAAAGCCTAATTTGTACTATTTTTAGGCCATATATTATTTGTATCTTATCCATTATTCACCACATGCAATATCCATCCCTATACAGATTCACTCAGTATACCTTTCTAACCAAGTGATGTACTCCTCTTCAGTTGGTGACTTCACATCCAATTAACCCCGCACCTTTGCATCATGCTGAGTGTACCTGGCATCAATTAAGGGTCTATCCTCTCTAACAAAGATATCCATTTTTGTCTCAATCTCCATCATTGTGTCAATATTTGAATTTAGTAGGATGTAGTCAGTCATAGTTAATTCCATCATAGTTATTGTGAGAATTCCTCCCAAACTATTCCTCTAGGTGTCAAATTGTTCCAGCTCACCTTTGTGATTCAATATCAGAGGCATACCCTATTCTTTCATCTCTCTAAGTAACTTCAACTTACTTTGGAGTTGCATACCTAGCTTTCCATGAAAAGTGGTTATCTCATTAACCGACTCAATAGTTTGCAAAATGTCAGGAATGTTAGTAGGTGGTTATTTCATTTAAAGTACCCACCCTAGTACTCCATTTAATCCATTCATGTTGGAAGGCTTCCTAGACTTGTAGATATTTCATATTTTCTTCATGAATATTCTTATAAGTAACCCATACATTATCAGTTGACTTTGTTGACCAATTTAGTCACCCTATGTTCAATACATCCTCAAATATTTCATTGGCCACCTTAACAGTTTCAATTTTAGCCTTCCTAACATTTTCCTTTTTTCTACTTAGCTGATCATTCAAATCTTTGATTCTCAAGGCCAAGGTTTCATTGTCTTGTGTAGACAAGTTTGAATAAGAATAAGATGTCAAGGATAGTGTCCTTACTGAGTGACTAGCTTGAACAATGGCTCTCATCTTGTTTATTTCATCCAAGGCCTTATTATATTCTTTCAATAAAGAATCATACTTTTTCTAAGAAATTTATGTGGTGTCCACACTAAGCATTGTAACATGATTAGTTAACTTAGCTACTTGTATAAGAATTATTTCTGTGGCCCTCTTCACCACCAAGGAACCTAAAACCTCTTCAATAGGTCTAGCAACCTCATGCTTTCTAGTATTAGGTGCCATTGACCAAATTGCAAGAGTATGCAACTTTGAACTATATCCAGACCCAAACACCTTATCCTCAAAATGCTCCTCAAATATTGAATCATGGGAGTCTCTTCTTTCTGTATCATATGCTATAGCTAAGGTGATAGTGCATCCTGGTAACAACATGATTCCACAATCTATGACAATTTTCCTAGCCTCAGTAGGAGTAATAGTTGCAATCTCAACCATGATATTTTCTTCCTCTACTTTCTCAGCTTCTTCATGTTGAGAAGGTTCAACACTAGCCCTTGATAGTTCAAGCCTTTCTTTTATCTCTTTACTCCTCTACTGAACCATAAATTCCTAAAATTCCTTAGATTGCACAAACTTATCATCTGAAAGGAATTTATCACAATCCTTTACCCTATTATCATCATCATTTTCTTTATCATATTGTCATTTGAAAATTCTATTAGGGGGAGCTTATGAACCGAAGGTTTCTTCAATATTAGGGGGAGGGAATTTGTTCTCCACCTCCTCATCTCGTGGCACATGTTTTTCCATTTGTTCCTCCCTAACTTCTTGGAAATCTATAGGCTGCTCTGGATATCCATAGCCTCAGGTTGTTGTTCAAGGAGAGCATGTGCTTTATCAATAGCCTCTTTCACCTTCACCTTGAAATCACCATTTTGATAATCCCTTAGCTTTGTGAAGGCTCTTTCAAATGGGTCTACAATTACATTATAAGGACTCACATAAAAGGCATTCCTTTTCATGATACTCTCTCCAATGTCCATTATGGATCTGTCTATTCCTTCTTTCTAGATATGACAACCTCATCACTTGTCAAGTTTCTCAATACATCATCTGTGTACATGAACTAATGATGTATTACTGATAAGTTTTTATCCCTTCTCTTTCCATACACAACCATTTTCAGGTCAAAAATCCTAACCTCATTAAAAGGAAACCTAATATTATTCACCATGATCCCAAACTTTTCATACCCTTCAGGGGCAATAACTTTAAAGTAAGAAAAAGAGCATTGGGGATTCACCACAATACCCTTCTTGGGATTTTTGAACATTTCATAATCCATAAAATTAATCTACCACATGAGTTCCATAAATCCAATCTGTCAGAGACATATAGGGACAAACAATGTGGTGCCACCTTAGACCCATAAGCTCTGATTAGAGTATATTCTAAATGGAGAAACCAATCAACTCAATTATGTGTTGCATTTGATCTTGGTATATCTTTTGGGTGCATGATACTTCTAATTGCTGGAGAAATCTTGTAAATAGGTGATACACCCAACACCTCTAGGATACCAAACCTTATAAAAATAGTAAACATGAAATAATTGGAAATGGGACAATCCTATAAAAAAGTATTCTCATTGTCCCTTAATCTCAATTTCAACTTCCATTTCTAGCCATAATCACCCTCAAATAGGAGCATATACATTAACAATGAATAATGAGGGAACTGCAAAGGGAGAATCTCTTTCTTCAAACGGATGAAATCCTCGTGCATTTGTTCAACAACATAGGTGGCATAATCAAAACCAGTGCTCCGATTATGATCCTATATATCTATTGCCATCACCAATAAGTCAGGGGCTATCCTCACCTCAAAAATTTGAGCCAACACATGATTTAGGAAATAGTAGGCGTTCTTGAAATAATTCACAAACTCTTCACATTCAAAAGGCGGAACATCCTTATGGAGAAATCTCTCCTTACTCTATGTCAAACAAGCAATTTATTTTTGTATGCAAATATGTTATACTCATATTCACCATATAGCTTTGCACGCTTAATTTCCATAGTATAATTAGGATTTAACCCAAACACCTCCACAATCTTATCCCTTGTTACTTCAAGGATCACATAATCATTTTCACTCCTGATTGTTTTGTCAGTGGGATGACAGTGCCTGGTCAACTCTATCATCACGTCCACCTTAACAAACACATTTGAAACCACCAGCTTCCCAAGATTTAGTCCCCATAAGTAACATGTTGGCTTGCTAGAATACTTCCTGTTAAAAGCATACAAGAATAGTTGCCACCCGCTCTGAGGTTGGTCCAATTCACCAATTTCATTGACACTATCAATTAATTTGGTGGCCACGAGAACTTGACCCATAGGTATCTTTCCAATTTGTGACCCTCCTTCCTTTACATCTCTAGAGGCCTCCTGCATAAGCCTTTCTTTTTCCTTCTTTGCACTTCTAGACCTAGTTGATGTCACAAGAGAACTTGGTGTAGGGTTATATACTGTAGGTGGTTTCAACTTAACCACAGATGGAATATCCTAAGTTTTAAACCTTTTAACCCTTTTTTTTTTGGTTTCATCTTTGGTCTAATACTGGATTCATTGGGCTCTGGTTCATGTTTGCAATGCAGTATAACTAGGATCTACAATTTTTTGGTAATCGAAAGACCTACCTAGGTACAAAAACTCCAAGGCACCACTTACAGAACAAAAACATTCCCAAACCTTGCCTAGCATATATCACCCAAGTTTAAAATATTTAAATGGAAAAAACCACATGCAAATTGTCTCCCCAATTCCCTATCACCCTTCTAAAATACTGTGATTTAATATTTTAGATAGGAGGAGATACACAGTTTGCTTACCTAGGTGAACAATTGATACAATTGCTACTGAAATATTTTGCTAGAGCCTTCCACACAATTTTTTCATCTTCTGGTATTCCTCTCCACTTCCAAGCAGTTCCAAATGTGCGAGAAACTAGGTATCTACCTTCTTTATGGCTAAGAGATAGACATACTGCCATTAATGTTTGATAGTAAGTTCATGTGAGTGAACTGACATCTCGTTGTTCACATTCAAACCCTAGCTATTGATCACTCTGCTTTAAAACCATATCAATTGTTATCAATTCACGTTGCTACTTTCTTCTTTTCTTTATATGATGTCCTTAGGATACTACCACATTTCCTTTTCATTCAACAGTTGTCATTTATCATTGACACATTTCATCCTTCACTAGTTCTATCCACAATGCAAGCATCGACATGATGAAATATGAGCCCTTGAAATTATGACCCATCCTCGATCATGTTCAATTTCCCATCGCACATCACTAATTTAACTTTGAACTCTGGATCACATCAGTGACAGGAGATAAAACAATGAAGCAAGATTAAGACATGTGCATCTGCATGAAAATCAATGATACAAAAGACAACAATCATAAGACCAATTCAAATCAGCAAAAGAAAGTTGAACAAATGACTCCATTTCTCATTGCTATTTTGAAATGCAAGTTTTGGAAAGGATCTGCAATGAGTGATAGGAGAAAATACAAAAGCACCAGGGCTATCATTTATCATTAATTCTCATAAATTTTGCAAGTAATTAGCAATGAAGGATCCCAGGGATTACATAGAACACTTGCAATGCATATCACTAATACAAAACTTAACATTCAGAACCCATCTATGATATGCGAAGCATAGGAGATATTTTTTATCACTTATCGCTATTTTGAAAATTACAATCAACACAATAATAGATGCAATGACTGATGAAGAGAAAAGAAAAAGCCCAGTGGCCATCACTGATCACTAATTCAATACTCAAGGTTCAAGAATTATTAGTCATAAGGGAAAAATCAACAATATAAGGAGAAGAGCATCAAACATCGTTGATTCATATCAAGAGCTCACAAAGATATGGGTATGTGCAGGATCATGCTGGGCCAAAAAGTGGCAATATGATGGGTATGTGGTTGATGACTTTTTTTTAACCCAAAATAGATGAAACGAAAAGGGTTTTTAAAGGAGATTCTTAGCTTTCCACCAATATAAATTATGCTTTACTTTGAATTTGATAAGTAATTATTATTCATTTTCTATTCAAATTACGACTAAAGTCTTGATTGATAGATTGATTGAAAAACATCTATAGATTTCAAATGGTATCACATTTTTTGAATCCAAAACATGTGTCACAATCTATGCTTCACATACTATAGGATTTAAAAAAAAAAAAAGAATTTCATGAAGTTTTGACCAAGTTCAGATGGTCAGACATACAATTTTTTTATATTTTTTAAAAGTTGTAATAAAAATTTCATAATTAATTATTTACCTAGAAAAAATTACAAAAAAATATGCATCACATCAGGACATTAGTCCTCTACTTATATCTAAAATCTTATAAAAAATTATCATTTTATTGTGGTTAGGTGGTCGACACCTACTTCTTATTTTTTCTGAAATTTAAGTACTAATGCATTGAAATTTCAAATTTTCACCAAATAGATTTTTTTTTTTTAAACAAACCTAGTAGTTTAGAAACTACATTCAATTATCTACAAATTCTATTCTTACATATTTTTAAAATAATATAGATAACTTATTCAAAATTTTACACCAAGTTGCCTAACTCTAATTTTTCTAATTTTTTTGCCACTTAAGGGCCTGTTTTTTCCATGATGATCCTGCACATACCCATATCCATGATGAGCGAAACTAAAGAATTACCACTTGTCACTTATCACCAATTTAAACATACCTTATAGAAACTATCTGCGAGGAGCGACAAAGAGAGATGGCCGACGAGACTTAAGTGAAAACTTTTAAGCATGTGCCCACAAGTTGTTCTAATGAAGGGGACCATCCTAGGACAACATAGGAAAAGGTCTTCACAATATTTTAAGTCATAAAATTCAAAGGATGTAAAGGCCAAAAAGGCCTTTTATTGAACAACCTTATATAAAAAAAAAGAAACTCAAACCTAGGCATGAGGGACCGGTTACTCCACGATCATCAATGACATAAGATGTTTTAATATGATTAGAAATGGGCAAAAAAAGATCAATGACAAATTAGAACCCTAGAATAAAATGAAAACTTTAGGGCTAATGAAGGAAAGGTTCAAGATAACAAAAAACCATAAAACAATGATTATAAGCAAAACCCTAAGCCTTCAGATACCAACCCAGTATTCAAAATATAGCAAGATTTCGAGATGGAACATAAAACTTTTGCAGGTTCCATCAGTTCCATTCCTTAATTTTCATGTGAACTGTGCCTTCTAGTTTGGTCATCCCAGTTGCCATTTCCTTTGTTAAATAGGTATTAATTTAATGTTCTATATCATTGGTGGAATCCTTGATTGGTGCTTATCCTGGTAACGGTCTCATATTACCTATTTCTCTTTGTATGTAGCAAACCCGAGTTTTGTAGATGGTTCGATGAGTAGCTCTCACCGAGTTACTCATTTCCTTCATGAACCTTCTTTTATGTGGGCCCCATCAAATCTTGTCGATGTATATATAGGAAATTATAGGTAATTTTGGGTATTTCTATGGTTATCACAATATAATATTCAATAGCCGAAGCTTAGATATTCATTATAGGCATGTCTAGTGAATTCCAATATACCACTCTAGTTGTGTCGTGAATAGTATGAATTAAATAATCAAAAGAACAGATTTCGTGTTCATTTCCTAATTGTTTCCTTTTGATTGGAATCTGACAATTAGATTCGTTTGATTTTTCTTAGTCCCTTTTGTATCTAACAAAAACTGTGAAGAGATCTAGTTTCTATATTTGAATCAAAAGTTAGGTATATTCATCAATTTTTCATTTGGGCTGCTTCAAAGTTAAGCACTTGTCAATGTTAATCGGGTGCCTGGATTTCTTACACTACTACCTATTTCTATAAAGCTTTGTATCACCTGCTTGGAAACTATCGTCTAAAATTTTGTTCCCTTGTTCCATCATCCTTGAATGGTGTCTGAAAATCACATAGTTCTTAGTGAACCATTTACATTTTATTTTGTTGCGCTATGATGGTGATGCCTATTGGAGTTCTACTAGCTTACGTCACTGATGCTACACTTAACCCCCTGTGATGTATTCTTCCATATAACTATCTATCAAGGAAAACTTTAAGAAACCCCCCCCCCCCTCAGAGAAGCTGTAAAATCCTAGCGAATCTTTCATACTTCCCGAAAAAAATATTAATTTTAGAGGCGAATTTTTCATTTTTTGTGAAAAACAAAATCCCCATTAGCCAATCTTTTGTAACTGCTAGAAGTCTATGGAAAATCCGAAAAAATGATTTTTTTTTAAAACCACTAAAATATTTTCATTGGTGATTAAAATCTATTTTCAAACCAATAAAATATTTCCATTGGCGAATTAAACTTGTTTTCAAACTAGAAAAAATAATTTTGTTGGCGATTTTTTTGTTTTCAAACTAAAAAATAAAATTCATTGGTGAATTAAACCTATTTTCAAATGATTAAGAAAGAAACATTGACGAATTAAACATAATATCAAACTAATAAAAAAATTCATTGGCCAGTTAAATTCAGTGGCGAATCCACTACAGTTCGATGAATTTTCAATGGACAGTTGTACTTGCATTTTAGAAGTATATCTCTTAAGCACTAGATTTGTGAATGGAAACCTCCAAAATAACACTAGAACCATTAGATGTGGACACGTGGCGAGATCAAGGGTCATCATTGTGATA
Source organism: Sequoia sempervirens (assembly GCA_007258455.2). Classification (NCBI taxonomy): domain Eukaryota; kingdom Viridiplantae; phylum Streptophyta; class Pinopsida; order Cupressales; family Cupressaceae; genus Sequoia; species Sequoia sempervirens. The sequence continues at coordinate 365,913,550 of VDFB02000008.1, forward strand.
ATTAATCTGACGGGTTGGATTTTGGCGATGAGCGATATAAGAACTTAAGTGGTAGAAATATGCACGTCCATTAAGTTTGTTTTAAAAGAGGGACCACCTAGAAAGAATGTAGGACCAAGGCTTAAAATCTTAAGAACATTTTACAGAAAGGAAGTGCAACATCAATCTAACCATGACCGTTCACTGAATTTTTGATGGATGACTTTAGCTGCATTCTGGAAGTATATCTCTCAAGCACTAGATTTGTGAATTGAAACCTCTGAAATAATAGTATAACCGTTAGATGTGGACGCGTGGCGAGATCAAGGGTCATCATCATGGTAATGAACCTGATGGGTTGGATTTTGGCAATGAGTGATAGAAGAACTTAAGCTGTAGAAATATGCACATGCATAAAGTTTGTTTTAAAAGAGGGACCACCTAGGAAGAATGTAGGACCAAGGCTTAAAAATTTAAGAATGTTTTTTTTTTATCAGTGAAACTTTTTATTTTATTAATTATAAAGCAAAATATATAGATTCTATAAAGTTCGCAACATCCAAATACTACCAAAAAAGTTGATCCTTGATACTTGTTTATTTTATTAATTATAAAGAAAAAGATACAGATTCTACAAACTTAGAAACTTCCAAAAACTACCAAAAAAGCTGAATAACCAGCTCAAAAACCAGAGTATCGAAACTTCCCTAAATAACTATGCCTTTGTACTACCCAAACGATTAATGACCTATAACCAAGCCACAAAAAGATTACAATTTCACAGCCAATCTAGGATTAACCCCAAAATTTCAACACAGAGGCTGAAAAAAAAACAAAAAACTAGACTTTGCGTTAACCATTATTACTCATTCTTCTTTGAAGACTCGCCCATCTCCAGCAGCAATATCTCCTTTAACAGTTTTGGCTTCTTCCATGGATGCAGTCCGTTCTTTTCACGCATCTCCTCTTTGGAAAGTTCTTTTAGATTTTCTATTGTTTCCTCTAATTCCATTAGCTCAGCACAGATTTCAAGTGCTTTCCACCCACGCTTAGCTCCTTCCCACCACCAGTCTTTATTGTAACCCTCTGGCCATTTGATAAAGAGGTGATTTAAATTTGCAAGCTCCGGGCCCCCACCATCCATTCCTTCCATTTTTACCAACCCTACTTCTGGTATCGCTCGTTGTAGAATGCTTTCCATGTCCACTAAAAATCTTTATGCACTAGAGTTTTCATTACTCTCCTCACCTCATTCACCGATTCTCCTAATTCTAAACCCCAAGCCATGACCAATGAATAGATATCCATATTTGTTCTAAATCTATGTGTCAATTTTTTGAATCCATCCCCCAACATTATTTGAACTACTTGTACCACCTACTCTTCCTTGTAGAGAAATAAACCTCGCAGTCTCTACACAGATGCTTTACCCACAAAGGGGTCCAACTTCCTCTGCGATGTCATGGTGAAATTGGCCTCCATTGCTTTTATGTTTCACTGGCTGCCAACCTATCACCCACCACTAAAAGGATACAATCCTATTATCCTTACACTCAAACTCAAAGAAGCATCGAGGATGATAGGTGAATTTCATTATAACACCTCATTTTGCCATCCTTCTCCATAAATGCACCCTACTTATCACCTTTCCTATCTTAATTCACCAAAGTCAAGGTTTTGGTACTTTTCCTAACCTTACAACCTTAGCAACTTAGTTGCAAGTCTTTCTTGGTTGTCTTTGTAGTCGGTGGGTTGAAAGTTTCAAAAAATTTGAAACTTCAGACTTTGGTTCTAAGGTTCCAAATTTTAGCGACCATGCGACATTATGGACCAAGACTGTTCGACGAATTTTTGATGGATGGTTGTAGTTGCATTTCAGAAGTATATTTCTCAAGCACTAAATTTGTGAATGGAAACCTCTAGAATAACACTAGAATCGTTAGATGTGGACATGTGGAAAGATCAAGGGTCATCATCATGGTAATGAATCTGACGGGTTGGATTTTGGCGATGAGCGATAGAAGAACTTAAGTGGCAGAAATATGCACGTGCATTAAGCTTGTTTTAAAAGAGGGATCACCTAGGAATAATGTAGGACCAATGCTTAAAAGCTTAAGAACGTTTTACACAAAGGATGTTGCAAATCAATCTAACCATGACCATTCGATGAATTTTTGATGGACAGTTGTAGGTGCATTCCACAAGTAAATCTCTAAAGCAATAAACTTGTGAATTCAAACCTCTGGTATAACACTAGAACTGTTAGATGTGGACACGTCGCGAGATCAAGGCTCATTTCTCTCTTTCCAATGACTTGGCGTACTACATTTCATTTAATTGAAATTCTCAATCTTTTTGAAGAACATGTGGTAGCCATACTGCTTACGATGATTACTGCCATATGATCATCCAAAGTGATTGATTGGACAACTCATGAATCATAGATTTAACGAAACAAGATTTGTAATGATTTCAAATTTTCATAATTCATATCGTTTGAGTGACACCGGAGTCTGGTGATATTGATAGCTTGTCACTTGTCAGCTTGAGGTACAATTTGAATGCAACTAGACGTCAATCAAATTAAACATTTTAATTATACATGTAAGGCTTAAGTTACTGTTACACAAATCGATTAAGTTAGTTTTTTGGTTTGCGTAAATCAACATTATGAATCATGATTATACAGTATATGTAACCTCACAGTGGACATGTGACACGTGTGAGGTGTACATAGGAACCAGGCTAGTAGTGGCACTATTGGCAACACCGTTGGCCCAAAAATAACTAAATAAGGATAGTGACTAGTGAGCACAACTAAAATCATTCGTTGAAGGCTAAAGGCCTGAATATTGAGTGCAATGTTTGAATTGTCGTAAGGGTTTTCATTTTGTAGGGTTAATAAGGATTCGGGAAGAAGATCATGTGGCATAATTGAGGATACTCTAAATTCTTCTACTTGTTGTTATGTAGTCATAGAGTCAACAACCAATTTCGTTCAGGCTTCAAGTTCAGCATGGGTGGAATTGGAAAGAAGTTGATTTGGTTCACCTGACTTCTTAGATAGCTTTTGAACTAGGAGAGGTGCTCTAATGGGCATAAACGCTATTCCTAGTGCATAGAAGTTGCAATTGAAAGATGGGAGCAATTTTACAAACCCTCATCTTCTACATGACTTTGATTTTCAAAGGGGAGAAGTACATTTTGTATCTTCACAACTCCCATTTCCCCAGTTTGATTGGCCCCCCTTTCTCCATGCATTCATTTTCAAAGCTACTGGCTGATCTGGGAAGTCCCATGCATTTATTTTCAGAGCCCATGGTTGACCTGAAAAGTCCCATTATTTTCAGACAAACATGTATTACATTTACATTTTCACCAGTGGTCCAACAGAAGCTTGGTGCTTGCACTTACATTTGTATTTGTACTATGTAATAATGTGACATTATCATTAAGCTACAATAAAATAAATGGTTGTGGGTAAGTGCACCAAGATGGTCGCACTTTTGTGGCCACAAAAGTGAAAAATGAGCCAAAACGCGTTCGCATTATAACGCGAACGTGTTTTGGCTTTTTAAAAGCAAAAAAAAAAGTGAACATTCGTCATTTGTTTTTTACTGGTTTTCATTTCTGCCCGCGGCCAAAAACCCTGCACTACGCGCTCGCGTTGTTGAGGAGGTGACTTCTTCACATTTGATCAACTTGAGTTCAATTTTCTTCAGAAATATGGCACCCCGACGACGAAGAGATGCAAGAGGTAAGTTTTGTTTGGTATTTGTAATGATTTTTTTTGTTTTAAA
>VDFB02000008.1:365917865-365946910 GCA_007258455.2 Sequoia sempervirens
TTTATAAATGCATTGAAGTGAATTCTAGCGCATTAAAGGTTGAAAAAAACTTTAAAACACATGTTTACTATTTATAATATATATCATAAATTACTCAACCATTCGGTGAACATTTGATGTATGGCTGTAGTTGCATTCCAAAATGAAATGCGCGAAGCGCTAGGGTTGCAAACCTAAATGTTTGGAATCACCCTATAACTGTTAGATTTACAAAGATCAATGGTTTAGATTCTTTAGAATTTGTTGTCAATATAGGACTAAAAAAAGCACTTTCAGTTTATACTGCTAAGTGATTTTATTTTTAAGTGAGAGGGTTAGCACACATGGAGATTTTAGTCTTCAGTTTGCTCATTGCGGTGCATTGCGGTACCACCTTGTTTTGGGTTCCACAGTTCCACTTCCGACAAAGCCATTCTAGAAAACCTGTTTCCATGACTGTTGGCATTAATCTTTCCAAGAATCAAAAGTCGGGTAAGTGAAAGAATTCCTATGGCTACATTTCATCGTTTGACATTTCTTAAAATATTATTTTGTCAAACTTTGAAGTTTGGGTTTAGGGCTAAGAGACTTAAGAATTAAGAAAAATTAAGGAGGACTAATAGGGAATTCACAGTTTCACATTGTATAAGCATGTCTACCAGCAGTACCACTAGAGCAATGTCAGATAAAAAAATACATTATACAAAATTACTTAAAACCCAGGTTTCACTATGAATACCATGATATTTATGATCCTAAAACCTATGGTAGGCGTACCTCAGAACTTATATTTTCATATGAGAATAAGGCCTTAAAGAAAATGCAAGTTAATAGTATCGTGCACCGTGGGTAACTGGATTAGGGCACATGATGTTACATGAGGTTTTCCCTTGCCCTAAATTTATCATCGTCTATGCCCAAAATTATGATGATTTAAAAAGAGAAATTGTTAATAAAGATAGCAAAGAAGAATTGTTATCCATTAATGTAGGAGAACTTGGAAAAGTGTTAGGTTTTACATTTACAACCGAAGAATTTGGAAATGTCCACATTGACCTAGAAAAGCTTGCTAGTGATTATGAAGCAGTGGATGAAATGGAGAAAAATTCTTTCTTAAACAAAATAGTTTAGGATAGAAACAAATTGAAAGGTGATCGTAAGCCTCCTTATGATTTGGAAATTTTTAAACCATGGGTTCAGGATACTATTTCCATGCTAACATTTTTCCTCAGACTAGATAGCAGTTTGGAAGTGGGTGCATGCCTCCTTGAAATGGTGTGCAATATCCATTATGGTGTTCCGCATGTCAAATATAATTTTATTGAGCACATTTTAGAATCCATGAATAAACATTTTTTAATGATTAAAGGAGGTTCCACCAAGACATTTAGGTTCACAACCTACTTGTGCTATCTTTTTCTATTCAAATTTAGAGGAATGTTTCAGACCAACAAGCTTCAAATTCAACCCTATAGTAATCTTGAGGAAAAGAAAATGGCTCCAATATATGAATGGACCACTGTTATAAGGATGCATGATTATCGAAGGAACTACAACCATTTTGTAGACTACTTTTTGGCTCCATTGCATCAAGCAATTACAAATAATCCAATGCCTATATTGCCTATGTCATGTAGAAACTGCATTCAACTAGGAAAAGAAATACAATTGGCTGATTGGTACTTAATGGAAGAATATATTGTGTTAATATTAAATATGCATCGGGAGTACAACCATACAAACTTCCAATACATGTGACAGAAAGGGATTTTGCTTTGGAATATGTAAGGCAGATGCAGAGTACTGATGAAATGCACTTTACCAGTCAACAAAAGAAGACCTTATTTCCTTCTTTACCTTTTTCATGTGGAGGGATCACATTCGAGAGAAAAGAATTTAGTGTGGCACATAATCTTTTGAATTTTTTTGATTTCAATGCTATCTGTCACTAGCAGTATGATCCATGTGACACCATTAAATCAATGATTGTACTCAATAAGAATGCTACAAGTAGAATTCAACATGAAAGTAAACCCTTCCTCAAAAACTTGAGAAACAAGGATTCTTGGGATGAGGTCAAAATTGCAATGGACAAAAGTGCTTCTAAGAATGGTATTTCTTTTGAGAAATTATTATTAGAAATTATGGCATTGCATCGAAAGACAATTAGGAGGTACAACATTTTTTATCAAAAAAGTGCTAAACCATGTAGTATAGTAAAAATGACAGGTTCTCTAGAGAAGGAAGTTACAGAAAAAAACTGTTCACGATAAAAAATTACTGCCTTTTTGGTCTATGAGGAATGAGCTAGGTGAACCAAGAGCTCTTGTAGAGTATGGAGATAATGAAGAAGATAGCGAGTTTAGAAAATTCTGGAATATAGAGTATCCAGATGAACAAGAAGATAAAGAAAGTGATCATGAATCTAATGATGATAGGGAAGAAGGAAGCCATGTCAATTTCAAACTTGGTTTATTTGAGGCCACAAAGGAAGCATATACTAGTGGAGCAGCCATAGCTGAAAAAATGGGTTATTAAGGTGGTCCTTTGGGATCCCAAAGACAAGGCCCTTGGATGGTAATAGATGTAGAGCATAAAAAGCAAGTTATTTTTTTGGCCTTGGGATTGGAGGTGAAAAAGTAGACCTAGGGAATACAATTCAATTTTTAAGAGCTTCAAATCCTCATCCTCATGGTCAGACACAATCACAACTAGGGCATGCCCATGGTGGAGAGCTTAGTGTACCTGGCACTGCCTCTGGTGGTGATGGTATAGGTAGTAGTACTAGTAGTGTTCAACATGTGCAACAACAACAAACTACACACAAGAGGACAACAATACAATATACCACAGAAGAACCAGGTGATCAAGGCATACAGAAGAGGCAAAGGATTTTGACAGGTCCAAGTCACACTACCAGTGGATCCACCACAAAGGAGTTATTTCTAGGCACCCCCTAGTGCCAGTTAGTCTAGTTGTGACATCATTAGAAACTACAAGTACTACTACTCCTATTCCTTTTCCATTCAAGCATTCCATTGTTCCTGTGTCCCTAGGTTTTGATTACATTGAGGAGTTCACAAAGAAATTAGACATGAATAAAAAAGAAAAGAAGCAACTGATGGAGAGTGCATCTACTATAACTTAAGAGCTTTCCACAACCATGGTATTAGCCACATTTGATACAAATAAAGAAATCATGGAGTACACATTTCTTGTTCCCATAGTTCAAGAAAAACCAACAAATCAGATGGCTTGATCTAAACTCCAAGTGAACAATATTCAATTGGATTTTTCTGGACTTAGAAATACTAACAAAATTAATGTATCAAAGAAAAATAATGAATTGGTGTACACATCATTTCTACAACAAGATAGAGAGAAAAAAAGGTTGCCGAATCAAATTGAAAAGTTACAAGAAAACCTAGCTAATGAGAAAGCAAAGAGGAAAGTGACAGATAACAAGATCAATGAATTAGAAAAAAGAATAAAAAATCTACCTCTACATCAACAAGCAAAGAGGATAAGCAGAATGAGACTGCAGTGAATGAACTGAAGAAAATGCTAGATGAGAGCAACAAGAAATATGATGAGGAGAAATCCACTTCAGAAAAACTAAGACTAAGCATTGCGAATGGAAATGCACAGTGGGAACAAAAATTGGAGAAGGAGAGAAAAAGAAATGAAAGATTCATGGCAGAGGTGATGGAAGGAGAAAATGAAATTCAGAATTGTCAAAATAAGTTATCTACGTTTTGTAGAGAGATAATGAGCCATATGAAACAAAAGATCTGGGATGAAATATTGCATAGGATTGATCATTTGTGTGACACATTTCAATTGATGGATGCTATCAGACAACATCATAATAATCTCAACAAATATTTAGTGCACAACAAAAATGAGCTAGCCTTAGAGAAATCTACAAAAGAAATTCAAAAAATTGTCTACAAAGCTAGTGACAACATTTTGAAATCAAAAGGGATTACTAATCGACTTGCTACATCAATGGAGTTGTCATTTATCATTGATAAGTTTTTGAGAATGAGTGAAAGAAAGGAATAGTTGAATTTGGTTGTAGGGTATGTGCAAGATCATCATGGAAAAAACATGCCCTTAAGTGGCAAAAAATTCAAAAAAATCAGAGTTAGGCAACTTGACGTAAAAATTTAAATAATTTATCTATATTATTTCCAAAATATGTAACAATAGAATCTATAGAAAATTGAATGTAGTTTCTAAACTACTAGTTTTGTTTAAAAAATCTATTTGGTGAAAATTTGAAATTTCAATGTAGTGGTACTTAAATTTCAGGAAAAAATAAGAAGTAGGTGTATGTCGACCACCCTAACCATAATAAAATGATAATATTTTTTTATAAGATTATAGATATAAGTAGACGACTCATGCCCCGATGTGATACATATTTTTTTGTATTTTTTTCCAAGTAAATAATTAATTAGGATTTTTTTATTACAACTTGAAAAATAAAATAAAATCGTATATCTGACCACCTTAACTTGGTCAAAAATTCATGAAATTCAATTTTTCTTTTTTTAATCCTATAGTATGGGAAGCATAGAATGTGACGCATGTTTTCGATTAAAAAAATATGATACCGTTTGAAAGCTATAGATGTTTTTCAATCATCCTATCAATCATGACTTTAGTCGTAATTTGAATAGAAAATGAATAATAATTACTTATTAAATTCAAAGTAAAGCATAATTTATATTGATGGAAAGCTGAGAATCTTCTTTAAAATCCCTTTTCGTTTCATCAATTTTGGGTAAAAAAAATCGTCAGCCACATACCCATCATATTGCCACTTTTTGGCCCATCATGATCTTGTACATACCCTGCAGACAAGATGAAGAAGGTGGATGAAAAGGTAAGGAACTTCACAAAACTTGGTTTTTTAGAGGGTTTTGAGACAAATGAGTGATTCATTGGAAATAATAATTTCAGAAAGAAGATAGAGGATGCAATGAAGATTGATTTGGGCCAGTTTCCTCAAAACCCAGATGTGGTGAACTAGTTGGATTCCATCAAACCATTGCTAACATTGAATGCAAAATTGACTGAAGAATGCAAGATAGGTTTCAATTTGAATCATGAATTGTTAAAAAATCTTCAAGTCAAACAACATCAGGTAGAACAAATGACAATTCCACCACCCAAAGAATGGAAGTTGCTAGAAAAGGTGTTGCAATGATTTGATTTTTGATAATATGGGTTTCCAAGTTCCAACTCAGCTCTGTGCAGAGTTATCTTTGCTCCAACTCAGACTTCAGTAATTTGTCGATGTTAAATAATAAATTATTTGTATTATTTATTTTTTCATTTGAAGAAAAAGTCTGATAGTGGTTTCAACTACTAGATACACTTTAAACGATTGTTGATGTTCATTGTTGTATATGCTACTAAGAATATTGCTAATATGTTATTAAGCATTGAGTTGAGTGATGAATCGCTTAGTACATGTTCAAGTTTTACTTTTAACACAATTAAAATATGAACTATAAGGTGACTTTAATTCTAGGCATCCATAATCTTAGTTAAATTGCATTACAATTCACACATCAATACTCAATCTCCATGACTAGTACTACTTATCAGATCCACTAAACATTTATATGAATTCATGCTTTAATCAAGGTACTTTAACTGGTTCATTAAACTAGATCTAGAATTAAAACATACATCAATGGATAATGACAAACAAGATTAATGAAAGATCATTCATCAGATTTCATTAATAATTCATTAATAATTCACTTTGTTGAGTAACTTAAGTTCATGCATACATAACCTTTGAGTTACGGTGTACTATCTATGAGTTTACTAAGTAGTTTTTCGGTGGATTATATATTATTGGAAATGGAATGATAGATTTTTGGTTATCCTCTTTAATGTGGTTACTATCACTCAAAGTTGTGGTTTTGGTGCTTTTCCTAACCTTAGTTGATAGTCCTTAGAGATTTAGAGTTTATAACCTTATCGGTCGCTAGTCATTAGAGTTTTATAATTGATAACTTTGTTGCAGAGTTTTAAATTTTCATAAATTCTCGATTCCCCAAGTTGGTTCACTTTGTTGAGTTGCAAACTTGCAAGTCTTTCTAGTTTCTTGGTCATATTTGTAGTCGGTGGGTTGGAGGTTTCGAAAACTTCAAAACTTCAGACTTTGGTTCTAAGGTTCCTAGTTTCAATGACCACACAACATTAAGGACTTATGTACGGACTAAACTAGAGTTGTCTTTTGAGGAATTTCCAAAAGCATGCATGTTTCAAGGCTATCTTTTCGAGGAATGAAATTGAATGCCACATTCAATGCACGTCCTATCAAAAATAACGACATAAGTGTGTGGCGAAGTTTTACTTAGAAATTTAGCCTGCATTCTCGTCCTTTGGCAAGGCCAGTACTTCTCAAGTGAAAAAACTTATTTTACTCAGACATTTAGCCTGCATTCTCGTTCTTTGCCAAGGCCAGTACTTCTAAGGTACAAACATTCTTTCTCTGCAAATTTGCATTTGGCGCTCATGCAAAGTGAACGTACGATCAACATAAGGGATACGAAGCTCAGACCTTTTAAGTTAGAAGAATTTTGGGCACCTGGAGAGGGATGACAAGTTTGAGCTGGATATAAAACTCTTAGAAAGTGGGCTAGCTCAAGCTGGAGTGTTTCCAAAAGTTGTCCTGAGTGTGGACCTGATAAGTGCATGTGCGAGAAGGTACATTCCACAAACACAGGAAATTAAAGCCACAGATGGGACTGTAATTGCAGAAATTTCTCCTGAAGCTGTTTCCCAAGTTTTGGGGATTCCAGAAAGGGAACCTTTAGAAGACATGTCTGTCACAGTGGCAGGTGCATTTTTTGAAGTAAATAAAGACTGGTGTAAGAAGTCTGTGGCCAAAACCTGGCTGAAGACTAAAAGGAGAGGTAAGTCACAACTGCCAAATAAACTCAAAATATTGCATTTTAAGGGAGAAATTGTAGATAATATTGCTTTATTGCACTGCGTTGTTGGGAATGCACAAGTTGAGTTATTTGAGGATTGGATGTACCGATTTATCTTTGGTAGTTTGTGATGAGAACATTTTCATTGACTGGGCTGGAGTTATTTGCTTCCATTTGAATGAGCAATTAATTAATTTCCATAAGACTGCTACTTTCTATATGTGTTCTTTCCTAACCTACATTGTAGGTAGTTAGAGGTCCTTTTGTGCAGGGTTGGAGCTGCAAGGAACCCCAACTTTTGATATGCCTATGTATAAATGCTTTCCCCAATTCACTAAAAAATTTGGAATGGGTGATTTTTGTCATCTTAATGATACATTTTTAATGGAGGTCATGAGGAAGCTGGATGGAAATCCAGAAATGCATTTTTCCCCTAAATCCATTTCTCTTGTATCAAAATATGGGAAATTTTTATATCCAATTTGATAAGTTTTCCTATCTTAGAATAGGAGATTTTGAGAAAGCCCCATTGAAATTACCTTAGTATCCTGAAGATTTAATGATATTTCTGGAAGTTTGTCGACACATGGAAATGGTTAATATTAAGTATACAAACATGGGGAAATGAGGGTATGCCTTCCCATTGGAGAACCCTTCTTTTTTGTGCAAAACAAACCAGATGGCCAGGGGAGCTGAAGGACTTCTCAAGGAATATAACCTCCAGAATTTTTCTATGAGAGCTAATTTTGACAATAAGGGTTTTGTGAAGCAAAATCTCTATGGAGGGAGCTCATATTGGCATCACCCATCTATCAAATATTTTTGGAAAGATTGTGTCGATGAGAATGGAGTTTTGAGAAGAGATTATATGAGGCTAACGCTAAAACAAATACAAGCTTTCGATCTTCAATTTGACATTCCTGAAATTGTAGCTGAGGATTCAACAATCTTAGATCTTGGATATGAAAATTTTCCTGATAAATCCCATCGTAGGGTTGATTGGAACCAAAGTGAAATTTTAGATATGAGGTTGCATGCTACCCAGTGCTTAAAAGAACCTAGGATTGGTTGGATGGGAAATGGCAGCAAGTTGTTGGTCCTGTTCAGGAGTCAAAGTCATCATAGAAGAATGAACAAGGGTCTGCGCAAGCATCTGGTGCAAGTGTATCATCGGGGAAACCCTCTGTTAGGTCATCTAGTGAAAATTCTCAGTCAGGAGGTGATGGTGATAAGCCACAAGAAATAGTCAAGTTGAAGAGAATTTTTGAACAAGCTAGTGTGCTTTCTCCTACCCCTAAGAAGAATGCCAATCAAGAAAGCCTTGTGGTTGCAGATTTTGAAGCTATCTTTAAACAAATCGTTGAAGATAATATATTTCCTCCTATGTCTAAAGACTCTGAAATGCCCTCTTCTCCACCTAATAATCCACCTTTCACTCCTACCAATCCTAAAGAAACTATTACTGGAAAAGAAGATTCTGGTCTGGTAGTAGCCTCCCCAGGATGGCTAAAAAATAGTAGTGGAGAAGAAGAGAAAGTATACTCCTACAATGATAGTTGGAGTGGATATAGTTGCAAATTTACTTAAAGCTCTTCAAAACCTAAGAAGCCAAGAGGATGTCAAGGATGGTGACTGATGCTACTTCTGGAAATCAAATGTTAGAAATTGTTGACCCTGTCAAGGATTTAAATGAAGATGAAATAACAGCGGTGGACTACAAAGTCACACATGTTGATATGGGGCCTCCAACACTGTAAGTTGATATGTACCATGTCAATTATTCAATCATTACCTTGATTAAAAGAGTGAAAGAATAGAGGAAAGAAAATATAAAACTGTAATCTCAAGTCCTCGCATTGAGTAACTTTATTTCTTCCATGGCCACTCCTACATCTGATGAAGCCTCAAGTTCTCAGCCTTAGGTAGAGGGAATCAATGTTCTCACCATAGAGAAAATTAAAAAGAATTTGAGCTATTCCAGAACTACTTGTGAGGGGATCGAAACAATATCTCAAGAGGCTATCTTCTTTCTGAATATATCTTTGCAGTTTTACACTTGAGTTCTAAGAGGAAGGAGTTAGTAGGAGAGCTTCAGGATGTCAAAAAAGATCAAACTAATCTCTATGTGCTCTCTTAGGAAATGAAAGAATTAAACTCTATGGATCTGAAGATATTAATTGGTGAGAAAATTTTGGATAATCCTAAGGAGCTAGACCCTTCTTGGTTTGATTCATTAGAATAGAAATTGAATATATATGATAATCTAGTGAATGAAACTAAGAACACACTTGAAAAAAATTATGAAATGTTGGAGGAAATTAAAAAAGATTTTCATATTCTAGGAGTAGAAATTACTGATGAGTCTGATGAAAGGATTCTAGATATAAGAGAGATCTCTCTAAAGTTTAGAGAGAAATTCAATAAAGAAATATTTGATCCTTCTACAGTGACATGGGAGTCCTTGAAACTCAGTACAATGGAGCTCAACCTGAAGACTTATAATTCTGGAGAAGAGAGAAGATCTTAGATGTTGTTTGATTCTGAAAAGGCTTTGGGAAAATGGAGAACCAGGTTATAGATTACTACAACGCCAAGGAGCAAAAACATCACTGCAATTGTCACCAAGTACTGGGAATAAATGCAAAGATTAAAGGCACAGGAGGCGTTACTGAAGGAGAAGGAGGTAGAAAATATTGAAAGCGAAGGAGTAGGTGCTGTTTAGTTTTTAGTTTCTATGTTATTTTGTTTAATTTGGCTCTCTTGATACTTCAAAGACTTTATTTTAATTTCTAAAACAGTTGTCTTCAAGGAACCGTTATCAAGACAAAAAAAAGCTCTACCATTTTTATTACCTTTTTGTTATTTCAATATAGAAAGACAATGGTGAAGTTCACCCATGCACAATCTTTGAGTTATGGTGTGTACTGTGTGGATTTATTGTCCTTTTACTGAGTAGTTTGCCAGTGGATTGTCTATTATTAGAATGATAAATTTTTAGTTAATTTTATTGTTGTGGAATGGTTATTTGTTAATTTTTGTGAATGACAATGCAATAGGAATTTATGAGTTGAGTGATAAGTGTTGTTCTTTAAAAATGATGCAAAAACACATATCAAATTCAATACCATGGAATACAATATAAAATATGGGTATGTGCAGGATCATGATGGGCCAAAAAATGGCGATATGATGGGTATGTGGCTGACGACTCTTTTTTACCCAAAATTTATGAAACAAAAAGGGTTTTTAAAGGAGATTCTTAGATTTCCACCAATATAAAATATTCTTTACTTTGAATTTAATTAATAATTATTATTCATTTTCTATTTGAATTATGACTAAAGTCTTGATTGATTGGCTGATTGAAAAACATCTATAGCTTTCAAATGGTATCACATTTTTTGAATCCAAAACATGTGTCACATTCTATGCTTCGCATACTATAGGATTAAAAAAAAAAAAAGAATTTCATGAAGTTTTGACCATGTTAAGGTGGTCAGACATACGAGTTTTTATATTTTTAAAAAGTTGTAATAACAAATTCATAATTAATTATTTACATGGAGAAAAATTACAAAAAAATATGCATCACATCTGAACATGAGTCCTCTACTTATATCTAAAATATTATAAAAAAAATTATCATTTTATTATTGTTAGGTTGGTCAGATAGACACCTACTTATTTTTTCCCTGAAATTTAAGTACTATTGCATTGAAATTTCAAATTTTCACCAAATAGATTTTAAAAAATAAAAATAAACCTAGTAGTTTAGAAACTACATTCACTTTTCTACAGATTATATTCTTACATATTTTTGAAATAATATAGATAACTTATTTAAATTTTTATAGCAAGTTTCTTAACTCTGATTTTTCTAAATTTTTTGCCACTTAAGGGCCTATTTTTTCCATGATGATCCTGCACATTCTCATATAAAATATCACAATTTCATGGAATACAATATAAAATATCATCAACTAAAGCTTGGAATATGATTCATGAAGTGCAATATAAAATAAAATATCATGAAGTGTGCAATGATTCACAATTTCAATTTTCATTCAATACAATATAAAATATCATCAACTATAGTTTGGAATAATGGAAAGTGATTCATGAATCTTGTAGTGCAGTATAAATACCTAAAAGCTGCTAATTCTCTTCCATTTCCCAAATGGAGTAAGGGCCCCAAAACTGACGTTCAACATCAGATAGAGTAAAAGAGTCGTCTTCAAGCTCTTGATTCTGAGTCTTCTCTTCACCTTCTTTGGCTTGTGTCTCAAATTCAACATTCACTATGTCAATTTTTGTCAATGTCATTTGTCCCAACCTTTGGAATTTGAGTATTGCATAGACCGGTCCCTCTTCTTTCACATGTGGACCTCTAGATTATGAGTGCCCTATCAAAAGGAATTTTTTTGATATTATATGCAGTTCCTTTCATCCTCAAGCAATTTTCCAAATTCTTGTCTAGTTTGTTTCTTAACTTTGATTTCAAAAACCCTAATGTACTAAAAACACTCTCATCCTCCATCGACCCCAATATCATTGTTTGACATAAATCAACAAGTTTGAAATATTCTGATATCTTATCACGCAATATTTCATTTTGACCTAATTTTGTCCAAACCCTTTTTATTGATCCCGGTTCAAAGGCCTTATCCTTGCCCATGGATTTATATTGGTCCTTAATAGCTACTACAAAATCCCTACATTGCTTTCTTAGCTTATCTTCATTTAAAATTCCTTCTATTTTCTTCTCATTGATTGTTACAGTTTTCAAAAATTGTTCGATCAATATTTTTACTTGAGCATGAAAAAATATTGGGTTATCTCGGATTGCCCAAAATTGAGGATACACAATACTCATGGCTTCAAGTATTTCATCTCGAGGGAATCTTTCAAAAATCTCTGAGGAAAGAGATTTTGCAATTTCCTTCAAATTATCACCAACAGATTTAATAATGTCTTTAAAACCTTCCTCGTTAACAGGTACTTCTCTACTAGAGCGCTTGGTAGTCTTACATTGGTAAATTTGTATCTCATATCCATGTACACAAATACATAAGTTCCTACTTCCATTAAACTATAAATAATTATCAGGATCATTCAAATCAATAATTTTTTTCCATAGGTTATAATCTACGCCATCTTGTGTTAGATCTAGATATAGATGATCGAGGGCCAAGCATGTATGTTTACGCAGATTGGGATATTCATTAATATACATAGCTCTGTCTTGGGATTTCTTCACAAGACTATTCATTTCATCCAACATGGGGAGAAGACTAGCTAAAGTCAAGAGTGTCTCTATATCGCTTAACCTATGTAAGAGGTCAAGAGCTTTGTCTACTGTCTTGCGATTTTTGTGCATCACTCCAATTAAGGATTGATATTTTGAAAAAACTCGTTGTGTTGGTCCATGTAGGGAGATCCATCTGGTATCGACATCCTTGAGAAGCTTGTTTCCTGGTGTTATTCCCTCAACAAAATTCTTAAATTCTATGAAACGTTTGGGACTTCGGCAGAAGTATGCATGGATCTCATGGACTAGATTTTCAACTTTTGATATTGTAGGAAACTTGCTTACAATTTGGAATGCCAAATTTATTCTATGGGCCATGTAGTGAATTCCAAGCATGTATGGTGCACAAGTAGTTTGTAACTTTGTACAAACACTGTTCCTTTAACCTTGCATCATTGCAGCTCCATCAGCTCCTACACACACCAACTTTTTTGCAATTGTCAACTCATCCATATCTACAATTTCATTCAAATATTTATTGACTAGTTCAAATATATTATGCAATTTTGAATTGTCCTTCATTTTATGAACATAGAGAAGATGAGCTTGGAAAACATGTTGTACAGTATAAAAATGCATACAGACCCAAGAAGTATTGTCTACCATAGTAACTTCATCTAAAGATAATGCAATGAAGTTTGACTCTTTTACTTTCTCCTTTAAATATTCCTTTTCCACTATAGCAAGACACTTTTCCCATTCCCATCCAGTGTTTACTGACCAGTGTGTGTAGGGATAGTGAGGAACATTCAAAAAAGATAATAAACCAGAATATTTTGGGTAGTCTATCATAGGACGCCCTCTAGACAAAATATGAAAAACAACACTCATCTGAACAGTTTTTGACATGTTTTCTCCTTCCATTGCTTTTCCAAATTGAGCCTCAAGTGTACCTTTACATGCACCACTCTTCGAAATGCTTTGGTGATGCTCTTCATAATGTGTGGCATACCTAACATGAAGACATTCTTCCTTTGATTTCCATTGTAAGACTGATTGTTCCTTTCCGTCTATGATTTGGTTTTCATAAACTTTACCGATATGATTTTCTATAGTGTCAATCTTTAACTGCAACGTCTTGGGTTTTCCTAATTTCCAAGTACAAATCTACATTTGGCATGTGTTGCTTTTTCAATATCATCTGATTCCCCCACTACTACAATGAATGTGTACTTTGACAACCAACCATGTTGAAAATTCCTTGTCATTTCCCACTCACGCCCTCTTTTTGGTTTGGTTTTCCTTTTCTTGCTACCAACATCATCCTCATCCAATTAAATTATCTCATTCTGGCTAACCAGGGTATCCCTTGGAGCATCTTCTGTGGTATTTCCATCCCCATTTGAATTTTATACTTTTTGATTTAAATCAATGACAATCTCAACTTGACCTTTCGTTGGCACTGAGGTATTGTGAATGCTACCAATATTTGGTGGAAGAGTTGATGATGTAGCTCTATCTTGACTTGATCGATTAGAAGCTTTGGAAATTCCAAAGTAAGACTATATGGTAAGTCTAAGTTTTGGGCATTTTGATGGCCTCTCAGTCTCTTGATCTTCACCACATTGAGGGGTGGCAGGAGTATTTTCGCCACCCTAACTTTGAGGAGCGGCAGGAGTAGTTTCACCACCCTAAGGAGATGCAGGAGTATTTTCAACACCCTGAGGAATGACAAGAGTAGTTTCACCACCCTGAGGATCGACAGGAGTATTTTCAACACCCTAAGGAGTGGTAGGAGCAATTTCACCACACTGAGGAGCGACATGAGCCTTACTGTTATTGCTCGAGTCGCTCGACATATTAATCTTTGATTCAATCGACATATTCATCTCTCACTTCGAATAAAAAACTAGAAAATAATGTCTTCTTGTTTGAGAAGGATAGAGAATAATAATATAGATCCCATTCCCTACTCAATATCATCTTTAAGACTAAAGCAAGAATGGAAAAGAGATAAAGAAAACTTATTATTATAACTAATAACACTATGAAGAAATGATCAATGATCACTCCCCTTTAAGTCTACGTTTTCGGGTTTTGCTGACTTCCGAATCGAGAAGTAGAACCTCAAAACTGAACAAAATGTGTAAGAATAAATGACACTTTCGATTGTATTTATATCAGTCCATGATTCCATATTTGACGAATTCTGTGGGATTTTTAAATAGTAAATTAAAAAATTGGCAAATATGTTGTAATTTTCAAGGCACAATGTGTCCTCAAATTTAATTATTTTTTTAATGTTATTGGCGAAATAGGTCCTCATAAGCAACTATTTATAAATTTTAATTGGCGAAATGAGTCTTCGCAAGCAACTATTTGTAAATTTTAATTGGAAAAATGGGTCCTGATACAATGTCGTTTTAATAGTATTGGCGAATATGTAGGTGTTTTTTATTAAATGCTTCCGAGATTTAGGCGAAAATATTAGTCAGTCCTTGTGAAACACATAGTTTGACAATGGCGAATTTGTTGCTTAAATATGCCTCATAAAAAAAATTATTGGCGAATCGACATGCATTGGACCTATGTTTCATAAATTTGGGGCGATTTGGATACCCTGTAGGTGCAATAAATTCACCAATTTCGAGTTGACCAATTCCTAGAATTAACCAATTGGCGAAGATTCGCCACTATTTTTCCCTGCTATCTGTACCTGATGAAACTAGATATTTCCTTTTCATGCTATATTTAGTCAGTTCCATATTTCGTGGTTTCCTATTCTTGCCTCAGGCAACCAGTCTAAATTTAATCACTCAAACTAAATTATTTATTTCACTATAAAGCAGTAGCCCTTTTAATTAATTTGTGTTGCAGCTTAATATCCATATTATAAGAATTGTATCTCCTCCTTAATAGCCGTACAATGTTATTTCTTGCATGGATATCAGTTGGTTATATTAATGTGAATTAGCAATTATGCTTAAGCATATATATATTAACGCATTCATGTACATAGGCTGTTGATGTTTTGAAAATGGGTAAAGAGTATTGTTTTATTAATCACTTAGTTTAATATATTATTGTGAATGCTTTTATGTACGTTACTAAAATGTCTTATTATTTTGTGTCTAGTGAGTATAATTTAATTTTCCTCAACACTAATATTCATGCTTCCACATTTGAATTCGTTACCCATTTGAATTGAAATGTTTATAACTCATATAGATTTTAAGTTTGATTATTCTTAGTTGTGTACCTTGTAGGAATCATGTAGGTGATGACTTTTGGAAAATAGGTTTCCATTGTATTTAAGGATAAAATAAAATAAAAAGTTTACTAGGAATCATAACATGGTTTTCTTTTAGATAAGTTATAAGAAAAAAAATTTTGATATTTCCATTCACGATAAGTTAAATTGATGATAGGTAAACACTATAGTGACAAATAATCCCCTTCCATGACTGCTAGCAAGCCTGCCTTGAAAAAGAAAGGCAAAGGGGAAGGAAATAATTTGAAGGAGCCTCTGAGCAAAGGTAAAAATGTGGTGGTCAAGGACTCTAAGAGGGATACAGTGGTTGCAAAGATGGTGGTGACTAGTGGCGATACCATCATTCGATGCTTTGGTAGGTTGGCCAAGAATAGCAAAAAAGTATAGGTAAAAGACTTGGATATGGAAGAGGAGCGATCTGACAACAAAGATAGCAGGGATGAAGAGGAGTTTGAGGGTGAGGAGGAGGAGTATGCTAGAGGGCCCAACACCATTCCTAAAATGGGAAAAGTGCAGAAGGAGCATTCAACCTCTTTGTCGATTCAGACCCATTGGATGTTGAGCATGTTGATACTGACAAGACTGTGGCTGGAGTGGAGGAGCTCTCTGTGTTGAAGGAAAGATTGGATAAATTAGCCAAAAAATTATTTGGTTTGACCTGCTTCACAGTTAAGTTGGTCCAATGTATTAACAACACCCTGTCGATGGTTATGAAGGATGAAATGGAAATGAAGAATGCTGAAGATCATTAGGAATGGGTTGGAGATGATGTTAATCTCATGTCAAAGAACTGGGAAGATGCCAGTTAGTCTATTGTTGGTCCATTGTGTTAGTTTTTTGGCTTTGATGTTTTCATGTTTTTTAGTCTTGACTCTTTTGGCCCTAGTGGCTCTTTGTGAAGAGTACAACACCTTGTAGATGTTGCTTACCTAATAAAAAACAAATGTATAGTGACATTAAGGAAAATTACTTTTAAGAAAATATTTAATTATATATATTGTGAATCATTCCTTCAATCGTCATAGTGGTAGATATTTAATCCTTTTAATATTTTAATCATCTCCTTGGAGAATTCGCTAAATAAATGTGAACTAAAATTCCATAGATATTCTAGATTTTATTATTCACCCCCTTAATTTTGATTGATTTAATTACAATAAAATAGTTAAGCTTAGGTCCATGTGTCTTAGAGAAGATTTGGATAAAAATGAGTTTAGTGTGAGATTAATTGATAGTAAATTTTATGTAACGTAAATGTCTAAGGAATGTTTTTGATAAAGGAAAAAATAGGTTTTACAGGGACCCAAAACCACAAAGTTTACAACAAAAGATAGGAAAGGACAAAAAAGTACAGCGAATTAAACAAGCTGCTAAAAAGTTAAAATCCAGAATAACTAGCAACTAGCCAAAAAAATCCAGGAAGGACAATAAAAAAGCCAGCCAAAAACGCAGACCAAAAAACTAGCAGCAACTAATCCAGAGTCTTCAAAACAATATTAGTCTCGGCCTCCAGATCCTGCATATCCTGGAAACCCTTCTTGAAAGTTTGAATCATTTGTGGGATGGGGTGTGCCTTCCTTTTTAGATTAGCCCTGGTTCTTTTCAAAATCCTAATGTCCTCTTCTTGGTTTTTATCTTTCACCTCTTCCAAATCAACAACCAGGGACCCCTATTGAGCTTTATCCAGTTTTTCAGTCATAGTGTTGATAATGATAGAATTATGTCTTGCCATTCTATTATTCTATTCAATAATTATCTTCATAAAATTTTTTATTTTTCCAAATCAAATTCTATCCTTATGTCCTTACCCGCATTGTCCTGGATCTCCTTACTAGCAGTGTTCTTATTACGCTCTTCATCCTTCTTGCATAACTCAGAAACCTTAGCTCCCACTTCTTCCAATTTACTCTGGAGGGCCTAGTTTTTTATTTTCAGGTCATTAATTTCATGAAAGACCCATTTTGACATTCTGAAATGGTCCACAACATTACTCCTAGCTATGCCCAGAAAGTTAATAGAAGGTTCCCTATCAGGATTGAGGCAACTTTTAGCAGGGTCAAAGGCTCCAGGGGACCCAGTTCTAACATCTCTATCCGTCAATGGGACAACAGAGGAAGAATTATTTTTTGTTCCAGAGTCCTCAAAATCATGAGAGTCTTCAGAATACGAAACAAGGTTTTTGACATGGAAGTTCTTTCAAGCACCTTTGGCTATGGTAGTAGAGCTTCTAGGCTCAGAAGCAGGGAAGACTTTAACAGAATGGGGGTTATGGATTTGGGTTTTCTTGCCAGTCTGGAGAGAGGGCAGATCTAGGACCATCCTTGTCGGAATCATATTAGGGTTGTTCCCCGAACAACTAGGTTCAGTGTTATCCTCCTCATACGCCAAAGAGGCATCCAGGTTAGCAGGGGCTGACATATTTTTGAAATGTTCAAAAATTAACCTTATTAGACCAGTATGTAATATATGATATCTTTTAGGGTTTTTCTTATGGTCTTCCAGACTCTTTCTTAAAGAACAAAGTAAATATTAGGGGAGAGAAACCCTGACCTTATAGTGAAAATGATTGAGCAAGGCAAAATGATAGTCATAGACCCTAGTGAACTGACCATCTAGGGTAATATACTCCATAATGACGCGAAAAACTTTTCTCCAGAGAGCTTTAATGGTGTCGGCCTCGAAGTAACTATTGGAAACTTTCACAAGTTTCAATTTTTCCTTGTCTTTCTTTGGAAATCTGACCACCGTTTCATCAGAGAAATTCTTGTCCCGAAAAAATTTGTGTCCTTCAGTGGACATACCGGTCACTTTAGCAATGATATTTTCATCAAGCTTAACTTTCCTGCCAAAAAGGGTTATTTCCCCATTGTCCCAATTCTTCTCAACAAGCTCTATAACTTCCTGATTTGACCCGTGGAGTTTTTCTAGAAAAGGGAGTAAACCCCCACTTTTAACTTTGTTCCACGCTCTAGTGTTTCTTGTGTGCATCTCGAAGTTGTTCGGCTCAACTCTTTTTCTATCTCCTCCCACTTTAGCAAGCATAGTAATGCAGACAAAGATGAAATATTAGTTCAAAATGGTCCCGCCAAACCTGTGAGCACACAAAGCATGCCGAGCAAGCTTACAAGATAAGCTAATTAGCTTGGCCCCATGCAATCTAATGATAGTGATGTACTTACCCCATTTTATCATCATTATTGAGGTGACACACATCTTTCCCATGTGACACATCATAGTTCAATAAGGCTCTGACATTAACACCTAAATCATTGATATTCAGCCATGTGCGATGTCCTTTACTTTTAACCCCTTCATTTACAAAAAAGTCTACCACATCATTGGCTTCTCTATAGGCATGTGATATCTTTATATTATCAAAATTCACTAAGGTCGAAATAGCATCATCAATCCAAGACTTTATGGCCCATGAGGGGGGGACCTACTTAGAAGACATTCAATAATATTTTTTGAGTCCCCTTCAAGCCAAAGGTTTGTAAAATTCAAACTACGAGCCAAATTTATTACATGAAAAGCTCTGACAACCTCAGCTAAGTGATTGGTTTGTGATCCAAGGGGGGTAGCAATCACACCTCGAAAATTTCCAAAAGAATCCCTTATAACACCGCTGCATCCCACTGCCCCAGGATTTCCTTTAGCCGCCACATCAAAGTTGGCTTTGATCCAACCGTTAGGCTAAAAAGTCCAACAGACACCCTCCCTATCCTTCTTAGCATGTTCAGGAGCACAAGAAATACCATAAATAATTTTCCATTCCTTAGCAATTGTAAGATCATAGGAAGAACAAGCCACTTTCTCAATGTTACAATCTTGCTGGGGGATTGCATCAAAATTTTCTTTCATTAATCTAATTATTTTATCAAACACTATGACCTTCGAAGATTCCTTATCTCTGTAAATTCTATTGTTTCGTTCTTTCCATAAACCCCAAGCAAAAAGTCTAAGGAATGTTAAAATTAGAGAGGGTAAAATATTAGGGATAGGTTATCTAAGTTGAAATATTTTGGTTAAATGTTAAATAACATAGATTACTCTTTGTTAATTAATTAGTAAGTGAATATTGATTATTTTATAATTATCTAATAGTTAATTGATAGAATTCCTATATGAATTCATTGATTAGGATATTGTCGTTATAGTATTATATTAAGTTGTAATTAGGGTTTCATGTTAACTAGTCGATAGAATGGTTGTCTTGTTAATGATATAATTATTATTTGTAGTAAATAATCTTTTAATTGAACTAAGTGGATAAGTAAAATTAGTGGTAAGAAACTGGAAATAATTCCTTATTTAAGGGAATATCTTAATGGTTATAATGCTATGATTAACTATTTGTACTAAATAATGCGTCTTGATTACTAGATCAAGTGTTTATGTTATTTCTTAAGATGGATGTCATCTGGGTGAGGTATGTTTGGAAGTGTGTTTAACATGTTGGTTTCTAGAGGCCTAGGAGGGGGTGTATTTCTATGTATGGTCCTTATGATTTTTTAACCTTGGAAGTGGGTTGGCTTTGTTGTTGGTCATGTGTATTGTGTGAAATGTAAATCCTAAGGGTGTTGCCCTCCTATCTATGTATGGATTCATGAGACATTGTAATGATATCCTATTGAAAGGTACACATAGGCATATTGAGTGAAACACAAACCCTAAGTGTTGTACTACCTGTTCATGATCGTTGGATTGTGGCTATGGGTTGGGACATGAGTTCATGTTGTCCAAAACAATTTTTATGTGATTGTGATAAGTGTGCAAGATGGACAATGCCTTGCTCTGAGTAGGGTTTACTAGTTGCAAGTAGGGGGAGTGGCTCTTAATGGGGGTCAAAACCCAAAGTGGTGTCCAAGACAACCTATTGGAGGGTTTCTTAATCCAACGATAATCTTAATAATGAAGTAGGGAGATGGGTAGAATTCACATTAAACAAGATAATGATATGCCTCACTTATGACTCAAGTACTCATTTAGGCTTGAGATGAGATGGGAAGGCCTGGAATGGCAAGATCAATTGTGTTATCCTCATGAAAGGTATCGGGATAACCCATATCAAGTTATGTGATAACACTCCTCCCTATTGCAGTCTAGCATTCCCTAGTTGTATTTCCTCTTTGATGTGTGAGTTTCTTTGGAAGTGTTGTAAGTGTTGTAAGTATTGTAAGTGTTGGAAATTATGTTGGTGTTGTTAGCAGTGTTATTATGGTGTCATGCATAGCCCTTGTTTATGTTAGTTTGTTGCTTTCCTGATTGTTTGTTGGATGTGGGATCTTGTGTTATCTCCTAGCATGGGGGGTGGACCTTAGGGTTCCACATGGTTGGGAGGTTGGTGCTTTTTCCTCCATTGGGTATTCTTGTTGCATGTTCACGTGCATGAAGATTGTTCATTATGTTGTGGACTCTAGTTCTTGTTCCTGATGTGAAGGAATCCTATCATGTATTTGTATATGGGATTGCAATTATATTGTATCTCTTGAAGTAATTTGATGTAATCTTTGCATGTACTAGGGGAAGCATTGTTGTAATTATTGAAATTGATGTAACAATTATTGATGATTCCTTCTTGTAAAGAGTGTATTGTAAAGCAATGCAACATTCATATGATAGTTAGCTAGAAATGATCTTTAATGTTGATTATCAGTTGACATGTTATACAAGTAAATAATGTAGAATTATTTAATATGGTTTTTTAAAATGAATCTTGCATGTTAGATCGTTAATGTTATCTCTTTATCATTGATGAAGTGTTTCTAGTAATCTTGTTTTGTGAGTAGGGTAGTCGAGGAACCTTAGAGGACATAGAAATAGTTTATCATGTTATGTTATGCATTCTATAGTTAATTGTTTAAAAAAAAGAAAATTTGTCCCATTAATTTAGCCTAGTTTAATGTTGTCCTTTGGGGTTCCTTGGCAGCGGTGTTACAAACACACACGCACATACACACATATATTTGTCTGAATATATATAATGAAGACATAAGTTAGTGTGTTCATTTGAGATGTATGCAAAACATCACAAATATATACACAATTTCATGAATATAAAGGTAAATTTTATGAATTCACTGAAAAGGCATAAATAAAGACACAATTTCCTAAATTTATAAAAGGGGAGACCCTCATTTTAGAACTTTTAAATAGACACTTCATGAATGAAACTTTTAAATGTAAACCCTTCATGAATAGATCTTTCAAACAAGGGTGTACCAACTTGAAGATGCACAAATATTTGAGAAATGTGCAAAGAAGGCCTATCAATGCTTTGTAGTATGCAAAGGTTATTAGCAAAGGATATTAAGTGAGATTGACATTGGCTACTTTCCCTTTTATAAAATCATTCAAATCTAATAAATGAATGCATTAAGTTTGGTTGTTGAGTTCAAATTTGAATATGTTTGGAGATGATTTGATCATTTGAATTTGTAGTTGTCATTTATATATGATTTATATGTTGAAATGATTGAATTGTGAATTATATTTGGTTTCATGTTTATTAGGGGAGTCATACAACATTTATTGTTTGTGTAAGTATCTATATTGAATGGAGTTAATACATATATATGTGAGAGGAAGTGTGGGAGATTGTGCATTTGATAGCACATAAAGTTGATAAGAGCTTCTCATTATGTCAAATTAAGTGTCAATATTTGCACATATAGATGTGTAAATATATTGAGATTGACACGCTATGCAAATGGGGATAATTTTATACATAAAAGATTTTAAAAAATTGTAAAAATGGGTATTTTGGAACAACATGTCTTATATTATAAATGTAATTGTATGTGTAGTTAATTACATTCACTTGTCAACAACATATTGACATGTGAACATGTATTGATACTTTTGCAAAATATTATTAGACTTTTTAAATTTCTTAGAGATTAAAATTCAAAAATGATTTTAGAGATAAAGATGAACAAAAAGTGGAGGACTATTAGAACATAGTTGGTACTAGGCCCTTCTGCTAGTGACTACAAAATGACAAGTGTGGGGTCTCCAATTTTCAGGATTACAATATAAAAGGCTAACATAGAGAGGAGCGTCACGTTTCAAAATTTTGCTGCAGGTGGAAGTCGGTCCCGACAAACGTAATTCCTTACTGATCGTTCACACTGTGTATTTAATGGCTTGTCTGTTATCCAGCTTGATTGAATGTCAGTAAAGCATGTTCGTGCAAGCTGATAGTTATTATTCCAACGAATAGTACAGTAGACCCATCTGAATGTGGTGGAGATAGTACAAACTCTTTAATTCTACACGCAGGTGTCTTGCTTTCATTAGAAGCTTTTGCAGATTCTCTCTGGACTAGAATCCATACAACAGCCTTTCCTTTCAGCCGACATCAAACCTCCAAATGTCTGTGGGCGGCCGACCTCACGTGGCCATTTGCAATCATTCACACATAAAAATAACATAAGATTCGGAAAATTAATGCATTATTAAACTCGTGTTCGTAGTGTTTCCTTGTGCTGTGTGTTGTGAAGGAAAATGAGTGGGTTTCCTTGGGCATCTTCTTCTTTTTCCCCTCCCCCAGAGAGCGGAGAGTATAATGCTACGCCGCCGTTTGTGAACCAGGATTTGTGTGCTGCTCCCGCTCATCCCTCCAAAAGAAGTGAAGGCGTGAATAAGCAATGGCTTCACAGAGTCGTAGAAAAGCAGAGGAGAAACGACATGAAATCCCGCTATTCACAGCTCACATCCTTATTGCCAGCCAAAACTAACAGGGTATGCCGTTTTCCAAGCTCTAAAGTTTTGAATATAGTAAATCTTTTATCCCTCTAACTTATGATGTTTATAACATTGTAGATAGATGGATCTATTTTATGGAGTATTGATGTCTGATGTTGGGATTTCTTGGTTATATTGATAAGAATGGAAAAAACATACAGTAGATGCTTTCCAAGCCACTACTGAATATCTCTACTGTTGAATTTGTGATTTTGTGTAGAGTGCAAATACAGCAATTCTCTTCAACTGCCTCTGTTAGCATCTGTTGAGTAAACATAGTGCAGACTGATAAGTTTAGATTAAAATTGTCTTGGAATTCTTTTCACAATTATAAACTCATTATTGTAGGAGTAATACGAGACATCTTAATTGTTTAACGACATCGTGTGGGCTTGGATTTAAATTCAGAGCTGTCTCACAACCAGAATAAACCAATTTTAGCCCGTCCTGTTTGTGGTTTCTATTTATATTAGTATCAATTCCTATACTAAGTTTCTATAACTTCTAAGTTTATTCTATCCTTAAAGTTTTCCTTATTTTGGATTCTAAGTGTGTTCTATTTGTGTAGTTAATGTTCTTTTGTTGAGTGTTCTTTAACATTTTAATGTTTATTATATTTGTTATAAACATTTTATAATATTTTTGTTTGAATCTTCCAAGTGTAAAATGTTCTTGTGTGGACATCTATGGAACTACACTTTTTTCCCAAAAAAAACACAAGCAAAGTGTTGTTAAAAAACTGGAACAATATTTTTTTGAATTCCTTTGATTTTGTAATCATCATTCACCTACCTTCTGCCATATTTGAATGTAAGATTTCTCATTCTCTTGGTTTTAATATAACACATTGGTTATGCTAACATCATAGCAAGCTTATGCATTGAATAATTATTTTATTTGATTATTTAACAAATGAAGACAGTTTTTTTTATTTAAGTGAAATTTACTGATATATAATAAAAATTATATTCAATTATCTAGTTTAAGCTACATTTATATTTTCAAAATTTTATCTAAAAATTTAGGTAGTTAATTCTTTAAATAAAGAACTTAAAACTATTTTACTTATATCCTAATTTTCTAACAAATTTCTCAAAGATAAATCTCCTCCTAATTAGCATGTGTCACTACCTTAGAATTTCCCTCTAAAAATATAGCTAGAAGAGAATGAGTAAATTATTCGTTACTCATCAAACCATTTTTTACTACCCAATAGCATAACCACATACTTTTGAGTAAATTATCTACTGTTCATACATCTTTCCCTTAAGACCCTTCATATATGTATTCTATTAAAGGTATTCCCTCTACAATATATATTGGATGCATAGTTGTGTTTCAAGGATACTTGGAGACCCTCTTCAATATAGTCTAATACTCCTTGTCAAACATACAAAAATATACCTTTGTAGGACTCCCAATATTTGGGTAATGTCTAGTCAAGTTTCAACCATAGTAGTCTACTTATTACACTCATGTAAGAATGTGGTTCATATCTTCTATACCACTTCATATGAAATAAGACTACAAACCATCTCTTTTTAGCATGTGTGAGTAGGTAACCACAATCAACATTCATATTACAATATCTTATGAGAGTGTTATGGAGCAACCTATCATATTGTAATATCTTATTAAAAAGTAGCAAAGGAAACCCCGACATGCCTAAAACTTCACACATGCATGAGATCTTCCCATGGCATCATGGTCATTATAGTCAGCCTAAAGTAAAAATTGGAAAACAACTATTTTCTTGCAAGAAACCTCACACTACACCATGATCACTTTAAAACATCTAATGGTCATTTTGTATTTATGACCTAAATACTAACCTTATTTCTATATACAATTCCTACAAAAGACCTTATCAATATCTTATCTCCCTACCTCTTTGATACTTAACATGCCAATCTTCCATGATGGCTACAACTATAGTCTACAAAAATACTCAAAATAATAGTAACTTAGCTCCACCACTATCATAGAAAATATACACATGGCATCAATAATACTATATAAATCTAGTCTTTATTTCTATGTGCAACATGCAGGTAGGAAAATATGGAACCCACAATAATATACTACACACATGTGGTCTCCATAATGGTGATGAAAAATATGGATAATTAACCCATTGAAACAAAAGTAAACCAAAAAAAACCTAAATATGTCCAAATATTACAAATTAGATTAACCAAAACATGCAAACCACAAAAAAGGTAGATTCTAGCATATAATGGTACTGATAGAATTTTGACATAGTTTATATTCTTCCAATGGGACAAACATCAAATCCAAAAGAAGCTTAGATTAAATATGCCAAAAATGTATTACTCTATGTTAATTGGATGTTAGGAACCAAAAACTAAAAAAAAATAGTTGGCCATGCTTGGAGGCATGCATGAGAGTCTAAAACTATCTTCATTCGAATAACCTTTAGGAATTGCAATCTAAAAAATAATATTCCACAATTCTGCAAATCATAGGATTTGATTAAATGTGAAAAAAATCTCAACCATACATGCCAAAGGCATCTATGCAATACTAAATCCATTAACAAATCCAAATCACATCCAAATCATATAAATTATTATTCACATAGTAAAATTATGAAATCATAAATTTATAACAAAACACCATGAATCTACAACATGAAAGTATATACATCCAAAAGGAAAGGGGTTTTCCAACATCTGTAGGCCACCGAATGACCAAATCCATAATCTCTAGGAAGTATGTTCATCAAGTAGCTCCAACTCAATATCATCAAATTACCAAATAATTCATCAAGTGGAAGAATTATATTGTCTAGGAGCTTTTAGGGCACCATATGACTAACTCCATGATTTGTAAATAGTTAAGTATCAATGAGCTTATTCCAAAAGCTTTCAGTCACCATATGACAACTCCACAACCTTCATGTAATCAGAAAATCATCTGAAATGCCAAAATGATATTCAGGCCATCACACGAGAAACTCCAACAATGTAGATATGAGCTCGATAGAAACTAACAACATGATCTACAATCCTATCATTATCAATCAAATCTTGCATATCTATTCATAAATCTCTAACTATGTTTGAGGTATTAAATAATGGTGGTCTTGATTACTGAAGATATTTATAATCCATATAATATAGTGAAATTCACTTCTCCATCCTATTAATAATATGTATAAGAAAAAGACTACAGTCTTTTATAATTGAATATTTTAGCAATACTTTCTAACATATGATACGTAAACCTAGTCCTCCTTTATGATCAATCTATAGAGCTTCCTCCCCCCCTTTTTAAGGCGCACTCAATTTAATAGACAAACGATTACTTAATTTAGACAATTATATTCTTAGAATAGAACTATTGTGTTTAAAGAATATGGGAAATTCAAATTTGAAGATGTAAAATTTGTTTGATCAGTGTCAATGATTAAGCACAGACTTATTGATTGCTCAAATGAAAAGTCTGACAAAGACCAATGTATGTTTGGAGATTATTGGAATATAAACAGAATCACTTATTGGATCAGCCAAAAATTTGATACAGGGCCATACTTCAATTGCTGATCGGTTGTCAGAAGCCATAGATTATATCAGCCATCTGAAGGAGAAAGTGAATGAGCTTGCAAAGAAGAGAGATGAAATGAATATGAAGGCGAAGATGAACAAGGTGAATGAATACTGTTACAACAAACAAGGCAATGTGATAAAACTCTCTGAATGTGAGGCATTTCCTTTAGTGAATGTAAACCATGTGGGTTCACGAGTAGAGATCACAACAAACACCTTAAAAGAACAGATGGTGTTTTCAGAGCTTCTACTCGCTGTTGAAGAACAAGGTCTACGAGTACTTAGTGCATCCTCTTTTGGCTCTGATGGAAAGGTCTTCCACACCGTCCATTGTAAGGTAGTAATCTATAATATCACAGCTAAAAACAGGTTTTAGGGTTAATTAATTCTAAGCAAGTGATTATTGAGTATTTGTTGACATGCATTGTAGGTGTTGGACACACAGAGTTTCAAGAGCGACTTCAAACTTAAGCAGACAATTTGGCAATTGATTGAGCGAAACCGCAGTCCACATTCATCTCGTATAAATATATGATTTGCCTACAAGATGAAACTACACGAACTTATGGGATGACCCATCCGTCAACCGTTACAATGATTTAAATAAACAAGATGAATCTAATCATTTCATGTGGTTTGAATTGTTGGAATGCTTTCGAAGGATCTATAGCTACAAAATCCATCTTATAATCGACCAACTTCACATATGTACATGAGTTATAACAGTCTAATTCTAAATATTTGATTTCAAGCATGTTCTCAAAATGTTTTCTGGTTCCTAAAGAGTGAATATAAAAAATATTTTTGAAAAAGTTGAGTATTACAATATTGTATGAGAGGTAATTCCAGCTCTCTTAATACTTCTTGAATTTAAGGTTTTCAGAAAATAATTAATGGTACAAAATCTTAATATTAAGATGTCATCAATTTTGTAAATTCTATGCATTTAATTATTCAAAATCTTGTTTGTAAAAATACACACATAAGGGATGAAGGATTCACTATTAGATGTCATTATTTTCTATTAGTTGGACAATGAATTATTTATTGGGGGTCAATATTTAACTATTTATTGGCACAAAGTTACTATTTAGTGGACATGTATCTTGGATGTTATGCACAATCTAGGCATCCAACTTCTTGGAGGTTTTCTATGACACTTGTAATCATATCAGATTGGCTATTATTAGCCCATTCCACCTTGTATAAGAAGGAAAAATATATCTTGAGAGTAAAGAGAAACTAGGTGCCCATTTTTGTAAGTGAGTTACAACCTATAAGGACTACATTAAGCATGATTGGATACTTCCAAGGTAGGGGAATGAAAATTTGTAACCATCTTGTATTCGATATTTGGTGTTAGAAATGTTTTCTAGTCCTTAGGTAGGTAGTAGTATATGAAAAAAATTGTTCGTAGGTATTGAAGAATTGAACACTGAAGAGAAGACATGAAGTGATTTTATTGTAATATCCCTTTTTAAAATAATATATAATTGGCTCCTTTTCTTGGTCAAATTTTCAACCAATTTTTTGTTTTAATGTAAATACTATGTTATGTCTTAATATCTTATATTCTCTCTTTTCTCCTTGGTACTAATTTTACATTATTATAGGTTCCATTTAATTATATATTGGTTAATTTAAGATTTACAATTGAATTATATATTTTTATTTAATATTATTTAATTATATATTGTTGGCCTATGTGAAAGTGGGAGTAAAAGAATTTGGTAGTCATTTAAATACCTCTCTACTAAAGGAAAGATAATCTAAATTTATTCTCTACCAAGTGGCTACATGTACCTATGAGGAGAGTTGTAATTACTGCAAGGTGGTTGTGTTGTACTTTTGTGGCAAGTTGGCATTAACCAAAGGGTAATTAGTGCTTTAAAGTAGCTTTAATATTTCTTCTCACATGAAATAAATGTGGCAATAAATTCCACCCACCCGAACAGGAGAAAAAGTAGTAAATTTGATCTACCTAAAGTGGTATGACGATTCCCTTGCCACTCTTCTCTCCTCAAGTCGGTCGACATCAAGGTGAGAATGGACACCCTTATATTTCTCATAGGTTCAAAGCACCAAATAGATTTTGTTGGAGCTATCACAGACCAACATTTGAAGCTCATTATGAAACACCCCACAAGAAGGGATCTAAAAGTGGTCAAGATGATACTCAACACTAATTTGCTAAGGGAAGAAAAATGCTACAAGGTCAAGAAAATATCACATCAAATTTTGTTGCTTTTCTCTTGGACCTTGGAGAACCAAAG